>JAGSMP010000347.1:0-473000 GCA_029286625.1 Parnassius orleans | reverse complement strand
ATATGTATGAATGATACATAATACCAAATCTATTGTGACCTTGAAATTACTATGGGACATGGGGATCTGGCCACCCGACCTACCCATAGAATATACCTGTTTTGACTTTTGTAATTTATATTCTTATTAGATTTAAGTTTAATTTTGATTTTATAGTTTAAAAAAAAAACCAAATGTAATCATTTTTTTTGTCGGTGGGAGGTGTAGTGTAATATATATATATAGCCTCCACGACTATATATATATATATATATTAGAGTTAAGTTAAGAATAAAGAGGAGTATAATAAAAGTTCTAGTAGCAACAACACGTCTCCTATTTATTAAAAACCTTTCAACATTACACACGTTTTGAGGTGTACCTGACGAGAAGATATGCCGTAATTTCCCGAACGCTTCCCGCACCTACGCACCGTTCTCTCTTGTGCCTAGTTTTGTGTTGAAGTCTCCCATTAACACCGTATAGTGGGTTTTGGAGGAATGCATGGCTCTAGATATATCCTCATATATTTCCTCCACCTCCTCATCGGGATGTGCCGAGGTTGGTGTGTAAACCTGTATGACCTTCAGTGAATATCGTTTGGTGATTCTGAGTATAAGGTACGCAACCCTCGTCGACACACTCTCAATCTTTACAACGTTGTTAACGGGAGACTTGTGGACGAGTTTGTTATGTTATTTATTGCTCCCCAGAGTTGCTTAGGATTATTACTAGTTTTTTTTAATTCATTTTTTTCATATTCCAATTTAATTTTTTTTAACAACTTATTACAATAGTTTCTGTACCTAGTAAAAGATATATTTAGGACTTCATTGTCTGGCGACTCTTTTGATTTTTTGTGCAATTTATCTCTGTGTCGGATACAGCGTAAGAGACCTGGAGTGATCCATGGCTTAATGATTTTTTTACGGTTTGGAACTTTCACGGTTTTTGTGTTTTTTTGACCGCTTGTTTAATAAGCCTTATCATTAAATCTGTTGCTGCGTGAGGATCTTGGGTATTATATACTTCACCAAAGTCGATTCTTTTTATGTCGTCAGTTAACTGATCATAGTTAATGCGCGTCGTTGTGTTTTTAACCGCGATTTTTGGCATTTTGCTTGCGAGGAATAATATCACGGTTTCATGATCAGTTAGTGCAGAGTGGGCTACTAATTTTGAAGCAGGCAATAGAGTTTTAAGGACAAAATGATCAAGACATGCATTTTGTCTAGTGAGCAAAGAATGTGCAGGCAGCAGGCCGTGTGATGCTAATAAGTTTAAATAATTAAGCTTGCTTGTGTCATGGCATTGTTCATGGATGTTAATATTTATGCCCCAGTTATTATTATATTGTTGTAATGTGTGATATTAGTATCTCAAGGATGTGGAAAAATCGCTGGTGGTAATCGATTTCACAAGGAAGTTGTGCGAGGAAGAATGTCGCGATGTACGATGATGAAATTGAGCGGCTGGAATTAGTCCGAATAATTCCTCAGAGCCCTCCCCGTGGCAGATGCGATAAAATACACAAAGAGACGCAACATCTCTACGCAGTGCCAGTGAGTCAAGCCGATCGGAAAGAACTCGGTCGTCGGTGATTCGAACCGCTCTGCGCCGGATGTGGTCAAGTGGAAGGAGCTGGCACTGGAAAGCCCCTGCCCAGGATGGGAACAGTATTCCATGTGGGGCCGAACCTGCGCCTTGTAAAGTTGCAAGCGGTGTGCCGGCATGAAATACTGTCCCGCTCTGCTGAGCACGCCAAGCTTTTTAGAGGCTAATTTTGCCTTCTCTTCCAAGTGACCACGAAACTGCACGTCACTCGATATGTCAACGCCGAGGATTCCGATACTGGCTGAGGCAACAAGGGGAGTGCCTTGAAACTGAGGTGATACGACAAAGGGGTTCCTTTAGCGGTAAACGCGCAAACTTGTCTTCTGGGGATTGAACTGGACTAGATTTAGTCGTTTCAATCCGAGACTTTGTCCAACAAAGTCTCGACTTCAGACACAAGTTTGTTCCGGTATTCGGCGACGTTTTCCCGAGAAATATTGGCATGGCCGGTGTATAGAGCATCACCAGTGCTGTCATCCGCATAGCAATGAATGTTACCGGTTTGCAACATATCATTGATATGCAGAAGAAAATGCGTTGGTGATAGCACGCAGCCTTGTGGAACACCAGCGTTAATGAGCTTGTAGTCGGAGCATGCACCATCTACTACGAGACTGATGCACCGATCTGCAAGAAAACTGGTGATCCAATTGCACAATTTCTCGGGAAGCCCATAGGAAGGAAGCTTTGAAAGAAGCGCTTTGTGCCAAACCCGATCGAAGGCCTTCGCTATGTCCAAACTAACGGCCAACGCCTCGCCCTTGGACTCAACGGCCTCCGCCCATCTATGAGTTAGATAACCTAGAAGATCACCAGCTGAGCGAACTCGACGGAAACCGTACTGGCGGTCACTAATCAGCTGGTGATCCTCAAGGTACCGTATGAGCTGGCAGTTAATAATAGTTTCCATTACTTTGGAGAACAAGGACGTGATAGCGATAGGCCTGTAGTTGTACGGATCTGAGCGGTCGCCTTTTTAGGGATCGGATACACCAAAGAGTTTGGTACTACGCCTAGGGAGTAGGAGTACCAGAAAAGACGCGTTAAAACTGGTGTCAACTCCGGAGCACACGTTTTCAGCACAATAGGTGGGACTCCATCAGGCCCACTCGACTTGTTGACGTCTAGGGAGAGGAGTGCTTTGCGCACCGAGTGCTGTGTAAACAGCACTCGGTGCGCAAAGCACTCGGACTGAATTATACTTCTTTTTAAGAGCGCTGGTGTTTACATCCCGGCACGTTGATACGTCAGCCCAGGCCCGGTAGCACTCCTGCTTATAGCGTGATGCAATTTTACAGGAGTGACCAAACCATGGCTGAGTTCTGCCTCCGATAGGCACCACAGATGATAGAATAAATAATTCCATTCCCTGAAGTACCACATCAGCGACAGAATCAGGAACAACGTTGGGATCATCTGGCGAGAAGCAAACCCGCCGCCAAGCGTAGGGTGCAAAAAAAGACCGCATCCCGTCCCAATCGGCCAACCTATAGTGTCAAACACGGCGGCAAGCTGCAGATCGCAACTGCGATGGGAGCGTGAGTGGCACCGTACTCCGGATCAGACAATGGTCCGAAAAGTTAAGAGACCTCTTATCCGTCCGGATGAGAGGTCAGCAGAAGGTCCAACAGGGAAGGTACATGATCCTCTGCATCTGGAATCCGCGTATGCGAAGTAACCAGTTGTGTCAGATCATATGCCAAGGCAAAGTCATAAACAAACCTACTCGCATGATCGGTTAAACGGGAATCAAGCCATTCAACGAGGTGGGCGTTAAAATCACCGAGCATCACGATCTATGCGGATGGAACCTGTTGTAGCACGGAGTCTGTTGCCTTTTGGACGTGGTTGATGAGTCGGTCTGTGTCGGCATTATTGCTATGGGACCTGTAGAGGCACACGTAGACGCGGGGATGGTCGTCGCTGTCTACGCGCAGCCATAGGATGGACAAAATTTTTAACCAAATTTTGAAGCATATATATCGGGTTCGATTATCATAAATATCTATTTTTTTATCAAAAGCATTATAACTCGCTGGGCAAGAAACAGCGACAGTATGTATGCATTCGTCATGTTTCAGAGAAAGCGCGAAAGCATTGTAAACGCTCAAC
Organism: Parnassius orleans; assembly: GCA_029286625.1. Lineage (NCBI taxonomy): Eukaryota > Metazoa > Arthropoda > Insecta > Lepidoptera > Papilionidae > Parnassius > Parnassius orleans. The sequence goes on along the minus strand of JAGSMP010000347.1, from coordinate 469,295 downwards.
TTCGAAACGGTATTTTTAAGAGGAAAGCAAAAAGTAATTACCGTAATATTTAAAAACACAAAAAGTACACTTCAATTTGTCAAAAACCAGTTTTTTTTCCTCATGACGCTACAGAGAATGATTACATTCATCCATTACTTAAGTAACTTTCTCAACGAAAGATAAATTTGATTTTAAACTCCATAATATTAGCCAAGTGTTAAAATATACATACATATCACACACATAAAAAATTATTTTTTATTTCTATTTGATAAACGGTAACATTCCACCTGATTGTCAGAGGTGGCCTCTGACAATCAGGTGGAAGGTGGTCAGCCCATGGATACCTTCTACCCACTTAACAGAAAGGGGCTACAGATGTTTTCTCACTTCTGAAAACTAAGATGTCATCAATCCGAAACACAACAGTAGATCCACTGCTGCTTGGATTTACAGGATTAGTCTTGCGTTCAGTATTGAAAATCACAATTTCAATTTTTAGTGCGGTGGTAGAAAATATCGTGTGGAAACCTGCAGGTCTCAGAAATAATAAAAAAATATCGAAGACATGTTGCGAAGTATGCTGACACTTGAGTTCTTTGAGGACTGTACCTTGCTCAAAAACCCTTTCTTGAATAAGAGGAGTGATTTACCTGTAGCTTTAGCTGCAGCTTTATTTTTTAACTTTATAGAGTCCAAATTTTATTTTACGTGGTAGAGTCACGCAGCAGCTCTTGCTGTTGCACAAATGGGCTGGTTCGACCTGGGTAGTATCATGGCCTTACAGAGGTAGTCCTCTCTGGCTGACACATCTCATTTATCTTACCCAGGTTACAAACTGGAATACTCCTTTCTGCATTGGGTCGGAGTTTGTGTGTACATCAGAGAGGTTATCTGTTCTCATCGCCTCGGTAGTCGTGAAGGCAGGGACCTGTTCACCCTGTGGCTACGCATAGACGACGACGACCACCCCCGCGTCTAATTGTGCATTTATAGGTCCCACAGCGTTAAGGCCGAGACAGACCGACTCATCGCCCACGTCCAAATTCAGTGCTACAATAGATCCCATCCGCATATATCGTGCTCCTTAGCAATTTCAACGCCCACCATGCTGAATGGCTTGGTTCTCGTACTACCGATCAAGCGTAGAGATCTCTGTTCACGACTTTGCCTTGGCATATGGTGTGACACAACTGGTCACTCCACCCAAGTGGATTCCAGATGTGGATGATCATAAACCTTCCCTGTTGGACCTTCTGCTGACCTCTCATCCGGACGGCTATCATGTCTTCGTCGATGCCCTTCTTGGCTCTTTGGATCACTACCTGATCCGGAGTATAGTGCCTTCCTGTAGGCTGCCGCCTTGTTTAGCACTATATGACAGTGGATTGGGATGAGATACGGGCTTTTTTACATCCTACCCATGGGGGTGGATTTGCTTCTCGCTGGGTGATACCGACATAGTTGCTAAGTCTGTCGTCGATGTGGTGCTCCAGGGGATCGAAATTTTCATCCCGTCATCTGTAGTGCTTATAGGCGGCAAGTACCAGCCTTGGTATGGAAGCTCCTACAAAATTGAGTCGCTGCAAAAGCAGGGGTGTTACAATGCCTGGGATGACGCATCGGCGTCCCGAGATGCAAGCACAAAAAGAGGCAACTCTGCCTCCAGGTCCTTCAAAAGAGTTATCGCTGGGACAAAGTCCTAGTGATAATTCTCCCAGTGTGCTCCACATTGGGAGAATTTACGATTCATTCAGGAGAATTCACATTCTTGTCCCTCGCTAAGGCTGCCCAAGGAAATTTCCGTAAGCCATCATTACCATATTAGCGCAGGATGACTCGCTGACCTACGCCTCAAAGGAGAAAGCCGATATTTTAGGTTCTCTATTTGCGTCCAACTTGACTCTCGACGACGGGGGAAAACACCGCCGCCGTGAGTGCTTCATGCCGGATGTGCTGTTTACACAGCACTCGGTGCGCAAAGCACTCTTCTCCCTAGATGTCAACAAGTCGAGGGGGCCTGATGGATTCCCCCAATTTTGCTCAAAACATGTGGTCCAGAGTTTACACCGGTTCTTACGCGTCTTTTCTAGTTCTTTCACTCGTAAGGCGCCGTTCCAGGCTCATAGAAAACAGCCTTAGTGCACCCGATCCCTAAAAAAGGTAACCACTCAGACCCGTCCAACAACAGGCCTATCTAGAAATTAATTTATGAAAAAATTTACATTATAAATTACAATTCTGGATTACCTTTAAAACCTGACCTTTTTAACAATTCTTATTAATAATATAAATAATAATGTTTTATATAATAAAGCGTAAATAAATAAATGATTAAAAAAGTATGAAAACACAGGAAATTGAAATCGTAAAATTCGCATTCATGATTAAAGATGAAGCCATACTAATTTTTAATTGTTCAGGGAGAATCGAACGTAAAAAGTGGCTCAGTTCATCCCTTAGGATAATTCGTTCCGTGCATCCTAATTTCAGTTTTTTATATAGCTAAGATAATAATTTGGCGATAACATAGTTAAATAAAGCAGCACTGTTGCAAAACTGGAAAAAGACAGTATTTTAAAATTTGAACTTGAATGTGACTTTGAACTTTTCAATTATTGCAGGTGCCAAATCTCAAAAAAAAACTGAAACTGAGTTCATATTGGATAAAGCAAGATAAACTTATGTCACTGGTATATATACAATCGAAGCTTTATGAGATGCCACAAAGGGGTGAATATTATTATATCAGTGAATTTCATTCTACCAGCAGTTGTCTTGTGTTTAAACAATTTAAAAATTTGAAAATTTAAACATGGGGTAGGTACTTATAGGAGATGAGACGAATCGCTCTACTAGATATCCGTGTGAATTGCAGCGTTTTAAGAGTCAATTACCTACTTACATACCAGGAGTGTTATAAGCATCGAAGATCAGCTGAATCTCTAAATGCCAAGATTCTGAAACCTAGTTCTGTAATGGAATGGAATGCCTTTTTCATCTTACATCTTCCGGCTATTATCAAAAAGACTCAGCTAGGAAATTGAATGCTAATCGAAACTTACCAAAAAAATGTATGATGCGTTTCTTTTCATCTTCTTCATCAACCCATATAGTCCACAGCTGAACATGAACTCACCTTGTTGTATATAGGATTTGCCATAACCGCCACACTTGGAAGGCGGATAGACTCTCGCGGTACCGGACGCCTCGCACCGTTGACGCAACTCTGCGCCACCAGTCTGGGTAATTTAATTCCGGCATAATGATCTTCCTTTCCCATAGTCCCTTCTTATTACGACACCCACTGAACAAAATGGAGTATTTCAATATGCCGCCACCACACGATAACGTAACGTAATTATAATCATATTTACTCGTATTATCAGACCGTGTAGGGGCGGTATAAGATTATTTACTACACCATATCGTCTCGTGGATGTCGTAAGAGGAATACACAGAGGAATATACAGAGGGAAACTAACCTGTAACGAATGTTTATAATACGTAACATTAGTTATGGAAGAATATTTTCTCTAAAGTAAAAAAAAATAAAGAAAAAAAATTTACATGGTATGACAATTTTTTGTAGTATACACGAATGAAATGTTAATTTCGTCACTTTAAAATGGGAGTCGGAAAAATCGACAATGAAAAAATTTCAGCGAATACTTGTAGCATCTAATACGGTGGAAATGCCGATTAAAAATATGTGTGTACTAGTGGTAGCAAGCAGCATCAAAGTTGGTGGAGTTTGCTAGTACGACCGCCAATTAGTAAGCCGAATATCATTATATAGTGCAAGCCAGCCAAAGAACAAAAAAAAAAACAAGAAAGGGGCAGCAACGCCTTCCTAACAAGAACTAAAAAATAAAAACTGCGGTCACCAACCCCCCTGCCAAGGGTAGCAACTAAGGCGAATTTCCTCCTTATGAGGCAATCTATGAGGTCGCCTATGTGGACTATCTAAGCTGTAACGGTTACCGTAACGGTATATTTACTAACGAAACAGACCAATAATTATCTTAGTTTTGAGCTGAGGCAAACATATTTATGTCAGACGTTCAGTACATATTTTATAAATAGAATAAAATAGAATATAATCATTTTTATTCAATAATACTTATTGAAAGTCATTTTTTATTTTTACCACTGATTCACAAAAAAAACCTCTGTCCTGGGAAGAACCAGCAAGAAACCTAGCGTGACTTTTTTTTTAAAAAGCACTATTTACAATATAATATTTTATACAATTGTTATAAAAACATTTAGAAACAGCATGGTAGCGATCACCTCATTCCCAGGGGCTATTATCAGTCATGTACTCTTTTGTAGTATAATAACCCTTACTAGACAATTTTTGCTTAATAAATAATTTAAAACTTTTGATAGAAAAGGTCTGCATATTTTCTGGGACTTTGTTGTAAAAGTATATACAATTACAGTAATACATTGCCCCATGAAGGAATTACTGACTCTTTGGAGTCGAGTAACTGGTGTAACTAACTAGTGCTTGTTCCTAGTATTTACAGAATGTACATCACTATTTAAAAAAAAACTATTTTTGTTTTTGTGTATATACATTAAATTCTCGTAAATATATTGAGACGCCAAAGTTAATATATTTATTTCTTTAAATTATTCTCTAAGGGATTCCTTCGGATCTAGGTTATAAATTGCTCTTATGGCTCTCTTTTGCAAAACAAAGATAGTTTCAATGTCCGTCGCATTACCCCATAGCAAGATTCCATATGAAATTATGCTATGGAAATAACTAAAATAAACTAACCTAGCTGTTTCAACACATGTAAGGCATCTAATTTTTTTTACAGCATATGCTGGAGAATTAAGTTTGCTAGCTAGTTTAGATATAAGACTTGACTCTAATATATATCAATATCTCTTGATATATAAATATTATATATTTATATATCAAGAGAATTTTTTTTAAATTGGTCAAGTTTTTAAATTTTATTAAATGCATAACATATTTATTTGTATAACTAATAAATTTAATAAATGTCAAATATAAAAAATACTCAACAAATTATCAAAAAATCTACAATAAATATTAAATTTCAAAAAATATAGAGAATCCATTATCTGTAATCCAGCCCGAACAAGTGCTTATAATAATACTGGATAATATGCTTTCCGCATTTGACAGCTTCTGATTTAAATTCTATTCACAATTTCACAGACGTCATCGAATTAATCTGTAAAAGACTTTCTTAAGAAACTTCTTGAACCAATGATGTGCTATTTGCCGATTATTTTGGATTGGTGTTCAATATCTGAAAACAGATTTTTAAATCTATTGTCAAAATGACCCGATTTCATTGTTTTGTCACACCTATTTTCACAGACTGAAGAACCCTGTGGCGAAAATGGTGGGATATAATTTCCTCTAATTTTAAAATGCCTTTGCCTTAGATTATGATTGTATATTTTACATTAAATTTAGATCATAATGGCATTATTCAAAACATTATAAACCAACATCATTTATCGTTGGATAATGTTGAATTTGAAATTTGTATTTTTAAATTTGAGACTCTCAAATTATACTCTATCGGTAAATTTAAAATCAACTAAATCCTGTTAAGTAATATTATATCAAATTTTAATCATGATACGTTTAAAACATACCGCTGATTCATTAAACTCGTCCTTTTTTGAAATTGATTAAAAAAGAGATCGAATTAAACTAACATTTTTACGGTTGCGTCCCCGCCAAAATTATTACACGCAAGCATAGCATTGGGCTACCACCGGTTAATTGTAAAACGGAACACTAGATTCACCTTAAACATTATTTTTTATTTATCGAGATTAATTTTAATTAAAAATAATCACTAATTTCTTTTTAAATTTCGAATAACACAAGCGGTTATTTAACGAACACTTCGGTATCAAACTGTCATTTTAAATCACTTTTAGCAAATTTTTGTTACACTTCGATATTTTCATAATTTACGGTTACTTTTGTTAAAATGAAATATGATCGTAATTACGAGAGATTTGACTATGTTTTAATACTAACAATTGCGCCAACAAAATCAACTCAAATAGCGTTTTAATTTAGGTGGTAAATCCTATACTTTAAAGTTTTATAAGTGATAGATCCACGCTCCTTCTATATTATGGTTGTAGCATGAATGACTCGAATCTATATGATTTTGAAGAAATTTTGTATTTTGATAATGTTTTACTTTCCATGTTTATCTAAGTAGATAGGTGTTATCCTTGAAAAAAATTTTTTTTTTCTAACACTAAGCAAATTTCGGTTGATCAGGTACTTTTATTACAGAGTAATAAGAGATTAACTGTCCACTTAATAGAAGGTGAACACTGCAGATATTGGACGCCTGCAACCCACTTCAATCAAAGAAGACTACAGATGTTTTTACCCTTTTAGGACTAAGTGGGAATGTCTCATTACCTTAATGACTCTGTATCCTTTCCAAACTGAAACATAACAGTAACTGCTACTTAACGGGACTAAAGAGTGGTATCAGTTACAATTTTCCTTCCATAATATTTAAAGCTTAGTAGCTAGCTTAGTAAAACTCAAAACCCATCGTAGGTCAAAATTAGGGCGTTCATTTTTATTTATTTTGTACTTTTAATTCTACAGCACGCGAGCAACCTGTCTTTGAAATTTGGTGCTACACCAGTTAACTTACTAATTGTAGCTATAAATAATAATTTATTATGTACTCGGCGGTGAAGAAATAGGAAATAGCTTATACAAAAATATAATGAATTAGGTATGTATTGCATGCCTTTCGATATCAATTAAAGTTGCAGATATTATTTATATTTTGTGCAAATTGCTCGAGAAATCTTTCTCGATATTGGCAGGCTACAGCCATGCTTGCCCGCATCGATTTCATAACATAAAAAGTTTAGATACTCAAATCGTATATAGCTCTGAGTCGTTTATTAGTAAAACTTAGGGTCAGCTCACACTGGCGGCCGAAGGAATGTTCCCCCAGCGCACACTGACGAGGGAACCGAGAGCGTCTACTAAAATCCAGACATCTGCCGGTAACTACATAAATGCCACCGGTAGCTCAAATTTGATCCTATTTGACGGCAACTACGCGTCGTCGAAATTTGAGTGAGTTTCTCCTGGGTTTCATAATTATAGATTGGGGGTTAATATCAATTCTCACAATCCGATGCTAACCGGTGAATTTCAATGTAAATAGACACTTCCAGGCACAGTATACTTCAGCGTATTCTTTGATTTCACACTTACACTATGAAAAAACTAACACGTTGACGCTCAGTTCCCCAATTTTATTTTTTCGGGTGTAAAAATCTATTCAACTTTATTTTGGTCAATAATTATTAAATTTATTAAATAATTATTAAATTTATAATTTATTTTTAAATTTATAATTAAAATCCTGTGTTGTGTCGTCTACCGGTTTGGGCCACTAATTTTAGTATAAAAGCGTTGAAATAATGGATATCCTTACGTCGCCATCATACACTTATAAAATCTTATGGCGCCTATATTAGATTTTATTTTCATTGAACTTGTACATTAAGTTTTTATTCGTTTAAGCGAAGTAGTCCATTCCGCCACGGGGTAACGTGGCATATACCGTGCTGAAATTGAGCTCATGAAAGGCTTATAGTATTGTTTTACACATTTAATAACACACCTTAGCCGTTGACGATGTTCGCCGTTGCCGACCAGATTTACATACGCCTATACCATTCTATTCCGGACTGCTATAATTGTAGTTGTTCCATGGCTCCGAATGAGGAAGTGGAGGACTAATTTCTTACTATTGTTACGATGAGAAGTTTGTCTGATCTCCTTTTTTTGTATTTTTATGAGATTTTTGATTCCTCTTAATGTTAATAATACTTAGTTTAAAAAAATATTTCCAAGTTATTTATTCAAGGTTGATTTTGCACGTGTTATTGATAAAATTAATAAAGGTTTGATTCATAGAATATAATGAGTAATATTATCTTTATTTTACCACCTACGTAAAGAACTCTTTAATAAATACTTAATAAAATTAAGACAACTCTAATTTTATGAAAATAATGTAAAAAAAGAAAATACCGAGCCATCACTTCCGACTTAGTGTAACCGACAAAAACAAAACTTTACAAGAGAAGGTAGTTTTTAAATATTTTTACAAATAATTGCGCTATTAAATTGAAATTTAACATATAATTATGATTTTTGAAGCCTTAGCTGTAACAGTCATAATTAAAAAAAAAAAGATAAGGTTTTGAGGCTTTTTTGGCGTTTACAATATTTTTGCTGTCTGAAACGAACGACTTCTTATGTTTCCGGGCGTTTGAGATAACATTTGCGATAAAAAATAACCTCGTTAAAGTTTTAACGCAAGCAACAGTAAGCCATTTTAACTATGCATCAATTTTCCTAAATAAATGGGTACTTAATAAATTAATATAAATAAACAACTTAAAATATATAGTTTAATATATAATATATTGCTCATAATAATTTTAACATTTTAGAGCACACTGAGGGCAATGAATGTAACTTAAAATAGAATTATTAAACTTAAAGAATTATCAAGGAAATTAAAGGTTTAGTATTACCTTCATTCGTTTCAGCTAACATTACTCATTAATTTAACATTGAAAAGAACACTGAGATCAAATAATTAGCTTGGCGTGCTTTCATGCCGGCACACCGCCTGAAACTTTACAAGGCGCAGGTTCGGCCTCACATGGAATACTGTTCCCATCTCTGGGCTTGGGTTCCCCAGTGCCAGCTTTTTCCACTTGACCGCATCCAGCGCAGAGAGGCTCGAATCATCGACGACCGAATTATCTCTGATCGGCTCGATTCACTGGCGCTGCGAAGAGATGTTCCATCCCGGCACTCGCAAAGTAAACATTTCACGTACATTGTCCGTAAATAATTATTCAAAAGTGGTGTCTAAAGTGATCTGATGTGTTTGTGACGTGTACCGGAATAAAGCTCGTTAAGTGACCTACCTCTTGGTATAATAATATCGCATAAATATCCAGAATCCAGTGAGTATTAAGCAAAATCGTTAAATTATAATTTTTGCACACGGCACTACCCTGACCTACGACAACCCGCAGAGCGCCCGCTGCTGTGACGTAGCTACTGTGTTGTTGTAACTACTGGCCGCTCCTTGTCGATCAACCGCCACAGCCGTATCGCTTCTGCGTTGCATTGCGTTGCTCTTATATTGTGTAAGGCGCTGAGAAACTTTAACTTTAACAAGCACCGATATGGATGTTAACGTTATTTGTGGCGGCTGTAAGACGATTATTAAGGATAAATACTTCATAAGCTGTCAAGGATGCAAGCTGATGTATGACCTTGAGTGTGCAAGTCTCTCGCCGAAACGACTGAAGAAGATGAATGCTGAGAATAAACGCGAATGGCGATGTTTGGAATGCAAAAGTAAGAAACCAAAATCAGATAACACTAACACGCCAGTGCGACCGTCCGCCCACTACGTACCAGCTGCGCCTGATGATGAAACCGACACTGAATGCTACTCAGACAGCAACATAACACTGCGGCAAAAGCCAAATTACTTATCTAATAGTGAGCTAAAAGAGCTTTTTAAAGCTGAGAGGGCTGAGACAAGGGCTATTGTTGAAGCTTCTTCTAAGGGATTATCCGAACAACTAAAAGGCATGAATGTACAATTTACTAGTTTTCAAGAGTCTATGACCTACATAAACTGCCAATACGAAGATCTGAAAAAGGAAATTACTGACTTGAAAAAGCTGCTCAATTCTACTTCACTAGAATTGAGGTCCCTGAAAGAGGAGAACAATATGCTTAAAGAAAGTCTTACTACTTGCACTGCCCGAGTCAAAGAGTTAGAAGTGGAGAACCGAAAACAGCAACAATGGCAGAGATTGCAAAACCTTGAACTTGTCAACATACCTGAAGACAAGGATGAGGAGTTACTGAAAATTGTGCTTAAAACGGCGAATCACGTCGGTGCTGACATCCAACCCACAGACATAGAATTCGCCCACAGAGTACAGCCGAGGCGTAACGCAAGCGCTCATAGAGCACGTCCAATAATCGTCAGATTCAGACAGCGCTCTATTAAAGACCGAGTGATCGCGGCAGCACGTAAACATCGCAACATGACCACCAGAGATATTGGGATGGGAGGTGAAGAGAGCAGAATCTATATCAATGAACATCTCATTAAAGAAAATAAAATGTTGTTGGGTTCTTGTAGGCAAAAAGCAAGAGAGACAGGGTACAAGTATGTGTGGACAAAAAACTGCCGAATTTATGTCAGAAGAAACGACACCTCGACTCCATTTGCGATAGACTCGACGAGCGATCTTGTAAAGATATTGTAATTGAATGCCTTGCTCTCTACTCTGACACTACTTATTATATTCTGGTGGTCACTTTAACACACAGCATACACAAATACACATACATTATAAAATCTACTTACACACATATTCACATTATACACTGCATATACATATCATGTACTTTGGAAACAATTGCATATTATCCTAGCCTCTTATCTTTACTGCATGTACGTGTACATCCAATGCTCATTATCATATCTGTCACTCAAACTATGCGTAATTCCTACTCACTATTTAAACTATTCGTTTATCATTGTGCGGTTCAATTGATTTCGACCGTCCATATAACCAACTGCAACTATATACGTCTTGCCTATATGTTTCAACACACTCAATTAAATCAAGATGAATAACAATAATATGAAGAAAATTAAGCTATTCTATCAAAACGTGAGAGGACTACGAACCAAAACCGATGAATTTTTTAAAAACGTATTATTGCAGGACTCCGATATAATTATGATAACTGAAACATGGCTCTGCGATAGCATTTTTGATGCTGAGCTGTGTGATGACAGATTTACAGTCTTCGTAGGGACAGAGGGTCGTTGGGGTGTGTGTAATGATTATGTGTGCTTCGAATTTACAGGCACGCGCTAGACCTGAATGGCATTGTAGTGGTCTGAGTCTGTGTGGGTAACTATTCTGCTACAGCTATCAAATCCAGGCATGATTTGCATATTGCTACAGTGTATATTCCACCCAATGATCAAATTCCATCAAGATTGCACATATTTATGAATCAACTTCTGAAATCAAAAGCCAAAACTGCAATGATCACTTTTAATTGCGGGCGACTTTAACCTTCCTATCATTGACTGGCAATATGGGGAACCAATAATTTGAGGAAGGGCTCTATTGAGCTTCAGAATGCTGCATCGAGTTTTGTCACCAGTCTTCCTTTCTTGGTTTGTCACAGTTTAACAATTACACTAACAAATGTAATAATACATTGGACCTAATTTACTCTGATTCGTCCGTCACCATAAAGAAATCTACGACGCCTTTAGTAAAGGAAGATCCTCTACATCCGACTCTTTCTATTGTAGCTTCCGATATTCTAGTCCCTTCAATTAAACCTCAATCTCGCACTAAATATCAATATAAACGAGCTGACTTTGATAGTATCAACGAATCGCTTAGAAATCAGGACTGAGTTTTACTGAAAATAGTAACAAAGAGCACATATTAACGAAATTTTACTCGATTTTAAATAATATAATACAAACCTTCGTACCACAAGTTCGTTGCTCAAGTACCTACATTTACCCAGTTTGGTATAATAAAGCGTTAATAAAATTAATTAAAGAAAAAGTTAGGACTCATGTGAATTGGAAGCGTCATAGAAACCCGATTGATTACGCACATTTTAGCTATCTCAGACGGAATATTAAGAAACTACAGACCGAATGCTATCAATCATTCATTGGTTTCACGCAAAAAAGAATTAAGACTAATCCAAAATATTTTTGGTCTTATATAAAGTCCAAGAGAAAAGTAGGCTCCTCTTATCCCCAACAAATGACCTTTGATCAGAATGTGTTAAATGCACCATCGGATATCTGTTTCGCATTCAGCAAGTTTTTTGAGAGAAACTTCTGTGAACCAGGGAATCAATACCCAGCTAACTTAATAAATGAAACTTCCAGATCTGATACTTTACATTACATTAATGTTACTGAAGAGTGTACTTATGAAATGCTTAAAAATCTTGACGTCAAAAAGGGAGCTGGTTGCGACGGTATTCCACCGGTATTCTTCGTTCAATGTGCTAAATCTCTATCGGGTCCTGTGTCATTGGTCTTCAACAGGTGTCTTCAAAATGGATACTTTCCTAATATCTGGAAAAAGGCCCATATAGTGCCAATTCATAAAAAAGGATTGAGAACTTCAGTTGAAAATTACCGACCTATATCTATACTTAACCTGTTGAGCAAAGTGTTCGAGAGGGTCGTACATAAATTTATCTATCCTGTAATATCTGCCTCAATACCAATAGAGCAGCATGGGTTCATGAAGGGTCGGTCCACAGCTACCAATCTGGGAGAATTTATCGATTACGTATTAAGTAACATGGATGGTGGGTCTCAGGTTGATGTGATTTACACGGATTTTGAGAAGGCGTTTGACCGTGTGGATCACATTATTCTTTTACGTAAACTTTATGAACTTGGTATCCGGGGTAGCTTGCTGAGATGGATGGAATCTTATTTACGCAATCGATCTCAAGCTGTCGTTATAGGAGGATTTTGCTCAGACTTTATTGCGATACCTTCCGGCGTCCCACAAGGATCCATTCTGGGACCACTTCTGTACGCTTCATATTTGTACGACGTAGGTGCTTGCTTCGAACACGCTCGATTCCTATGTACGCTGATGACACCAAAATATTTATGAAAATTAAAATGATATGGATTGTACTGGCCTACAATCTGATCTTAACCGACTAGAACAATATTATACTGATAATCGAATTGGAATAAATATAAATAAATGTTCTTTTATCTCCTTTACTCGCAAAAAACATCCAATCAATTTTGAATACTATATTAATAATGTTAAAATTGCAAAATCGACTTGTGTTAGGGATCTCGGTGTTCACATTGATTGCAAGTTGACATTTTCTGATCATACAGAAATTATTAAAAACAAAGCGTACAGAAGCCTGGGTTTCGTATTGCGTGTTAGTCGTCCCTTCTCAGACATAGGTTGCCTAAAAGTACTATATTACGCTTATGTTAGGAGCATCCTAGAATACTGTAGCATAATTTGGAACCCTCAGTATATCATTTATACTCAAGATTTGGAGAAAATGCAAGAAAAATTCATAAAACACTTAAATTATCGGTCGCATTGCCATTTTAAAAACTATGATGAATCCTGCCATTATTATAATCTCACAACTCTCAAAAATAGGCGTGTACTTGCTGACATGTCCTTTTTACACGGAATATGCAACGGATATATAGATAGCCCTGAACTATCAACCAAAATACTGAGTTTCTGCGCCCCGAAAGTTAGAACGAGACACACAAAATTATTTGCTGTAACACGATCAAAAACAAATTACGCACAAAACGCATTGGTCAGTCGATTGCATAGAACTTTTAATAACCAATTTAATGTTACTGACATTTTTCATAGCAGTAGGAATGTGTTTAAAAGGGAAGTTCTTGAAGTACTTGAAGGAAATGGTTAATATGTATATTGCACACACACATACACACACACACATACACACACACACACACACACACACACACACACACACACACGCGCGCGCGCCCGCGTACACGGACACACAGATCAGAGAGAGAGAGAGACGCACCGTTTTTAATTCTAAAATTAGTATGTTTTTGTGGCTCAAACTTATTGATTGTCGGTCGATTAATATAAGTTAAAAAATGTATAAAGTAGATCCGTTATTGGCTGTAAGTTTATTTCTTAAGTTCATTTACATTGTAATTAGTGCTGTGGATCTTGTAATAAATAAATAAAAAAATAAAAAATAAAAAAAATCCCTTTGCATTTTCTTTCGCATCTCCCACGGGGAGTGCTCTGAGGAATTGTTCGGATTAATCCCAGGTGCCAAATTTCACAAACGCACATCGCGACAAAATTCCCCATACCATCCACGCCATCTGGATGCTTGGCGGTCTAACACTGTATATTTTACTAGGAGTTTTCTTCCTCGTACGATATCTCTGTGGAATAGTTTACCACCGGCGATTTTTCGACTTAGGGACCTTCAAGAAAAGAGCTTACTCCTTTTTAAAAGGCCGGCAACGCACCTGCAATTTTCCTGGTGTAGCATGTTGTTCATGGGCGGCGGTAGTCACTTACCATCAGGTGAGCCGGATGCTCGTTTGCCCCCTCTTCTATAAAAAAAATTCAATTTCAAATAAAATTAAACTTTTAATTCTCTTTATCACTATCATCTGCATCGGTTTCAGGTAACACGTCAGGAACTGCTCCATCATGCTTCATTTTTACATACACTTCCTGATACCTGCATAGAATTATATTTTTATTACACAGATTCAGAAGATCTTTGTACTTGGCAGCTGATATTTTTAGGTCCGAATGGTATAACTGTGCTGTTCCATTAATAATAGTTGCCGTATTGCCTCTTGATCTAATAATCAGGCCCATATTCAACTCTTGTCTATTGCTATCTTTGAAAGAACCGTATTGAAGTGTAATTAATGGATTTTTCTTTTTATTTTATTTTGTTTATCTAAGTCCATTAAGGTGTATGATTTCTCACTATCATAGTCAATGTAATCAACAAGAAATTTACTTGTAGCAAATGTGGAATCATTATGGTATGATATTAAAAGAGATTCAGCTGTAAAATTTAGTAAAGATGGTATTCGTAGTTTCTTTCCAAGACATACAAAACGTATACCTCTGGAGCTCTGAAAGCCCTATTCACCAACAGGAACACAACACTACCTAAGCGGCTATGTTGTTTTCTGTAGGGCAGAGGTAGGTACTTCCCCAGTCGGTTCAGTTATATACAAAAACTTACATATAATAACAATAACTTTAGCTAAGTAGGTAACAGATTAGGTTAGCAATAGAAGGAGAACAGACAGTTGCCTAAAGGCTCAGTGGCGGAAACGCTTTAGTGATTACCAAAGTTAAGCAAGGAAGCCATGTGGTTACTCTCACGCTGGCAAAGCCACGAACACTCGCTAGTCAAAAATTTGTAGCCTTTGGTTATTTTTTTACGTTCATTTATTAATTAAATCACAATACTGAAATACCTTCCTACATACCTTTGCCGGCTTTGACATTTTGGAGTACAATTGCAATAAGTAACTGCAGTGATTTACTAATCTATCAACACTATCACACCACTTTAAACTTAATAAAACCTGTTTTATCACGCGGTATGCAGGTAATTATAATTTAGCACTAAATACAGTGCAGAGATAGTTATTTCATCACTATTTTCACTGTTTTTTTGCCACTTTGCTTATAGTAAACGATAAAATTTCGATGTACTGTGTCGGTTGTGATATCAAGTATTCTTACAATTACATTACGTAATTCTTACGCAACTTACGATATACGTATATTGATTACGTCGGTTACTCTAAAATATAGAAAACCGTTGTGCTAATAACTTAGCATTTGCTATAACTTTCGAATTGATTATATTTTGGCGGGAAATGTCGATGAACCGAGTCCGTTATAGTTTAAATGAAATGTTTAAATGAAAAAAAAAGTCGTTTGCTACGAAAAACGCTGTTTAGGTAAAAATGTCGCTTACGATAAGTCGGCGGTAATGGTTCGAATACAGGAGAAATTACTTTATAACTTCACAAAGAAAAATTTAATCGCAAATCTTTATTCAACTTCTTTAGTGCATATGCTTTATTTTGTACAATTTTGATCTATTTCAAGACTTTCGAGATGAGGGTCAGAAAGGTGGCTCCAATTCTAGTTTAAATTAAGTTTAATGTTATATTTTCGAGCCAAAATATTTACGTTAATATGAATAGAAAATGTGGTTTGGGACCGTCACATTCCTTGAAGAATGTTCGACAGCGGACTGGTTGTTGTTGATGGGCTATAATTATTTAGATGATTATAAATATTAAAAAATAGTTTAAATATTCCACAAATAAAAATAGCGCCGAAAGCAAAAAATAATGCATGCTTTAAGATTCTTTTTTAAAAATCATTGCCATAATCGGCAAAACAAATCACTCATGGAATCACCTTCGTGTCTGTGCGTCTGTCGGTCACAGTGATTTTCTTTTGCGAGTGTTTCACATATAGTATGATTGAAATTCGTAGATGATTGAAATATAAAACGCGGCTTCCCAAATACAGTCAGTGTAGGTGTATTTCGTATTTTTGTCATATATTAACTCGTTGATGTCAGTTTCGGAAAGTAAAAAGGATAGCTTTTTTTCCACCAACGTGTGAATGCGATTAATCAACAGCTCTTTAAAAGAAGAATATTGGTAATGCAATTTCTTTACAGATTTTTATTTTATAAATGCGTTCAAAGTGACAAATATGTAAAACTACAAAAAATATGACCTATTTATTTATTATCTTTTATGTATTTTCTTATCCTATATCTTATAATATAAATAATATAATATAAATACTCACGCCTGTCACCCAGAGGGGTAGGCAGAGACTATGGACTTCCATTTGGCATTGCCATTTGGTCCCTTCCAGACACTGCCGTTCACCTCTGCTACATACATTTGCTTTGTCACTCTTTCCTCATTCATTCTTTCTATATGACCAAACCACCGAAGCATTCCTTTCTTAATCCTGCTCACAACATCATCTTGCAGACCACACTCTTCTCTTATCACATAATTTCTCACTCTGTCATTTAAATTCAGCCCTAACATACTCCTTAATGACCGCACTTCTACAGCATTTATTCTACTCTCGTGCTTATTCTGCCAGACCCAACTTTCACTACCATACATTAAAGTAGGGACTAACACAGCATTGTGAATTGTCATACGTGCCTTTTTGGACACATTCTGACTTTCCACAATAGAGTGTAGAGCCCCATTTACTCTATTTCCTGCGTTCACTCGTCGTTCTATATCCTTATCATATCTACCATCCCTGTAAATACACATCCCAAATACACAAACTCATCTACTTGCTCGACCAATTCCCCTTCTATTCTTATTTCACATATCGTTTTACTTTCTTCTCTTTCAAAGACCATAACTTTCGTCTTACTTGCGTTCACTTTCATTCCCCGTTCTTTTAATGACCTGTTCAATAATATAACCATAATTTGCAACTCGGCCGCCGACGACGCAAGTATGACTTGATCATCGGCGCACAAAAGGCATTTGACGGTTAACTCACCCATTCTTAACCCGCATTCTTCAACTTTCAAATTTTCCAAACAACTGTCCATAAATAGGTTGAACAGCCACAAAAAAGCCACACAGCCCTGTCTGACACCTTTATGGATGCCAAACCAGTCCGAGTAGGCCCCGTTGTTCCTGACACAAGCACTGGAGTCCCTATACAGAGACTTCAATACCTGTATCAACCCAGCGCTCAACCCAAATGAGTTCAGTGTTTGCCATAACACATCCCTGTGCACTCTGTCATAAGCTTTCCAAATCCACGAACACTAAAAACCTTTTGGTTTTGGCCAAAACTTTTCATGATCATGCGCATGGAAAAGATCTGATCCATACATCCCATTCCTTTTCTAAATCCCGCTTGCATCCCAAATTTTTCCATCAGTATCTTTCATAACTCTTTCAATTAGCACTTTAGCATACAGTTTTCCCACAATGCTAAGAAGGCTGATACCACAGTAGTTTTACAGTCCTGCTGATTTTTTCCCTTATATATTGGGACTATTACGGCTTTGCACCATTCTCCCGGTACCCGCTAAAGTTCCCAACACAAATTAAACAAGGTGTACAGCAGGTCTGCCACCACTCCCTCTCCAGCCCTTAGCATTTCGAGTGATACTCTATCATATCCGGCTGCCTTACCTACTTTTATACTTTTCATTGCTTTCATTATTTCACCTATACCTATCTCTCTATCTTTTTCCCCTCTTTCGGAATTTCTATTTCATTTAATTCAAACGTCACTCATAAATACGTTTTCAAAGTATTCCTTCCATCTCCTTAAACTCGAAACTTCGTTATTCAGAATACAGCCATTCTGGTTTCGTACAGCATTCATTCTAGGCTATTTTTAATGACTCCTGGCAGTTCTTACGAATTTCCAAAACATTTTAATATTTGCCTGGAAGTTACCCGATATTCTTCAATCATTCTTATCAGTTCTTTCTTGCTTTTTCCCTTCAACTACTTCTTTTACTCTCTTATTTAGATGTCTAAAGACTGCTTTTTTTCATTCAATATCATCATTCACACCGCTAGAATGAGTAGCCTTGGTTGCTAGTAAATCTAGCCATGCTCTCTTCTTTGCTTCATCTTCCCCATCATCCCACCATAAAGTGTTATTTTTCCTTTCATTCGTTCTCTTAGTTACATCACATACTTCGGTAGCTACATCCACCAAACCTTTCTTGACATTATACCACACAGTCTCCAAGTCTAAATCATTCATACACAATTCATCCATACCACTTATATTTTATCTCAGTCTACATTTGAAAATCTTTTTCATACCTTCATGTTGTAACCTCTCTGTTCTTATACGCTATAACGTAGTAGTAGACAGAGATGTCCGATTCCGCCAACGTCTGAATAGACCATTAATTTGGCATAAGACCAAGTAATGATCCGTCCCTACGTTGGATCCCCGGTAAACCCTTGTATCTACCACTGCGCTTCTCATTCTTTCATCCACAATTATGAAATCTATCATGCTTCTATCACCACCTCTTTCCCATGTATACATGTGAATCTTCTTATGACGAAAGAAAGTGTTCGTCACAAAAATATTATTTTCCACACATACGGTGAGGAGGCTTTCACCATTCTCATTTGTGCTTTCATCACCAAACGTTCCCAATATCCTTTCATAACCAAGCCTCTTCACACCAACCCTTCCATTAAAATCTCCTAATATAACAATATTTTCATTACCCTTGCATTTCATTAGCACCATCCTTACCATCTCCCAAAACTGCTCTCGGATATAAGTGGGCTTATACATGTCTAGGGCGTAGACCCCTAGAACAAACAACTTCTTTAATCCCACTTTCATTTTATATACATAGCAGTCTCGGGCTTACACATTCATACTCTTTCACACAATGACCCATTCTTTCTGAAAGGATGATACCGACTCCCTGGCATGCCCGCTCGGTCTCGTCTACCCCAGACCAGTACGCGGTATACATGCCATGTGTAGTGGCATCCTTTCCCTTCCGTTTCGTCTCATTTACACATAACACATCTATTCCTCTATCATACATCATATCGCATACTTCATCCATCTTATCATTCATTGCTCCACATACATTCAGTGTAGCCAGACGGGCTTCCGCAATCCACTTTTCGCCCCTCTGGGAGACAGAACGTGACGGGTGGCGAACCTCGTCGCCGGTTTTTCTCCCGGAAATTCTTCGCACCCCCTGTCCCATTAACGGGGCGCCGGGAACTCGAGGCCATTTCTTTTATTTGCTGGCTCATAGTGCGAAATAAGGGATGGTAGATTTTACGCCGCTACCATACGGCGAGGAGCCGAGTCTATCCTTTCGGCTTTGTCGCTCGTTTAGCACCACCCGGGGGACACGTGTAGGGTGGGCCTAGGGTTAGGTGATCGAAGCCTACGGACGCGAGCGACTCATTCCCCAATCCTATATCTTCTTATCTTATAATTATTTATTTTATTGGGTATAAACTATTCTACAGCAATGAGGATTTGCCTCTTAGGGCATTTATACCGATAACGATATATCGTCAGCGAAACACGTCCCACCTCACCGTCACCGATAAAATCTAGAAGCTTTGTCATTCAAC
Source organism: Parnassius orleans (assembly GCA_029286625.1). NCBI lineage: Eukaryota > Metazoa > Arthropoda > Insecta > Lepidoptera > Papilionidae > Parnassius > Parnassius orleans. Next base: position 449,469 of record JAGSMP010000347.1, on the reverse strand, counting down.
AAAACGGTACCGATATGCCTGGACCATATTGTCATATTGTAAGTGTTCAAAAGCAAGTCTTATCCGACACTGTTCCGACGATATCCTGGACGTCAGTCTGAACGAGATTAAAATGGCTCTCCGCCACTTTAAAAATGGCAAGGCCACGGCCGAGGAATTACAGCGAAGCATCTGAAATCGGGTGGAAAACCCGTACTTATAGTCCTTTAGAAGCACTTCATTTCCATCTTCCATGGTGGCAATACTTCGGAGGCGTGAAGCAGCAATGCGGTGATTTTCTTCTTCAATAAAATTAACAACGCTCTGTTGAAGAAATTCAGAGCACATATACCAATCATTAAATTGTACAGAAAATCGAGGAATACAATCTGCCACTTGTCTTGCGTATACTCCATTCAGTTGTACCAAGTAATTGACTGTCGGTATATTGAAGTGCTAAAGTGCTTATGGAGTTGGGCTACAATGGCAATGAAATGGCTAGGATAAGGTATTAACATCAACGGCGAGTTCATCACTCACCTTCAATTTGCCGATTAAGGACTATATTATAGTTCTCATGGCAGACAGCAATGTTCACTGATCTCTATGTGATGCACAATCCCCTCAATAGTGTCACGCAATGGAGCAGAAATAAGTCAAATGAACCCAAACGCAGGCAGGAAAGGAGTCCTAATTACTACATATTTTCAAATTTATATTATTGTATTATACATTTACATTGAAAATTGTAGACCAGTTTCTCTTATATTATAAAATATTGAAAAAAGTTATACTGATTGTTTCGACTAATAATTATGTTCAATTTAAAAAATTAAGAAGAACATAAAAAGGAATATGAACTTTGACTGTTCAGTGAGAATTTTTAATATTTTATCTCTGATATCCAAAGGTTGACTGATAGATAATGCCTAAAGCATTTATTCCGCCTATTTATTATATTATATTATGTTGTATGAAGTTAAATAAATAAATAATTTATATTAACAATTTTGGAATACTGACAAAATAGTGACTTTAACAATAATATTTGTCGTTGCTTTACGTATATCTTAAAAATATATATTTAAAAATGAAGCATAAAAAATTCAAACTAAACTAAAATGTTCGAACGGGTCAGCTACGGGTTTGCCGTGAATTGATTAAATATAGATGGTGCTCGGAAACAAAAACATTTCGAAATAGTCCATGAATAGGAATTTTTTGCACGACGAATTTTATGTATTCACAAAATTCCAACACGATTCCATATATTTACAACAAATATTAGATTTCGTTGTAAACAAAAATTATATCAACGTTATGACTAGTGACAGGTTGAAAGTGAAAAGTAGGGAAAGATTGGGCATGACAGGAACGACTGGCGTGTTCTCGTGTCAGAGGCCAAGAACCACTTCTGAATCATTGCGCCACAGGAGTGCGTGGTGAGTGTGTATTAAAGATAAAAGGTATAATCCACCCGCCGAGCGTGGTGATCAAGGTAAATCCTCCGTATCCGGAGAAGCTTATTTTCCACAGTGAACTGTTACAAGCTGGCGAAAAAGAAGAAAAATATGTTAAACATGTACAAAAATCTTTTTTACTTCCCAGTCACTCTAGTGTTTTCTAGAGTTCTCTAGAATATCATAAGGCGATGGCCAAGAATGCAGATGACATATTTATCTTCTAAAACAACATAAAACTTCTATATTCTTGAAGTAGGTGGTCACTGTGACGAAGACGTAGAACCCAAAGATTTTTATCGAAAAATATTTGACGAGCTGGAGCTCGGTGACCGTAAGCGATTGAAGTTCAATACATCCAGTTCTGTGATCGCCAATCCGCTGCTAAGCGTGGTAGACAAATCATTTCCATTATAGAAGATGCTCATGACCAACATGTATGTTTTACGTCTTTTAAATTACTCCTAACTAAAAAAAAAACTTTATTTCTACCATAATTATAATACAATTAAGGGATATTCTGCCTATTTTGTTATTTACAGTATTTTTAAACTTATTAACCACAACCTTCAGTATGCGTATCATCTATACGCCGATGACCTGCAGTTGTACTCACAGGCGAATGTTGTTTGTGTTGTGTTTTGTTTAGAAGTAAATAAGTATACAACAAAATATTACATATTATACCCACACATAAAATTGCATATCTTTTTCAATATTATGTTTTATATTATTTAAAACTTATGGACATAAAATATAAATATTATTAAAAATTATTTTATATAAAAACTAATGAGCTACTAATAAGATGATTCTGCCAGTTTATTCAAATAATGTTCGCGAACTTTCTTCTTGAATGCATAACGATTGTTAGCCGTCTACTGTCAACAGTCCACTGTGGAACATGAGCTTCTCCCGTTACGGAGAATTTACCTTGATCATCACGCTTGCCAGGCGGATTACACTTTTTATCTTTAATACACACTCACCACTCACTTCTGTGGCGCAATGACCCATAAGTGGTCTTCCGACACGACAACACGCTAGTACGTCTCCCTTCGTCTCGTCTCCGAAAAGTGCTGCAAAGTACTCTTAAATTCAAAAATTAAAAATATAAAGGTAAGTTTATTAAAAGCGATAAATTTCGTAAAATATCATTTTATTCAATGTTATTTATAAAAAAAAATAAACATAAAAAAATGTAAACGTAAATATATAAGTATTAAATTAACATTGAAATTAATAATTCATAACGTTGTTATTAATTTCTTTAAAAAGTACCCGATGGTTACTATTGACAGAAAATAAACGTTCACTGCTGTTTTAAAAGTTTGCTTGAAATTTAAACGCTTTCAAAGCTAAATGGATTTTCTTTTGAAATTTAACTGTATGCGATCATTTATATTTATCGTTGCATCATTTTGTTATTTTGTTTATAAAGTTTTTATCAGTTATTTTTATTTTAATTTATTTGAAGTTATTTGTTAAATCAATGATCACCTTAAAATATTACTAGGAAAATTTCTTATATTTTGATATATTATCAACTCTTCACCGCTGCACGCTAGTGTACTTCAGGCCTCTATGCTCAATGGTTGCTATAGAGTCTTCCAACGGATTGGTCTTAAAATAAAATATCATGTGTTACGTCCATGTCATATCTATTTCGACAGTTGTTGGGAACACTACGCGCGTTTTATTGACGAGTATGTTTACCTATGACAATTTTTTTTGACGTGACAACGTCTTATAAATTGGTTTGCCGGGTGACACTTCAAGAAACTGCGTTACGCTCCGCTCACGTTATGCGCTCACAATGAGAGCGAGTGAGAGGCACGCGTCCCTTCCACTCGGGCATGGTTAGCCCGCCTAAGAGCGAGAGAGACAGACATAATAAAATTATTTTACCACTCAAAGTCGTTGTCACGTAAAACTTTCGCCCGTATACCGACTTTACAGGCAACCAATTTTTTTTTTTTTTTTTATAGAGAGGGGCAAACGAGCCTGCGGTTCACCTGATGTTATGACTACCACTGCCCATGAACAACTGCAACACCAGGGAATTGCAGATGCGTTGCCGGCCTTTTAAAAGGAGTAGGCTCTTTTCTTGAAGGTCCCTAAGTCGTATCGGTCCGGAAAAATCGCTGGTGGTAATCGGTTCCACAAGGTTGTGCAGAGGAAGAAACATCTTCTAAATCGCACAGTGGTGGACCGCCAATCATCCAGATGGTATGGATGGTATCGCGAGTTTTGTCGCGATGTGCGATGGTCAAATTGAGCGGCTGGAATTAGTCCGAACAATTCCTCAGAGCACTCCCCGTGGTACATGCGATAAAATACGCAAAGAGATGCAACATCTCTACGCAGTGCTAGTGAGTCAAGCCGATCGGAAAGAACTCGGTCGTCGACGATTCGATCCGATCTCCGCTGAATGCGGTCAAGTGGAAGGAGCTGGCACTGGGGAGCCCCTGACCAGAGATGGGAACAGTATTCCATGTGAGGCCGAACCTGCGCCTTGTAAAGTTGCAGGCGGTGTGCCGGCATGAAATACTGCCCGCTCTACTGAGCACGCCAAGCTTTTTAGAGGCTAATTTTGCCTTCTTCCAAGTGACCACGAAACTGCACGTCACTCGATATGTCAACGCCGAGGATTCCGATACTGGCTGAGGCAACAAGGGGAGGCTTGAAACTGAGGTGATAAGACAAAGGGTTCCTTTAGCGGTAAACGCGCAAACTTGTGTCTTCTGGGGATTGAACTGGACTAGATTTAGTCGTTTCAATCCGAGACTTTGTCCAACAAAGTCTCGACTTCAGACAAGTTTGTTCCGGTATTCGGCGACGTTTTCCTGAGAAATATTGGCACGCCCGGTGTATAGAGCATCACCAGTGCTGTCATCCGCATAGCAATGAATGTTACCGGTTTGCAACATATTATTGATATGCAGAAGAAACAGCGTTGGTGATAGCACGCAGCCTTGTAGAACACCAGCGTTAATAGGCTTGTAATCGGGGCACGCACCGTCTACTACGACCTTGATGCTCCGACCAGCCAGAAAACTGGTGATCCAATTGCACAATTTCTCGTGAAGCCCATAGGAAGGAAGCTTCGAAAGAAGCGCTTTGTGCCAGACCCGATCGAAGGCCTTCGCTATGTCCAAACTAACGGCCAATGCCTCCTCCTTGGACTCGATCGCCTGCGCCCATCTATGTGTTAGGTAAACAAGAAGACCACCAGCTGAGCGACCCCGACGGAAACCGTACTGGTGGTCACAAATCAGCTGGTGCTCCTCAAGGCACTTCCTCAAGTGAGCTGGCAGTTAATAATAGACTCCATTATTTTCGAGAACAAGGAGGTGATGGCGATAGGCCTGTAATTGGACGGATCAGAGCGGTTACCTTTTTAGGATCGGCACGAGAGCTGTCTTCCATGAATTCGGGACAACGCCTAGGAGTAGGAGTACCGAAAAGACGCGTTAGAACCGATGCCAACTCTGAGCGCACGTCCTCAGCACAATTGGCGGAATTCCATCAGGCCCACTCGACTTGTGGATGTCCAGGGAGAGGAGTGCTTTGCGTACTGAGCACTGTGAATCGCACATCAGGCATAGAGCACTCACACTGCGGGATGGTCGGCGGTGTGTTCCCCTGTCATCAAGAGTCGAGTTGGACGCAAAAGGAGCCTAAAAATCGGCTTTCTTTGCGTCGCCAGTGAGTCATCCTCCTGTGCAGAGATGGTAGTGATGGCTTACAGAAATTTCCTTGACAGCCTTGGCGAGAGACCAGAATGCACGGGTTCCGAAGGAAGGCGAACTAGTTTCGCCAATTCTGCCTATGTGCTCTGACTTTGCCTGGCAATAACTCTTTGAAGGACCTGAGGCGAAGTTATACTTTTTAAGCATGCTGGTGTTTACATCCCGAGCCGCCGAAGCCTCAGCCCAGGCCTGATAACACTCCTGCTTACTGCGTAATGCAGTCTTACAGGAGCGACCAAACCAAGGCTGCGATCTGCCACCGATGGGTACCACAGATGATGGAATAAATAGTTCCATTCCCTGTAGCACCACATCGGTGACAGAGTCAGCAACAGCGCTGGGATCATCCGGCGAGAAGCAAACCCGCCCCATGGGTAGGATGCAAAGAAAGACCGCATTCCATCCCAATCCGCCGACCTGTAATGCCAAACACGGCGGCAACCTGCAGAACGCAACCGCGAGGAGAGCGTGAGTGGCACCACACTCCGGATCAGACAATGGTCCGAAGAGCCAAGAGGGGCATCGACGGAAACCTGATATCCGTCCGGATGAGAGGTCAGCAGAAGGTCCAACAGGAAGGTGTATGATCCTCACATCTGGAATCCGTGTAGGCGAAGTAATCAGTTGTGTCAGACCATCTGCCAAGGCAAAGTCATAAACAGATCTCCCCACATGATCGGTTAAACGTGAACCGAGTCATTCGGCGAGGTGGGCGTTAAAATCGCCAAGTGTCACGATCTCTACGGATGGAATCTGTTGTAGCAAGAAATATGCAGCCATTTGGACGTGGGCGATAAGTCGGTCTGTATCAGCATTGCCGCTATGGGACCAATAGAGGCACCCGTAGACGCGGGGATGGTCGTCGCTGTCTACGCGCAGCCAAAGGATGGACAGGTCCGTACCTTCAAGACTGCCGAGGCGGCGAGAACAGATATCCTCTCTGACGTATATGAACTCCAGCCCGGGGCACAAAGAAGTGTTCTAATTTGTACCCCGGGCAGGACAGGTACGAAGTATCAGCCGGAGAGGACACCTGCGTCTCGGTCAAAAAGAGCGAGGCTGGCTTCGCCGTCTCCATGTGGTAGTGGACGGCGTTAAAGTTCGAGTGAAGTCCCCTGATGTTGCAGAAGTCCACGGATAGCGTGGCAGGGGTCGTCATGGTTTTATTGCTCTGTTTGCCCCGTGCAGTGTTAGTATAGAGCGGGAATTTGCCCCCCCCAGAATACGCGGGGCAGCCTGAGCACCCACGCTCAGGAAGAGGGTAGCTTGACCGTGGATGCTCAGTGAGGGATTCTCCATTACCAGGGTGCTGGTACCTCCTGGGGTAGTTCTTTCTTTTAAATTCCGCTACCATGTTATGGGGATTAGCCTCCGGCCACCTGCACTAACCAAGCGAAACGCAGAAGCAAAGCCCTACTTTACGTTGGTATTCTGTGAGGTCGTGGTACCGCCCCGGTTCGAGCCGGCCCATCCATGCTACAGCAGAAGCTGCAGCGCGGCTCTACCACTGTTAATTGTCTGACTAGGTAAGTCCAGCTTCGACGAAGAGGTCAATCGACGCATTCAACTCGGCTAGGCAGCGTTCTGGAGATCAAGACACATCGTCGTGTCACGGTTACCGCCTATTAAAGTCCAATGCTGAACATAGGCCTCCCGCGTAGATTGCCTCATAGGATATTTGCCATAGTTGCCACGCTTGGCAAGCGGGTTGGCAACCCCAGTTTTTTATTCGTTATTAGGAAGACTGCTGCCCTTCTCCTGATTTGTTTCCTTCTGACGTCTCTTACGACACCCACGGGATGATATTGGTTAGTGGATATTCTTACACCGCTACTACACGGTAATCCTATCGTCAAGTATACCGTAGAACTTATAAGACAAGAATGGATAATTGGTGAGTTTGCCAGTAATTTTGCGGCTGCTACTTAAGATTACTAATTTTATCGCCAAAAAAATAATATAAGAGCGTGTAAGCCCAGTGGCTAAGCGCTAAGGATCCGGGTTCGGTATCATTGGTATCATTGAAACCATTGATTGCAATTTACCACGTTCGTATACAAAATATAATAGGAAAGAAATTACTTTTGTATTTATATGATTATACAGTAGAATAGAATAGAGAAGAATAGAATAATTTTTATTCAATATCGATACATAATACTTTTTTATGTATTAAATTAGAGATTATATTTTTTTAACCATAATATATAACTTTACAATATTTTTATATGAATTTCAATAGAATTAGCATAGTGGCAGTTTGTCGTTACGTAGTGTGAAACTTGCTGCGTACTTAATTAATATGCCTAAACTAAATTTGTAATGAGTAAATGAGTAATGGACATAAATAATATGACGAATATAGTAATTGTTGACTGTTTACATTCTATTATAAAAAACTACCTAGTTACCAATACTACTATCAATACATTATATAACCGAGACATAATACCCAAGATGAAATGCTTCATATTTTTATAATTACACTGTTTTTTTTTTTGTTTAAACCCATCTGGGTGGAGTTCAAGTCAGAAATTATTAAGCTATAATCAGTATTTAAGGCTTTGAGAAGCCTGAATGACCTTGACAAAACGGCGATCGCAGAGATTTTAGCCGACGTCAACACCGTCTAGCGGCTACGTTCTGTATTACTTATAAAAGTGCAAAGATTAATAGACTGCAGAGGTGACAAGTATATAAGTGATGTACTGCCTGTTATGCTTGCGCATCACTGAGAGTTATGTCGCGGTTAAGCATCTTCAATTACATTGCACGTAGTGGTGCTGTAGCTTTGTCCAGTAGGCATCACGAGCTGTCAAGTGTTTAAGTTTTAAGTACGTAAGAGTTTTAATTATTAAATCGTATTTATTTGTGACGTATTAGTAGCTCTGGGTTTAAACGCTCGCTATAAATTTCGCCCGGGATTCCCGGCAGTACCAATGAAATTTTAATTACAATTTTAAGTGCTGATGCTCTAACCTGCATGTCTGAGGAATAAGAAAAAAAATTCGAAGACATGTGAAGTTCGCCAACACGCATTGGGTCGAACACTTCCTTGCCCTAAAACCCTCTCAGAAATAAGAGGAGTCCTGTGCCCAGCAGAGGGACTTATATAGCCTGTTGCTTTACTTTTGTATCGTATACGTATGCAATATTCATATTCGTTTCAGATACAGAAGGGTACCTAATGCTGAGAAAAATATCATGTGGAGGCCACGAAAACGTAAAACATATTTGTACCTAGATAAAATGTTCTAGTGGTTGTCAATCATTTCATATGCCACATTTTCTATAGAGTTGAGAACGTTTCAGGTAGGGCAAAATAAAAAATAATACAAAATATTATGGGAATTATTTATTAATAATATATACATTTATAGGTATTTATTATAAAAATAACGAACAAGCTGCAAGGTTAAACTGATAGTGTTTCTTGTAAAAATAATTGTAATGACTACATTTGACACAATTGTAATGATAACACTTAGTAAGATTTTTGAAAAAATTATTCTTGATCAATTGTTAAATTTCTTTACTTTCTCTCTCTTCTTTTTTTTATATTAATAATTTACTTCATAAAAATCAATTTGGTTTCACAAGCGGTCGCTCGACAACTGATGCCGGTGTTGAGCTCATTAAATATATCTTTAATGCATGGAAAATTCACAGGATGCTTTGGGTATATTCTGTGATCTATCCAAGGCCTTCGATTGTGTTTGCCATGAAACATTAATCTGGAAACTGCAACACTACGGTGTAAGAAGTGATGCTCATAAATTAATTATTTAATTTTTTAGTGACCGAACGCAAAAAGTTGTCACTAACAGTATGAGCTCTTCCGGGTCGATGGTACAAATGGGTGTTCCTCAAGGCTCGATTCTCGGCCCCTTTCTGTTTCTTGTATACATTAATGACTTACCTTACATAGTAGGGGATAACCATGATACAGTATTATTTGCTGACGACACTTCTTTAATTTTCAAATTAAGACGACAATTACTAAAATATGACGACGACAGGGACTTCCTGCATATCTTACCATATCGTCCCTCCATAGAGTGGGAGGCTAACTTGCACTTCGCTTACCGGTACGAGGTTGCCACTCGAGGACTTTTCTTCCTATTTTTTATAGGTTTTCCAAGCTATATGGCCATCCCATTTTACTTTAATAATCCATTGGGCTATGTCAGTTACTCTGGTTCTACTGCGGATATCCTCATTTCTAACTTTATCACGCAAAAAACCCCTCTCCAATTTTTTTTTTATATTTTTCAGATTATGGTTTGTCTAACATTTAAAGAAAACATAAACCCAAGAATGTCTTTATATAGCACTTAGGGAAGCACCATTTTTATTTTATTTAAATTGTTTGATTTAATTTTATAATAGTGTACCTAAATATAAGTATCTGTATCTAAATTTCCCTCCCCAATAATGTTCTATTAAAGTCATACTCATTAAAACAGCGTTTTATTGTAATACATAATTATAAAATTCAGTTTCACCTAATTAATAAAAATATGTAACAATAACATTACATAGGTGTTAAAAACTATCGAAATCTAAGTAACGAGAGCATGTTGGTCGTTCCATATCTAAATTATATAAAATGCATTTTTCAATTTCACTAATCAACGTCACCGCGAAAATTTCTTCTTCTTTGGGCACTTTAAAAATTAATTTATTTTGAAAGCAATATTTACAGTTACCAATGTACAGATATTAACTAAATTAAGTATTTCTATTCATAAAAATATTTATTATTGCGTATAAACTCTTAAAAAACCACAATATATTTGAACGAAGTCGCTCCAACACCGACGCGCAGTCCACCCTCGACGATGTCCGAAAACGGATTGCCTCAGAGCTCGCGGGGGATTACAGGGTGACAGAGCAGGCACGCTCGCGCGAATATATTTAATTTCGGGTACAAATAATATTTCTCCAAGTACAACGGGGAATAAAAATAAAAGTCTCAATTAAAAATATTTATATTTTTAAGACCGTTTTTTTAGTGTAAAAACTATTTAAAGAGCTTGTGCTATTTTGGAGAAATTTTGCAAAATATGACAAAGATAGGTACTCTTTGGGGATTTTTTTTCTAATAAGGATTTGATAAAAGTACAATTTTATTCATTTAAAAACATTTATTAAATCGTCTTCCGTCAGCCTGTATTTTTTCTTTCCGCATTAAGTGAACATTTACTGTGATATTTTTACTTAAATATCCAATAATTTAAGCATTTCACCCGCTCTTAGGGCCTTAATCAGAATAGTGTCGGATAAGACTTGCTCTTGGATCGTTACTCACACTTGCGTGTGACTCCAATGATAACATGTACAGCTGCCCAAAGAACCTCTCAATCTCACTCAAAATCTCAGGTGTCCCGGAAACGACGCTGCCACACTCGGCCTTCAGCTTCGACAGTTGGCTAATTCTGGCAGACAGATCTCTAGCAAAGACTTTGGAGCCCTCGTTCCGCTCGATCGCTTCTTCAATACGAGCTGTATTGAAGTTGCGTAAGTCCCGCCGCATGCATTTGGAGATCTATCTGTTCAGTTGCCTGTACGTTGTCAAATCTGCTGAAGACTGCAGCTTCATTTCCCGTCTAACAGCCATGAGCTTAAGAGTGTGATCGGAGAGTATTTGTGTTTTTCTGTAGCGGGTCTTGCAGAACTTAGCTCCGACCGCATGGACATTTTCCACGAGCTTGTCGTTCATATCGTCCACTGCATTGCAATCTTCTAGGCACTGAAAACGGTTTTGTAACTGGAACTGAAAGGTTTCAAAACTTTGGGTTAGAGCACGAGGGGGACGGAGCGTCGATTTCTTTTGGCGAGACCTCTCCAACTTAACGTTTAGGTTCAGTGTACGTCCCACCACTCGGTGATAGCTGTCGGTTTTTACCCTCGCGATCACTGAGACATCACTGAACAGTTGTCGTCTGGTCGTCCTAATGAATTCAATCTCATTTTTTGTCGAACCGTCGGGGCTCGACCAGGTCCACTTCCTGTGGGGCCGCTTCTGGAAAAAAGAGTTTATCATATGGCCCCTTCATGTCTATCTCTTCTTCCAGGTCCAGGATCTTCTCGTCTATCCTCAGGGTGCGTGAGTTATATGTTACCAGGTCGAGTCGTCTTAGGTGGCAACCCGATCTCCACCGGAGTTTCTTAGCACCCCTTGCCCCGCCGTTACCATGATCGCCACCGTAGCCAGGAATAGCGTGGCCGCCGGGGACTGGGGGCTGTCTCTTCGTAACATTCATCATGGGGGGTATATTGCCATAGTTGCCTTGCTTGGCGAGCTATTCCGATGATATTCCGGACGTCAGTCTGAGCAAGATTAGAATGGCTCTCCAGCACCTTAAAAACGGAAGGCCCCAGGCGAGGATGGAATTACAGCGGAGCTTCTGAAAGCGGGTGGAAAACACATACTTGCAGTCCTTCAGAAACTCTTTAATTCCGTCCTCCATGGTGACACTACACCGAAGGTGTGGAGCAGAAGTGCGGTGGTCTTATTCTTGAAGAAAGGTGAACACGCTCTCTTGAAGAACTACAGGCCGATTTCCCTTCTGAGCCGCGTCTACGTACTGTTTTCGAGAGTCATTACGAATCGTCTCGCATGCTGACTCGATGACTTCCAACCTCCCGAACAAGCCGGTTTCCGAAAAGGCTTTAGCACCATAGATCACATATTGTACAGAAGTCCGAGCTTATGGCAGACTCCCTGGAGGACTTCAGCACTATGCTCAATGTCCTCAAAAGTGTTTTCCAACGGATAGGTCTTAAGATGAACATGGACAAAACAAAGATCACGTATAACGTCCATATCACACCTGTGCCGGTAATTGTTGGGAGCACTAAGCTCGAAGTTTTTGACGAGTGTGTTTACCTGGGACAAATAGTCCGAATAGATAAGTCCAACTACGACCGAGAGGTCAATCGACAGATTCAACTCGGCTGGGCAGCGTTCGGGAAATTCCGGCACATCTTCTCGTCAGGTATACCTCAAAACCTGAAAACGAGATTGTACAACCAGTGCGTGTTGCCAGTGATGGATCTGAGACGTGGTCCTTCACTGCTGGCTGTATGAGGACGCTCCGGGTCGCTCAGCGAGCTATGGAGAGGGCTATGCTTGGGGTTTCTCTTGCTTGATAAACTTAGAAATGAGGATATCCGCAGTAGAATCAGAGTGATCGACATAGCCCAACGGATTAGTAAGCTGAGGTGGCAATGAGTGGCGGCCTTGTACCAGCGGACGAAGTGTAGGGCATCCCCCCACTAGATGGAGGGACGACCTGGTAAGACATGCAGGATGTCGATGGATGCAACTGGCTCAGGACCGTGGTTTGTGGCATTCCTTGGGGGAGGCCTATTTGCATTAGTGGACTTGTGAGGGGCTGTAATGATGATGATGATGAATCAGTATTTCAGATTCTTCTCGGCTGGGCAGCGTTCGGAAGATTACGACACATATTCTCGCCAGGTTTACTTCAAAACTTGAAAACAAGTTTGTACAACCAGTGCGTGTTGCCAGAGATGACTAATGGATCTGAGACCTGATCGTTCATTGCTGGCCATATGAGGAAGCTCAAGTTTGCTCAGCGATCTATGGAGAGGACTACATGTTTCTACAGGGCACATGGCTCTACACCACCTTGTGGCACAAACACTAAGGCCAGGATTGGTGTTGGGCATTCAATATCCGCACGGCCAGTTAGCTCAGATTTACAGTGGCTATCTCATGACGCAGCTAATTCTGGATACGTTTATAACATCTCTAGAGAATGCTCTTTTGTCCTTTTTATCTTTTATATTCAAAATGTGTTGAAATGTATTATTTTTACTGACTGCCATTCATTAATGCGTAACGCCTACTATTTTGCTACGCACGCACACATTTATAAGGGAGTATTGAATTCGGAAACAGTCGGTAACGTTCAAGTAACAGTTATTTTGACTCGATAAAGACAAGCGTGTTTCCCCGCCCTTTCCCTTCCGTAAGCCGTTACACTGCTAGGTACGTTTGCCCGGCCGGCCGACACTGTTGACCAAACACTACAATATTATTAGTGTTGATTTGACCGTGATCTTATTACGTACGAGTGTGCAATTTTTAAATTTTCGTAGGTAGTATTACTTGTCACTTCGTTAGAAATAACGCAACGAAAATATTCGAACTGCGAATACTATAAAATGGTACGGTGTTACATTTTAAGCAATGAAATTTTACGATTATACGAAAGCGAGTCTTTACCGCATTTGCAAAGACAAGGAAATTTCGCACGTGTACCACCCAATCGGAATACAATTTTATAGCAAACCAAAGGCTTGTTAGACTTTGAACAGTTCGCCACTCCGTGACATGAAAGTGCTCGAGGTGGTCATTAATAATAAGCCCGGCTATCAAAACCACAGTGATCGAGTTTTTCGAGCAACACCCCTACGCTAGCATCAATGATTCAGCTCGAGAATTCGGATTTAGCCAGTACCACGTGTAGAAACTACTGAATTCTTCTGGATATCACCCATTTCATTACCAACATGTGTAAGCACCCAATTGTCCACCTCGAAAACATTTTTGTGAATGGTTGTTGTGAAACATTGATAATACTAACATTATGTGGACTGGCGAACCCCTATTTACGCGTGTAGGGCTTTATAATAGTCGTAACAAACATTACTGGGCAGTATGCAACCCACACGCTATAAAAGACAGTTATCATCAAGTGCGATTTAGTGTAAATGTTTGGACCAGAATTACCAACATTAATCTTTGGTACTTAAAATAAGTGATTGCATATTTAAGTTTGAAATAGTTCGTTGTTGTAAATACTTAAATGTTTTAAATTGTTAATAATTGTAAATACTTGATTCCAATTTTTTTCAAATATGCCATAATAAAGACAATTTACGGTTCCATTGTTGAAATTTAAAAAACAATATTTATTACGAAGATCCTAAGTCCGTTTAAAGTATGAAGGGAAAATTGGAATCATAATTCGTGTCGCGTAGTTATCTACTTAGTAGCGAGCGTGTCTTTAAGGAAGTACATAGTAGGCAATAGCTCCGTGCATACACTCGTACACACACGAGCGCGCGTAACTTGTTGCCCATAAATCACATTCAGTTTAGAATATTTTCGAATAAAGGTAACCTTAGTTAAAGAAACCTTAGTTACCTGTATTTTTAATAACTGCAAAAATTGTATATCAGTATTTACATTTTGAACACAATTATAAAATTTGGCTAGTCTGAATAATAACCCTGTATACAGAGGGTAATAAATACAAAGTAACAAGTACAAATTAGGTATACATTAGATTAAAGCCGTGGTAGCTCAGATGGTTAGCGCTCGCTGTAAGTTTCACAGTACGCGAGCAATCCGGGTTCGATCCCCGCTGGCACCAATGAAATTGTTAATTGCAATTTTAAGTGCTGATTTACCACGTGCTCGGCGGTGAAGGAAAACATCGTGAGGAAACCTGCATGTCTGAGAAATCAAAAAATTATTTCGAAGACATGTGAAGTTCGCCAACACGCATTGGGGCAGCGCGGCGGACAATTCCTTGCCCTAAAACCCTCCCAGAAATGAGAGGAGGCCTGTGCCCAGCAATGGGACGTATATAGGCTGTAACTTTACTTTACTTTACTAGATTAAAACTTAGTAATTAGTAAATTATCAGTAAAGTTATAAATTAAATTTATGATTAGAAATATAATACTAAATAAATAGGTAATTTAAATAAAGTTATACAAGTTCTATTATATATATGCCCCTTCTGTTCGTTTAAAAATAATATCTTTAAATGTATTTTGAAATTCCCTAATGTCTTTAGATTACGTTGTGGTGGTATACCTAGAACAGAATGACCTCCTCAGTGACCGGCCACCGGTTTTGCCGAAATCGGTCAGCTGGGGACCTTCTAACGTATGCCACACACGTATGGGGTGAGGCACTCGAGAACAGTGGGGAAGCACTTGCTGTTTCCCTTGATGTCTCGGAGGCCTTTGACAGAGTTTGGTACGCTAGCCTTTTGGGTAAAGTTCCAGCGTACGGCTTAACCCCTGGTATGATTGACTGGGTAAAGGACTTTCTGAGTGAACGGTCTCTATGGGTCGTCATCGATGGCTGCTCATTCAATCCTGTGGCGACTAACGCCGGTGTTCTTCAGGGGTCTGTTCTCTCCGCAACTCTCTTTTTGCTGTATATTAATGATCTGCTTATGCCCGGTATCAATGAGTATGCAGACGATAGCACAGTTGTGGAGAGATACCAACCAAATCCTCGGGTCAGTCGGTATCAAATCCAGTCCAAAAGAGAAGCTATGGTAGATTGTGTGAATTTCACACTAAAGGTAGTCTCCGAATGCGGCGATGCCAATCTTGTGAAATTCAACGCCTCCAAAACACAAGCGGGTCTCTTCACTGCAAAAAGGAGTCAGTTCACCTTGGCTCCTTCTTTCCGAAATGTATGACTGGAATACACCGACTGCCTTCAGTTGTTGGGGGTTGAGATATCCTCAAATCTGAACTTCGGGCGGTTCATTAAGTCCAAGGCCAAAGCAGCTGCAAGGAAGCTAGGAGCCCTTGCAAAAGGTGCGGCTATACTTCACGCCGGGACAGCTGCTTACTTTATATAAAGCATAAGTCCGGTCGTGCGTGGAATATTGCTGCCATATATGGGCTGGTGCTGCAAAATACCACCTAGCAGCTTTGGACTCAATAAAAAGGCGTGTTAAGAAGCTTATTGGTGACCCAAATTTGGTTAAAACCAATCTTACCAGCCGCGAACACAGGCGCAAAGTAGCCAGCCTTTCGGTTTTCTACAGGATGCATTTCGCAGAGTGTGCGCAGGAATTGCATAATTTAATTCCACCCTCTCCCTTCCACCATCGGACAACCAGACGTTCGGCTAGCCTCCAGCCTTTGTTGTTGACTTACCACGCATTCGAAGAAAACGGTTTGCTACATCGTTCATGATGCATACAGCAAAGGAGTGGAATAACTTGCCAGCATCTGTGCTTCCATCCGATTACAAGGTGGGTGTCTTCAAGGCAAGAGTTAATAGGCTTTTGTTAAGTCAGTGCGCTTCACCATCATAGACTACATCACCACTTACTATCAGGAGGGATTGTAGTTAAGCGTTGACTTAGTATAATAAAAAAAGGTATATTATTCCAGCAGTGGGTGACTGTATCTTTGTAACTACCTCTGATGGCCGAGGAACTATGCCGAGGGATACTTAATATGCGAAAGGAAACACGCAGGAGATACTTATTGTGTTCCCAACACAAGTCTAGTTTACAGTAAAGATACTTTGAATTATTTGTTTTCAAAACTATATATGCTGTTCTTTAATTTAAGTAAGATGATACTAAATATTTAGAATAAATAATCACAAGGAAATCGTTAAACGATACATATCGATGGGTATGGCAGATGTTAGCTAGTCAATTCATGATTCATGTTTGACATGATTGATGAACTGTTCATTAAGTTTGTCACATTCTTTGTCAAAGTTAAAGCACCAAACAAATACATAATTTTAAATTTATTTGTTTCAATATTTATTTATTAGGGACCTTTAAGGAAAGAGCTTACTCCTTTCTAAAAGGCCGGCAACGCACCTGCAACTCCCTGGTGTAGCAATGTTCATGGGCGGCGGTAGTCACTTAGCATCAGGTGAGCCGTACGCACGTTTGCCCCCTCTCGTATAAAAAAAAATTAAATTGCTTAATTTCTGTGAAACATATTAAAATTAAAAACAATATCTATCCATCTCGCTACATCATCTTACGTCATCCGTAAAAATGGCATAATTAAAGCTACTGCCTGAGGCTATAGTTTCCTGGTGCATTATTTTCCTACTCCTAGAAGAAATTTAATTAGTGGAACACATTTTTGCGGTAGGCTTGCTTCCTCATTCTAATTATGTGATTATTCCGTTATTCTTGAGACTTTGAATTCAAAATATTAAATTAAATAGTACTTAGTTACTATACAATTGCTTAAGAATTGAGATATTATTAATACTTAATTCTTATGTAACTATACAGTAACAGTTTACAGTAATTGCTATTAATGCTTCAATACTGTTTTATTAAAGAGATATTGATTAACATTATAAATCACAAATCCGAAAATGAAAGCCAATATAAATCCATTTATAATATTAGTATGGATTCAACCTTAACCAAATCACAAAGCAAATAGCAAACAACCGAAATCGAAAGCAGGTAGTCGAATAAGCTACGAAATAGAAACAATTTAAGCTTATAGGTACCGTATGCACTATAAGAATCAATCAATTTAAACTATGTATAAGTTAGTTAATAAGAACTCTCAAAAAATATTTTTCTTATAATTTTGCACAATTTTTCTTATTGTAATACCGATTCATTCATAACCACATATAAGAACTGTATTCATTTCCGTTCAATAAATATTACTAAGGCTTATTAATAAGGCTTACTAAGAACTGTTTCTACCATTGTTAAGTAATAGTTAAGGGTGAAAGCGTGACAGGTGGTGATAGTATTTCTGATCCATACTTATAATCACGCCTGTAACCCTTGCGGGGTAGGCAGAGCATCAACGGATTACTTAATATTATTTATACCTGTGATTTAGACAACTGTATCCCATTTAATTTCAACCCCTAGCAATCACTCAAAATACTTAATCAAAACATTAGAAGTATTTCAAAAAATATGATAGGTTTCTATACCATACTCGCTAGGACTAAAGTCGATTGGGACATCATCACATTAACCGAATGTTGGCTTCCCAATACACATAATATTCCTGACCTAACTGGTTATAAATACTTTAAGACTGCTAACAATCTAACACAAAACGAGGGAGTAGTTGTTTACATACGTGAAAACCTACAGGTTTTTGTAGAGGAACACTAATTTTTAGATGCAAATTGTCTACAAATAAAAATAAACCATAATACCATTTTGTTAGCAATATATCGACCACCAAGCTATAGAGATGTCACTAACTTCCTGCATTCGCTTGAGATACTATACGACTTAGGGACCTTCAAGAAAGAGCCTACTCCTTTTTAAAAGGCTGGCAATGCATCTGCAATTCCCCTGGTGTTGCAGTTGTTCATGGGCGGCGGTAGTCACTTACCATCAGGTGAGCCGCATGCTCGTTTGCCCCCTCTCCTATATTAAAAAAAAAAAACAAAAAGAAACCACTGAGGTCTAAGACAGATTCCTCGTTTTCAATAAAATAAGATCTCCTGTTCTCTACACTCACCATACCAAACAAGCAGCAATAAGTTGCTATTTTACGCTATTCGCGATATTCTGTGGGAGCGTGGTCCTTTCCCGGTCAAGCCGACCCATTCGTGCTACAAGAACAATATAGCTCCAGCGCGTCTATTTCTGGCGTTTTTTATCGCTCGTTTTTATTGATTCTTAGGACACCCGCGCGACAAAACGGAGATGTTTTCGCCAAGGAGATACGTGAGGCTATTGAAATTAAAGAACATCCTAATTTCAATAGGGAAGGGGGCTGGGTACTACCACTTCCTTGGGATTCTGTAATTAATAAAATTAAAACTAAACCAAAGCATAACACTGCAAGACTTCAAGACACATTAAGTTCATTCTGCGTAGATCGGACCAAAAGCAATAATTAAAAACTGAAGGTACTCCGGGTTAACTCTGACATCGGGAAGCCAGTCGCCTCTGTCCGCCGTAACCATGGGTGCTGGAAAGCACACAAAATGTCGGGAATTAAAAATAAGTATAATTAAACGCGATAAAATCCGTAAACTAAGTTTTATTCTAGTAGTAGTCTATCTTGTAGTACCGGGATGAATCCCGGGTCGACCAATTATTGGGGTTTTTTATCAATGAATTGTCAGCAGCAGCAGGAAATTTGTAGTGTTTCACCCCCGTGTCTCGGAAAGCACGTAAAGCCCGTTGATCCTGTGCAAAATGCTCTTCGGTCGTGTCTGGTTGCCGTCTAATTGAGTGAATAGAGAGTGCACTATACTTGCGCACACACTCGTTGCACTATTATTCAGTCTTGCGCAATATCTACTCTAGTCTCCAAAGTGTCCAGGTATCGTGACCGAAATTCGGTCTTAAAGAAATAATAATATTTTTTGTTACAGATAAACGTGGTGTGTGCTCGTTATATTTTATATCATTTATTTTATAGAAGGTTTGGCAAACCAACCTGTAGTGTAAAATAAGTAGAACACTATTGTGCCTCTGTTTCTTTGTTTTCTTTGAGTGAAATTAATGATCATGAACATATACGTGCTATAGTATCATCCTTCATTTCCTATGCGGGTATTTTCGGTTAATAAATGACTTGACTATAAAACTATTTGTACCTTTTCTTTATTTTCCTTACATATAACAGCCAAATGAAATTCGGAGGTGATAATAAAACGACCCATTGCAAGAATAAATCACCGGATAAATTATTTTGCTAGTCGATGTATGTGTCTAATGCGACGTACTCAGCGGAGAGTATATAATCCGCCGATGAGCGTGAAAAAATTTAAATATATATATTTATTTGATGTAAGATATTGAAATTTCGTTTATGAAATGTTTTTCTTCAAATCTTCTACCGTTTTGAAATGAGATTAATCTGATATATTTTTTACTATTAGAATAGTCCAGCGCTTGACTACTATTCCACCTGATGGTAAGTGGTGATGCAGCCCAAGATGGTAAGATGTTAATGATTAGATATCTCCGGTGACGGCGAAGTAAACTCTTCTCCCTTTTAAAAATTTCAATTTAGATTATATTATTACTATAATATTCCATTTACGAAATAGCATATTATGGACCCAAGGTGTCTCTAGTAGCTCCTATGATATATGATAAACTAAAAAAAGAATTTAGAATGAGTGTGAATTAGGAATACACGCTGTTGTATTAGTGTTTTAGTAACAGCCGCTCAAAGTTCATGCTGACTATGCAAATTGCATGTGTGACCGCTACGCTACCGCTACGTCTTACACTCAGGTTTTAGTGTACCGCCTCATTGCTAGCTGTATTTGTGCGTGCTTGCGCCCGGAAGGCCGCCAAAGGCTCGAGACGGCATACATATATTTATTCTGTGATTGCGATCGTCAAGCCAAGCGTGACAACATATACAACATTCCTCTCAATGTAGTATACATTCATCTTATGAGATAATCTATCAAATCTATGTTCAGCAGTAGAATTTGATAGGCTTTAATGAATGAATGAATGAATGAAATGATTTAAAGTGGATTCAAAATGTTGATAAGGAAAACGTAAAAGATCGTTTTTAAAATACTATAATAAAATAGATGTGAATGCATATTAGCTGTATGTTTGCATCTTTTATGTTAGTAGGATTCCTTTGTCATACAAGAAACGAATAAAATTGAAATTAAATGAAATTAAAATATATTTCTCTCCGACTGTCCTAGTGTGAAACAACTAGAGAATATAACTATGTAGGTAATATGAATATTTAGTAGTTTAGGAAAGAAAAAGATTTATATTTTATATATCTTATTCAATACTTTTAACTAAGACTGTAATAAACAAACACTGTTCAACTTTATGAGACTAGCTGTGCCTGGCATGTGTTACAATGTTTTATTTAGTCGAATTTAAAAGAAGTTGGTATTCCAATCAACTGTGTACTTCTTTTCGAACTCTGTTTACTCATTTTGGTGATTATATTATACTTCAGACAGGAGTGGAGTAATAAATCCATAACTAGTGGTGATTAAATAATAGATTAAGTAATTATTTAAGACGACATTTGAGATGGTGATATTCCTTAGTTCACTCAAAAGAATAAAATAATTTTACATTCCGAACTCGGGGCTCTAATTCTTCTTTACAGTAGTATTGGTACCGACAGAATGTAAAATTATTTTGCATTAGTTCCTTGAAGTCAGCTTTTACTTGAATTTATTTTTTGTCAAAACAAATCGTAATTAGATGAAGCAACGCATAGATAACGAACAAACAAACAAATGTTCATTTTTTGTCAGAAACCTTCGCGGATGTGTACACAATATCACCTTACTCACCAAAGTTTTATTGTAATGAGATGAATTATATAGGCACACATACAGGACATACAAAGAAATATTATTTTGATATAGCATCCTGCTAACATCGCAATAATAATAAAAGTCGGTGGCTGCCAATCCAACACCCGTGACAGCTATGGACAATATCCCCCTATGAAGCTATCCATAGAGGAGGCCTTAACATTGGTTTAGCAGTGGACTTGTGATGGGTTGTAATAAATAAACTTACACGCAGTGCTGATTGACGGCGAGGGTTTGACAACTGACTGATCGGATGAAAAAACAACTTAACTTGTTGTTGGTCGCTGGCTCAGTTAATATCCAAGTAATAAAAATAAAAAACTACATATTATTCTTTTACGTCTAACAATATACAATCGTCAGAACTTTTTGAATCCAGAACCCATGTCAAGCGGATGTTAGACACTTGCTGGGAGCGTAATTCTAACAAAGGACATCAGGAGGATAAATGTCACTGACAATTATTTTATCTTGTAATTAATGTTGACGTTACATTACTTGATATTATTATTTACAGGTAGATGTTTTTATTCGGTATTTAAAAACAAAATTTAGCATCGATATTCATCCATATATTTGGCTAAACATAATTGAGTACAGGTTTTGAATTAGTTTTCGCACATTATGGTTTCCTAAAACACCCGTAAGACCAATAAAAAACAAAGACGGAACGCTTCCTACATTTCAAATGATGCAAAAACCAAGCCAAAACCATACTTTAAGTTATAAGTTATTGCAAGAACACGCACTCACGTACACATATTATGCATCTAATATAATTTCCAACAATTACGGACTGTTAAAAAAAGGAAGAAAGAAGAAAGATATGTGCGTCATTGCGTCTCAAAAAGTTGTGCATGGTTTCGGCATCACTTGATATGTACACAGCGCTCCGTCCATTTTTGTTCGTTGGTCTGAGGTACACACATAATTTATCAATTCATTCCGACGTGTAGTCCTTCCGCATAAGGAGGCTTAGCAGTAATCACGACGCCGTGGTAGGTGGGTGAGTGATCGCAGGTGCGGGCAGTTTTTAACGGTCACTTATTGATCCTTGCTTTGGTTCTTTCTTCATTGGTTCTTGGTTCATCAGCCTGTAATTTTACTGGCTCTTTTCCCCCTTAAAACGAAAGAGTCATATTCCCGTAATGTCATTGGCGGTTGGATTGAAAATCCCAGCACCAGATACTTTGTGCCTTTATCTTTGCTAGTCGTTTGTATACGTAGTAAAACCATGCTGCCGCTATATTAGTAGTATAGATGTAGCACGCATGGGTCGGCTCGACCAGGAAAGGACCACGCTCTCAAAAAATACCAGCGTAAAATAGTAGCTTAATATTGCTGTGTTTCGTATCGTGAGTGTAGAGAACCGGAGACCCTTTTTACTGGAAAAGAGGCATTTCATCTTAGTCCTCACGGATGACAACACATCTGCATTTTGATTCTTTATTGAGGATAGATGTAGATGTCTATGGGTCACAGCAACCACTTACCATCAGATGGACTGTGTGCTCGTTTGTCACCCAATCCTATAAAAAAAGTCACTAGTCTATTATTTTACATCGGGCATATTTAAGATTTTCGGTCCATTATCTATCGGGGGTTATAAGACTTTTCTGATCTTTCTTACACTTCTTTAGATACTTGCGGGACAATATTATGGTTTATTGCATTTTCTTTCGCACACCTCACGTCTACCGTTAGTTATATATTAAAATTTAAAGTCTTTAAAAGCTTTAAGATAATATTGTATGCTGCATAAAACTAGGCAAAAGAAAGTTGTTATCCTTTTAAGTAAGGTACTCTTTGTGACATCGCAACTAACTGTCCTTTGTAAAGAAAAAACAAGTAAAGCATTTTTTATAAAGAAAAAGGCACCCTCTGTTGCAAATGCGAGTACATTTTATTCATTTTAATATAATTTTAAGGAGCTTTAAGGAATACTTATAGTATCAATAGTAAAAAGAAATAGTATTCAATAGTAAAAAGTAGTATTAGTATTCTACATTCTATTCTAAAATTTCATAAAACCTTAGTATATGATCATAACGCTCAAAATAAAAGAAGAAAGGATATAGTCGTAATTACTAAAAAAGTAAATTCTGCTTTTGCAAGGCGTCAATATGCAGCTCAAATTAAAATCTTATATAATAGAATAAACAAAATAATAGATATCTATCAAAATACATCCGTAGAGTGTAAAAAGAAATTAATTATTTGGCTTAAAACCTTAAATTATGAAGAAATTGAGGATTTACTATATTAAATTATTTGATAAAGAGTGCACATACACACACAAACACACGCACATAAAAAAACACACACACACACACACACGCGCGCGCTAAACCTTCTAAAACAAAAAAAAACTTCATGACAAATTATTTATTATTAAGATTTTTTTTTCATTATTTAAGAGGAAATAAATTATTGGTAATAAGCTTATAATATAAGGCTATGGTAGCGTGTGGCCTTCTGGCACAAGTATTTTAAATACTTAAAAGGAGGTCTCAACTATAACACTGTATCAATTTACAATGTACTTATTACACAATAAATAGTATTATTATTATTATAATCATATTCTAATTTGAAAAGAGCTTTATTCAATTTACCAGTTATACATACAAGACGGCTGGCTTTATTCACAAAATCTATCTCTGTCTTCTCACCAATTGACAATAGATAGACACAGGTAGAGAAATAATAAATACTTTTAGTAAACGATAATCAACGATCATATGTAAAGCCATTAGATTTAAAATAGCAGGTTTTTTTCATCTCTTTTTTATTTCTGAAATTGTTATAAATATGAAAGCAAGTCAAAAAGTAATTGGTGGATCGTGATAATGATCATTGTAACCCAAATTTAATGTCGCGAGGTGGATGCATCAAAAGATCGAAATCGAAAGAGATGGTTTTTAAACAGATTTTTGACGTGATTGTTGATACATCTTTAAGTTTGCTTCCGTAGTGAGAGGCATTTCAGAAAACTACACAACATACATCCAACATTTAATTACATTACTCGATAGCTAAAGGATCAGAGAATTTGTTATGTTGAATGAGAAGTGTGATGCATCGCGTGCGGTTAAGGGGGCCGCAAAACATGGCCTTACCGGAGAAAAAGAAGGGGGAGGAATAGTACTCTCCCGAGGAGGGGCTACCATGGGGCGACCGGCACTGATGTAGCCGCGGATTTGTGCGGAAGCGTTTCCTTAGCCCTGTTATTATGTAGCGAAGGTGGAACACCATGGGGTTTTAGTCGATGCGAGTCCGACGCGGGGGCAAAGACGTGTTTGTCAAGTAAAAAAAAAGGTTTGTCGTTTCAAACAAGGAAGCTTACAGACTACAGATATTTTGTCACTTTTAAGAACCAATATGGAATGTCTCACTGACTGTAATCATACCGTTACCGTTATAACCTATCAATAATACACTGCTCAAAAGGGCCTCAACTATTAAAGTTTACAAAAATTTATTCTATGACTCTTTAGCGTTTTCTCAAAAAAAAAACATATAAAAAATAAGTAATAGTATTTCAGTATGGTAAGTTTGCATTGTCTCATAGCGATAATACCCACTACTCCAAATCTTTCCATGGGTATTGTAAAAAGAGACAAAGGGACAAAACCAGGATATGGGCAACAGCTTCCTCCTAATAACATCTTAAAATAAATAAATGTAATTATACAGGCTCTCTTTATAATTTCATGACAAAATAGCATGTTCTAAGGGCTTACGGCTGAAAATAATAAAAATGTGGTGGATGTTAATGCTAAGGATTCGTGGCACAAGTGAAAAATACGCTTAATGTTAGCCTCTTCCAAAAGTATTTCAGAACTTGTAAAATGTGAAATGCAATGTATCGAGTGAGAACTAAGTAGGTCTTCTAAAATGGGGTTAGGTTAGCACCCGCCACTTTGCTTCAATGCGTATCAACGGATTTCATATGTCCTACTTAATACATTATATATTTGTCATTTATTGTAGCCCATCAAAGGGCCACTGCTGAACATAGGCCTCCTACGTAATTACCTCATAGAAGAGATATTTGCGCTACAAGAAACAAACAAAATAATATTGATTTAGCACAAAAGAGTATTTATTTAACTTGTTAAATTTTATTACATCATTTAATGTAATTAATAAACATTTAGTAAAATGCATTGCTACCCTGAGGACTAAGATGGATTGCCTCTTTACAAGTAAAAAGGGTCTCCGATTGTCTGCACTCATCATACGAAACACAGTAGCATTATGCACTTCACTCTGGTATTCTCTGACAGCGTGGTTATTGTCCAGTTCTACCATGCTTTACGTGGCTCTTCCACGTAAAATTCCTTTATATAAACTAGTGAAAAATACAATTGATAGTTGCCACGCTTGTCAGACGGATATGCGACCGAAGGTTTTTTGGAACGAAGTTCCTAATCGCACGGTACAAATTTGGCGAATGGGGGCTAGGCGAGAAAAAGTGTAAGATTTTTACGTCACGGCCCCCTTTCTATAGTGAGAGCGAGATGGAATAATACCCATCTTCCTAGCACTTTTTCTTAACTTGCCATGAAAAAATATTATTTTAAGTGACGCTTCATTTTAGTAGAAGCTAGTAATTCATTTATTTGTATTTGTTAATCAATAATATAATACTACGTAAGGAACTTCGTTCCAGCCGAGTGTTACACAACACTCACGCATGTTTTTTTATTAATATTAGGTTTTTATCAGATGTTGATGATGATCCTCTTATGAAACCATAGATATCTATCCTCAATAAAAAAAAATGCAGATGCGTTGTCACTCGTGAGTACTAAGATGGAATGCCTCTTTTCCAATAAAAAGGGTCTCCGGTTCTCTACACTCCCCGTACGAAACACAGCAGTGTTAGCAGTAATAGCAGCTTATATTTTACGTTGGTATTCTGTTAGAGCGTGGTACTTCCCCGGTCGAGCCGACCCATTCGTGCTACAACTATACTACTAGTATAGCTGCAGCATGGCTCTACCACGTATACAATTTGTATTACAAATTGTATTACAGTTAAATGAACTTGCATATAATCAATATCGGATGTACCTAATTGATTCATCGTGATTAAATTTGCGCAAAAGATAAACTTAAGCTATCAATTAAGCCCTCGTTGCCCTCGCGTTATCGGAGTTTACAACCGTAAAATTTGTAAATTTGTCACTAAGTTTTGAAGAGGTCCTATTGACAGGAGTATTCTTTGTTTAAGATGTTTAAAGGACTATAATAAGTTTGTATTTTAATATTGTGACCTGTGTATATTTATTTTGATTTTCAGTTCCCAAAACTACTATTAACGACTATTAGACATAAGTGATAGAGCATTGCTGCAGCTATATTATGGTTGCAGCACGAATGGGTCCCGATGATAGCACAAGTTGCCAGATTCGAGGATTATCGTGTCCTCCCGCACTCTTTGCACCTCAGATAATTCTATAATTTACCAGCTCAAATTGTCTATCTCTTATTCCATCTCCAAAATTTTCTCGTCAGTCCTCAAGGTACGTGCGTTAAAATGTTGACAAGTCAAGTCATCTTAGGCGGCAACCAAACTTTTACCGGAGATTCTTAGCACGCCCTGCCCCGCCGTTACCACGATCGCCACCGTAGCCAAGAATATCGGGGCCGCGAGGGACTGGGGACCGTTTCTTCGTACGCTTCATCACGGGTGGTATATTGTCATAGTTGCCACGCTTGGCAAGCGGGTAGGTAATCGCTGTTTTTTTTTATACTAATTTTGCTGTTATGAGAAATGTGTTGTTCAAACGTGTATGTACAATTAAAGGAGCACCAATAAAACAGTTAATATATAGAAATCGAGACGGCTGGTATACAACGTCCGCTCGCACTGGGGTTCCGCGTAGAAGTGAATACACCACAAGAAAGATACTGCTGTCTATCTCCTGGTTGGTTTCCCACTGTCACCTCTTATGGCACCAACGGGCCGATATGGAGTAATGGATATTCTTACACCACGACTACCTACGTGTTGTATATTTTATTTGTTTCAATTATCCCATATAAAACAGCAATTTCATAGGCCAATAATATTACGAACAAGAACTCAAAGAGAACTTCCATTTATCTGCGCAAACGTAATGAGCTCTCTATCTTCCAAATAATGTGAATTTTATGCTTTCGTATAGAGATTTTTCGCTTCTGCAGCGATATTCCGTGACATTACTACTACTGAATGTAAGTGCTTTAATATAAGCGCTTAGAATTATCGAGAAATATCACATATTTCGTGAGTCTAGGATATTTAATTAAAATTCAATTAAAATTTAAAAAAAATAAGATTATAATATTCTACATGTTCGAACTAAATAAGTATATATAAACATAATAAATCGGGGAAAAAGTTTCTTCGTATTTTGTTTGTATAAAATTGAAGAAAAATCTCTTTGGTTGTACTGTTTGTATCTAGTTGGTTATTATAGTTTTAAATATTGTATATAATAAAATATTTTAATATCAATACATAAAGTATATTAAGAAAAATAAAAATAAAAAGTAAATAACATTTTCCCGTCATTTTTCAATAATTTTTCTGTCCGCCAAAATAAGTGAATCTAACGAAGAAATTCGATACATTCTGAAGTTTTATTAAAAAAGCGAAAAATGCGACTCAAGCCGCAAAAATAAATTGTGACATTTATGGACCTAATGCAGTGTCATTAAGAGTAGCACAAAGTTGATTCAAGCGTTTTCAGTCCGGGAATTATGATGTCAAAGATGATGAGATGCAGCTCGCTCTGGTCGCCCTTATACGGATAAAGTCGATGCCATTTTTGAAAATTGGAGCAAGATCAGCATATTAGTAGATACGACATAGCAGAGGAATTGAGGATTGACCACAAAACAGTTTTGACCGATTTGAAAAAGTCTGGCTATACAAAAAAGCTTGAAATTTGGGTACCACAAGAGCTCACTTAAAGACACCTAATGAATCGTGTACTCATTTGCGATTTTCTATTAAAACGTAATAAAACCGAACCATTTTTGAAAAGATTGATCACAAAATTATTAAAATGGATCACCTACGACAAGAAATTGCTAAAAAGATCATGGTCAAAGGGTAGTCAAGCTCCACAGACTGTAGCGAAACCCGGATTAATACGCAATAAGGTGATGCTGTGTGTATGGTGGGATTGGAAGGGCATCATTTATTATGAGCTTTTACCGCCGGACAAAACGATCGATTCGGATCTCTACTGACAACAACTAATGAGACTCAAGCAAGAAATTCAGAAAAGGAGTGGTCTTTCATCATGATAACGACAGACCACACACATATTTGGCGACTCAGCAAAAATTGAGAGAGCTTGGTTGGGAAGTGTTAATGCATCCACCATATAGTCCTGATCTTGCACCCTCAGATTTTCACTTGTTTCGGTCTCTTCAGAATTCTTTGGGTAGTGTTAGGTTAACATCAAGAGAGGACTGTCAAAACTACTTGTCGCATTTTTTGATCTAAAATCCCAAGATTTCTACAGCAACGGGATTATGTCACTACTTACAAGATGGCAACAAGTAATCGAACAAAATGGCACATATTTGTAAATAAATGTAAATAAACTTTGAAATAAATATCTTGAATTTGTACATAAAATACGAAGAAACTTTTTCCCCGACCTTATATACATTCTTGCGTAATACGTAAAATAATTTGCCGGTGTCTGTCGTTCCGTCCGATTATAATCCTGGTGCCTCCAAGGCAAGAGTGAATATTTTGTTGTAGTCAAGCACTGGATTATTATAATTAAAAATATATTTGTATAAATCATGTCCTTACTGGAGTAGTTGATGAAAAAAAATGGCTCGTTTGGCTGCGGCACTATAGCGGGTTCGAATCCAACACGGAACTAATATTTGTATGGCCTACAAATAATTGTTCGGTGTCTGATTTTTAATAATTTATGTATGTAAAAAACTCCACGATAAAGTGAAATTCATAGTGTGTGGATGAGGGGTAATGATATTTTGAACGATAAATATTATAAAAAGATACTTACATTAAAATAGTGACTTGACATCAGCTGATAATCGAACGAAAGATCCCATAAAATAATTACGTGTGGCAAAAGGAAATGCCTCTATTCGAATATTGTTTATTTTTATTTTTGAAATTGTATATATTATATTACATTACTAATATCATCGTTCGTAACTTTTGTAAGGAGTGGTACACTTTTGTCAGTAATCGAATGGCGGGTTGGAACTCACGAATTTTAGGTTCGCGTCTCTATTCCATTCATAATAATCCAGCAGTTTCTACGAGAATATCTTTCTTCCACAGTGTAACCAAGAAAACAAAGTATGGAATTGGCTATGGCTTATGCCCGCGTGATATCTATGAGTATAATAGAATAACCTCTTGGTGTAAAAGTGTTATTTTTATTTTTAATTATGATTAGGATCAAGCTGTATCTCAAGACCTACTTAACCGAATTTAAAATAAAAAAATATATTATTTTACACTTTTATGCTCGTTTTTGAGGCGGTTCTTTAAAAAAAAAAGACTTTCTAAGCAGTATTGTTCCTTACTTTTTTATATATTTTTTATTTTAATCAAAAAAATCTCAAAAATTTTGGCATTTTTGTAATATTGGGAGAAGCCAATTAAGGATTGTCTGGAATTTACGAACCTGTATCTCAGGTTGGCTCCTGTCTTCTCTCAATATAAATGTACAAAGTAGGTAGGTGTTAGTAAAAATAAAAAAATACAATACAATTCTTTATTATTTAGGAAAAAGCGCAGAATTTGCAGGTCGCAATCGGCGTCAGATCTTTTAATTGATCTCTCTGACGTGTCAACGGTAACTGCAACATAGAATGTGGAAAAATTTAAAAATGGAACTTTTGTTAGAAATGAAAACTTGTTACTTTTTTACGTATCCACGTATGAAATAAAAATTTATTTTGTCAAATGAATGCATATTTTTTTATCTACTACCGTTTTAAATGAATGCATATTAGCCATTCAGCGGGGAAACGCAGCCAGCGTTCTTGGCACGATACCGCGGGGAGTAGGACTGTATGATAGTTAAGTTACTAGTTTTAGTTTTTTTTTTAATTATAGTTTTATAAAATAAAGGTAACAAACAAGCGCACAGTACAACTGATGGTAAGTGGATTCTGTGAGCCATATATAACTACATCTGCCCTCGATTAATAATAAGAATTTTGAAGAGATGTCGCCCTGAGGACTAAGATAGATGCCTTAAATGTAGTTAAAAGGATTTCCGGTTCTCTACACTCACCATACGAAACACAGTAGCATTAAGTTGCTATTTAATTCTGGTATTCTGTGAGAGCGTGGTCCTAGCTCAATCGATCCAATCAGTTTGTGTTGCAACCATAACATAGCAGTAACGTGGCTCGACCACGTTTTAATACTCGTATACTAATAGATTATAATATTATGCTAACACAGTTTAGCATATAATCCGATTACTACTCTGTGAGATTTATCTTTGAGAAATTCAAATAACTTATGCCCCAAAAAATATTGCACAACCACATGGGCTCAAATCGATAGGTATATTAAAGTCACCTATCGCCGTGCTCCGGATAATCTACAACCGTCGTTAAACCCAGTACAGAAAATTTTTATTCTGTTTTAAAACTGATATTTTTTTACTATATAAATTGAGATTGAAATATTTATTGCATTTTAATTTGAAAAAATGTGTATTTATTCTGCATAAAGTAAAGTTACAGCTGATATACACAGACCTCTTATTTCTGAAATGATTCATGAGCATTAGGCCTAAAGAGTAATAACTGTCCTATTCAGGAAATTAGACTGTCACTGTTCTGCTGCGTGTTGGCGGACTTCACATGTCCTTAAAATATTTCAATCCACAGTCATGCATGTTTCTTCAGAAACTTTTCGCTTAGTCCCGAATACGTCCCAAATAAGTACATCTCAAAATCTGGGTACTGTGAATTTTACAGCGAACGCTTAGCTTTTGAGCTTACTAATAACATTTAAAATCAATATTCATTCTTAATAATTTAACTTGACATTTTTCATACATAGCAACGCTTTAATATTTAAGTAAATGTAAAGGCTGTGATATCTTTTGCGAACGTCTCAGAAATATACGACTGTATTAATTTAAATGATTTCTACAAATTTATACCTAAAGGTAAAATAATGTTTCACTTTTATTCGTATTAATTTAAGGTCTATGATAAAAAACTTTGCAATGCTAAATGAATGTATCAATTCTAGTAAAATAAATTTAGACTGCATTGCCATAACGGAAGCCAATATATCTAATAATTTGCTATCTATGTTTAATATCGATGGCTATACAATGCGAAGTATCTTAAGAACTAAAATAAAGGGGGGTGGGATAATTATTTATGTACGTAAGAACCATAGTTTGAAATTATAACAATGAAAACATTACAGTGTGAATCACTTATAAGCAAAATTACCACCCATAATTTGCAAATATTCCATCTTTGTATAATATATAGACCACCGAACAAGAACA
Organism: Parnassius orleans; assembly: GCA_029286625.1. Classification (NCBI taxonomy): domain Eukaryota; kingdom Metazoa; phylum Arthropoda; class Insecta; order Lepidoptera; family Papilionidae; genus Parnassius; species Parnassius orleans. The sequence goes on along the minus strand of JAGSMP010000347.1, from coordinate 417,659 downwards.
AACACTTGTTTATAGAAGAGTTGTGTCACATAATAAAAGATAATTTCGCTAAAAAACATAACTTAATCATCTTGGGTGATATGAATATTAACATTTAATGCATTACACCTATTCAAGAATATTATTTAAATAAAATAGCTGTGTGCGATAACAGATTAAACCAAAATAGAAAAAAGAAAAGACAAAATAACTAAAAGTTGTATAGATCACATCTTTGTGCGATCGCGCACGTTAGACCTGTACTCGGGCGCTATTGGTACTGTAGTAGCAGATCATCGCATGACTGTCCTTGTATGCGTCGCACCTGTTTCGTTCACACGGGATGAATTTGAAAACATTATTTTATATGATAATAAAAAACTTCATACAATTTGGCTTAAAGAAATAGACTGGTCACCGGTTAATTATATGCAATGCCCTATTAGTACAAACAATTTTTGAAAAGTAAATTTATGGATTGCTACAGTGAATGTCAATTAATAAAAAAAAATTGAACAAAGTAGCAAACGAAATAAAGAGAATTGGTTAAATGAAGACATAAATATGTGTAAAATAAGAGACGATTTGTTTACTAAATGGAAAAATGACTCAAGTAATAACCTTCTAAAACTAGAATATAATAAGTATAAAAATGAAACAATTAAATTTATTGAATAAACTAGAACTAATAACTATTATCAAAAAATCAATAATTATATGTCTAACCCAAGATAAACGTGGAAAATTGTAAACATACTTTGTGGCAAAGTTACCAAAACACTAAGTGAGTCGTTAAATAAAGCATTTAACTTCAGAAGCCAGAATAGTAAACCAATAGCAGATAATTTTGACACTGATTTCGATAGAAACCTAAAAAATATAATACCAAAATGTACCAATAAAATTCTATCGGAAGATTTGTACACAAATCCAGTAAATAAGTCTATACGGTTTCAAAAATCAAACACAAAGCAAAAAAAATATATAATACAAACACTAAACTTAAAAAAAGGCACCAGGTGCTGACGGAATTCGTACGATTGACATTAAAGCTATATCAGAAAAAATTGCTAAAGTAATTGTTATTAAAAGTAGTATAAATACAGGTATCTATTCTACAGATTTAAAGTTAGGTTTGGTACGACCTATCTACAAAAGTGGACGTCAAGACGATTACAGTAATTACAGGCCTATTACTGTACTCCCAAGAATTGACAAAATTATAGAAAAATCCACATCCAACCAGCTTCATAACTATTATCAAAAACGTAAAATTATTTCGGCATCTCAATACGGATTTCAGACAAAAAAATCTGCTCCACAGTTAATGTCAAACTTTACAGACGAAGTAAACAAATGTTTAGATGAGAAAAAGCATGTATTAATTGCTTTCATTGATTTTAGTAAAGCCTTTGATACCTTAAAACATGACATTGTTCTAAGAAAACTTGAAAACTCTGGTGTTAGAGGACCCTTCCTAAGATGGTGTAAGGATTATGTGAGCAATCGATATTTTCAAATAAAGATAGAAAATAATTTAAGTATTAAAATGTCTATGACTACAAGGCTCAGTTATAGGGCCACTCCATTACTTAACATACGTAAATGAATTAGAAAATATAATTAAAAAATGTAGTTTATGCCAGTACGCAGATGACACGTGCATTCTGTCAGAAGATAAAAATGTGGTAATAGCCATGAAAAAATTACAAAATGATTTTTCACGCCTCTCTATGTAGGCGCACGACCTAGGACTAAATATACAAAAACCCAAGATACTACACATTCACTCTAGTCACATCAGGAACATTAGGCCAATGAGCATTATTGCCCATAATCATCTTTGTTTGCACAATATAATAACTTGTTCTTGTGGAGAAATTCCGGTTGTTAAGTATCACACATACTTAGGACTGATCATAGACAATAGGATGAACTGGAAGAATCATATTGATTACGTGTGTAGTAAATTAAGAGCAGTCCTAGCGAAATTTCATGTTATTCGTAATATTTAAAATTCGTTTAAGCCTATATAATGCCCTAATGGAATCGATAGTGTCATATAGTCTTAGTAGCTATGGCCGACCATTCCGCACTTATCTAGATAAAATATACAGCTTACAAATAAGACTTTTGAAATCTATTTTGCCTCAACACATTAAGGACAAAGTACCTGGATGACCGAGCTTTGCTAGGTTTTTTTTTGTAAAACGTGTTTTTTGGAAATGATATTTAGATACGAATTACATACTGATGAAATATGAATAATATTTTTCGATCTTACCTACCGTATTCTTTTTTTTAAGGCTCGGTCATATTTATTACTGTTATTTTTTTAAATATACTTAGATACAAATTAGATGCGTTGATAAAGGGTACCCAATAATAGTTTTTCTCACAAAAAAAGGAACTTGAAAGAAAAAAATGGGAAAAAATAATCGGACTGTAGACATCTGGACTCAAACCGGGGTCATCTGGTTTCGGGACCGCCCGATTTCCCAATTGAGCTATTATAACCCTGTAGATGGTGACGAAATTTACCTTCTTATTCAATGATATTATAGCAGTTTCATTGCCTGAAAACACGGTTAAAACGATTTTTTTTTTAAATGAATCCTACCTAGATCAATTTATGGCCTGCATACTAAATTTCATGAAAATGGTTGGAGCCGTTTCCGAGATTCCGATTATATATATACCAGAATTGCTCGTTTAAAGGTATTAGATATCGGAATGACTACTCATACTTTTTCACGTACCGCAAAGTTTTACTCATACATAAAAAGGTAAAATATATACTTTTGAAAGAATGTTGGAAAGTACTCAATGGACCCAACCCCAAGGGAACGCAATTATAACACTAGGAATAAAACACCTTATTCAGTAATCAGAACGAATAATTACTATATAAAACACGTAAATTTCTAATACCATACCTATTAAATTCTTTACCTACAGAATTAAGAAGCCATCTAACAGCACAAAACATAAAAACAAAACTTAAACATTATTTCATATAATTAGAATTCTTAAAAAAATATACTTTAGTGATAATCATGATAATTTATATTTATCGATGCAAAAATATTTCCAAAAAACGGACAAATAAATAAAACGTGTAACCAAATGAAATACATTTAAAAAAAAACTATACCTTAAAAATACATTCCGTGTGTACGTGCGTAATTAAGTTGGAGTATAGTGTATAGGCGAGGCGAACAATCGAAGGCAATAACAGTCACATTTTTGCTTCACTATTTCTTGTAAACAATATCAAAAACTACCTTCTCCACAAAAAAAAAAGATTATGGTTTAAGAAATATCTACTATAAATTTTATATAAAATGATGTAAATACCAAAACTGTTTAATATTCTTTTACACAATTTTAAAATAGTACTTTATATTTAGTTTAAGTAAATGTTAATTTCAATATTATGTAAATAAAAGTGTAACTAATATTAGAGCAAACTGTGCAGTGCCAAGACAAACACAATTGTGTTTAATGGCATGAAGAAATTATATTGTAATTAAACTGTTACTTTGTTGAAATAAATAAAAAATAAAAATATATTTTTTTTTAATTTTATATGTATGGTAACATTGATAATAATGCTGAATCGCACATAAACAACCCTCACGATTTGAATTTCTATCGAAATAATTCTTGGAAATAATTAGTTATTGAAATTTACACCCATAACTTTATCATGAAACCTCTAATGGGTTTGTCGTATAATCTTGCTGTCTTATTAATATCCCTTATTAGTAAGCATTGTACAGGACTTTTCTGTACTCCTTAAATCATCTAGTAATCAGAGAAGGCTTATTGCCCAGCAGTGGAACGTATGTAATTTGTCACTTTACATTTATATTTATGACATATAGTACAGTTTGTTTTTATTATTTTTATCTCTTTCTATTGTATTTTGTAAAAAGAGAAAGAAAGCTGCTTTAAGCATTTCTTTTCATGAGTAAGTTCGCGGGATTTTATAATAAAAGTACGTACGGAAAGGAATATATATAGGACTATCGATTAATGGATGGACCTGTCTGATATCTGAGGTGCATGAAGGGTGTCGATTAATGCAGGTGGTTTAGGACCGTGCTTTGCGTCAAACAATGGTCTATGTTCAGCTGTGATGGACTTTAATGATGATGATGATGATGAACACAATTGCTATACATGAGAATAGGTCGATAGAATGTCTCACGGGATGATTTATTTTAATAAAAAAATTGTTTGAGGAAACTTTTCCTAAAATTTAAATTTTTAATATTAATTAAGTTAGACAAAAGTAGTAAAACAAAGAAAAAATAAAAATATAAACAAAATAGTCTTTGGAGGTGCTGGGATTTGAACCCAGGACTTTCAGCATGCGAAGCAGACACTCTACCACTGAGTTACACCCCCTGTAAGAATTATGTTTAATCTAAGTGTTGCTATGTAAATATGTATAGGTATTTTATAAAAATATAGATTCAGATTTAAAGTTAAATTTTACATGTACCCACGTCGTCTTACTCCACGATTTCTTTAATTTATGTATTTTTATTAGTTTTCAGAATCTACTCTTATTTTATAGAATAAGTGAGCATACAGTCCTCCTGATGGTAAGTGGATGCTGTAAACCATAGACCTCCTCGATTAAGAATCAGAGTGCAGATGCGTTACCACCCCTGAGGACTAAGTGCCTTGTTTTCAGTAAAAAGGGTCACCGGTTCTCTGCACTCACCATACGTAGTACAGCAGCATTAACCTGCTATTTCACGGTGGTATTTTGTGAGATCGTGGTCCTTCCCCGGTCGAGCCGACGCATTTGTGCTGCAGGCATAATATAGCTGCAGCATGGCTCTACAACGTATAATCTCCTAGAATCCACTCTAGAGGTTATTCTGCATAAGTTTGGATCAATATTTAATAATGGACTTCGTTAATATGCTTCGGTTGTTTAAGCTACAAGCAACCAATACTCACGAAACTAAAGTTAAAGTTACAGCCTATATACGTCCCACTGCTGGACATAAGCCTCCTCTCATGTCTGAGAGGGTTTTATGGCAAGGAAATGTCCGCCACGCTGCCAAATGCGTGTTGGCGAAATTTACATATAATTTTTTCTTATTTCTCAGACACGAATGTTTACTCACGATGTTTTCCTTCACCGACGAGCACATGGTAAATTAGCACTTAAAATTGCAATTAACAATTTTGTTGCTGCCGGCGGGGATCGAATCCGGGTTTTTCGCGTACTGTGAAATTTATAGCGAGCGCTAAGCCCATGAGCCCAATATCACGACTCACGAAATAAATCGCGATAAATTAACATATTTTATGTAATATTCCCTAGGTTTCAAAAACTTTAAAGCATCGTGGTAATGGGGACTGAGTTGTGGTGTGAAACGTTGAAAATATAAAGATAAACAAAAATGAGTGCCTATAACCTGTAACCTTCACGCGCGGCTGAAGTAAAATTCATTAATATTAATTACTATTGATATCACTCACAAGTCCACTGCATAACATAGGCCTCTCCCATAGATTGCCACAAAGTAATATTATTATATTATAATTATTCGTCTTAGATATTTGTTATTAATACAAATTAATAATTATTTTTCTTAAGTATTTTTATTTATGTCACTGTTTATTTCTTATTTTTGATTTATTAATAATTTTTACATATTAATATAATATGTATCAATAAAAAATATTATTAGTATTGAACTATATAATATGGAATAGAAATAAAAATTATAGCGTATTATGTCTGAAAATTGTATGTATGTATATATATAACACAAATAATACTCACAAAATATTATAGTCTGGCGCTGCCTTCAAAAATGCGGCAACTGTGTTATCGGACTACATATTTTTCTGAACGTTTCTTCCGTTCGAAAAGGGATGTAAGTTACTCTCAAGTCACGCCTGAAGAAGTTTTACTTCAAAAATAAGTATACATAACAAGTTAACAATAATAAAATATTTATTTTTAAAATAAATTCATACAAAACAATAGCAGTCCTTTAACTACAAATAAGCTTAGTTAATGCTTGTGTTAGGCGTGGTTTACGAGAGTATTCGAATGGCGGATTCGATCCCACGACTTTCGAATTTGACAGTCCGTACCCTTAATCATTAGGCTACTGCCGCTTAAGTATTTTTCTTATTTTAAGAATTGTTCTATTTGCATTCCAATATGGAATAGTCTCTATATTTATTTGGTCTATAAGGGAAATATGTGCCATTCCTCCAAATGTCAATGTTATCCTTACCTATTGCATCTTGCTCAATCTGTCTGAGGCGTGTGGCGGCAGATTACAGCCGAAAAACTTAACCAAATATGCCAAACCTTAACTGACAGATGGGAACATTGCAACAGTGCAAAACAGTTTTGGTTTTGCGTCATAAATATTCATGCTTGTCACCCAGAGCGGTAGACAAAGACTAAGGATTTCCGTTTAGCACGATCATAACACACCTTTCTCGCTTCTTTCACATTCATATACTTACGCATACACGCTCTTCGGTTAAGGGTACTCTTAATTTGGCCCATATTCTACGTATAGCCAATTTGGTCGACAAACTTCTGTCTAAATTAACACTGAATGGCAGAGTCAAGAAATGACAGTTCTTGACTCTGTCATTCAGTTCTATAGCATAAATTTGCTTTTACACACTTAACTCATTCAGTCTATCTACGGGTCCAAACCAACGAAGTATTCCTTTCTTACTTCTTGTCCCAACATCGTCTTGCATCAATCAATACTTTTTTCATAAACCTATGGTAATTTTATATTTAAACTGGTTGTTGAAATAATTTCCTGCCCAGGAGTTCGTCTGGGTAGCTACCACCGTCTTACCTATTTCTGCTGCCAAATAGCCATGCAGTGTTCGCATACAGTGATGCACTGCTGTGTTCCGGTGGGAAGGGTACAGAGACCTAATGTAATACCAGGCTGTGAAGCGGGATGCCTCACAGCCTGTTATTACATTATTTGTCACAGCCTGTCACAGCTTGTTATTACATTTGTTGCTGAGTTAAGCCGAGAGGATCAAGCAGCTTGACGTGATTTTATTTTATTTGCTCAAGGAAATTCAAAACAGACTAGAATGAATGCTATACGAGACGAGAATGGCTGTATGCTGAATGATGAAGTTTCGAATTTAAAGAGATGGAAGGAATACTTTGAAAGCGTGTTTATGAGTGAAAAGTTGTCTGAATTAAGTGAAACAGAAATTCCGAAAGAAGTGGAGAGAGGTAGGGAGATAAGTGTAGATGAAATAATGAAAGCAATGAAAAGCATGAAAGCAGGTAAGGCAGCCGGATATGATAGAGTATCACTCGAAATGCTAAGGACTGGAGAGAGAGTGGTGGCAGGCCTGCTGTCACCTTGTTTAATTTATGTTGGGAACTGAAGCGGTACCGGAAGACTGGTGCAAAGCCGTTATAGTCCCAATATATAAAAGAAAAGGGTTACAGCAGGACTGTAAAAACTACCGTGGTATCAGCTTGCTTAGTATTGTGGGTAAACTGTATACTAAGGTGTTAATTGAAAGAGTTATGGAAGAAACTGATGGAAAAATTTGGGATGTGCAAGCTGGATGTAGAAAGGGAATGGGGTGTACGGATCAAGTCTTTTACATGCGCATGATTGCGGAGAAGTTTTTGGTCAAAAACCAGAAAGTTTTTTTGTGCGTTCATGGACTTGGAAAAGGCTTATGACAGAGTGGACAGGAGTGTGTTATGGCAAACACTGAACTCATTTGGTTTGAGCGCTGGTTTGATACAGGCATTAAGGTCTCTTTATAGGGACTCTAGTGCTTATGTCAGAATCTACGGGGTCTACTCGGACTGGTTTTGCATCCAAAAGGTGTCAGACAAGGCTGTGTAGCTTCCCCGTGGCTCTTTAACCTATTTGTGGACAGTTTTTTGCAAACTTTGAAAGTTGAAGAATGTGGTTTGAGAATGGGTGAGTTAACCATCAAATGCCTTTTGTACGCCGATGATCAAGTAATATTTGCATCGTCGGCGGCCGAGTTGCAAATGATGGTTACTTTAATGAACTGGTCATTAAAAGAAAGGGGTATGAAAATGAACGCAAGTAAGACGAAAGTGATGGTTTTTGAAAGAGAAGAAAGTAAAACGTTATGTGAAATAAGAATAGAAGGGGAGTTGATTGAGCAAGTGGATGAGTTTGTATATTTGGGATGTTTATTTAGCAGGGATGGAAGATATGATAAGGATATAGAACGACGAGTGAACGCAGGAAATAGAGTGAATGGAGCTCTACACGCTATTATGAAGAGTCAGAATGTGTCAAAAAAGGCAAGTTTGGCAATTCATAATGCTGTGTTAGTCCCTACTTTAATGTATGGTAGTGAACGTTGGGTCTGGCAGAAGAAACATGAGAGTAGAATAAATGCTGTAGAAATGCGGTCATTAAGGAGTATGCTAGGACTGAATCTGAATGACAGGGTGAGGAATAGTGTGATAAGAGAAAAGTGTGGTTTGCAAGATGACGTTGTGACCAGGATTAAGAAAGGAATGCTTCGGTAATTTGGTCATATAGAAAGAATGAATGAAAAAAGAGTGACAAAGCAAATTTATGCTGCAGAAGTGAACGGCAGAGTCGGAAAGGGACGCCCTAAACGAAGGTTTATCGACCAAATTGGCGATATATTAAAAATGGGTCAGATTAGGAGTACCCTTCACTGACGAGCGTGTATGCGTAGATATATGGATGTAAAGGAGGCGAGAGAGGTGTGCCAGGATCGTGCCAAATGGAAGTCCGTAGTCTCTGCCTACCCCTCTGGGTGACAGGCGTGAGTGTTTATGTTTATGTATGTTTGCTCAAGCAGCCTTGATGCAGACGTCTAGCCACTTAAGTTGTTGATAAAATGTAAATTTACACAATAACGTCTTCCGGGCTAGCTATTTAGCTTATAAAACGTTAAATAGTAATAACGTGTAAGGTAGCTAACCATATTAGTGGGGGACTATCCCATTACAGTAAACCATTTAAAGTTTTTATGCGTCCAGCCTACAAAGGAAGTTGGCGTAAAATATTATTTTTTAAATAAAACCATATGCTAATTAATTGATCCTTAAATGCTCCCTTAGAATCCGTAATTTCTCCACGTCTATTACTATTAGTTAATTTGTTATTAATTAAAAAAAATCAATTTTTGTAAATTTTATTTTGCTATTAAACATAAAATATCTTCGTTCTTAAATTAAGCTGTATGCCAATTAATTGCTCCTTAAATGTTCTCTTAGAATACGTAATTATTCTACGTCTATTGCTATTACTTAAATTATAATTAATTAAAAAAAATCACTTTTTGAAAATTTTATTTTGCTTTAAAACATAAAATATCTTCGTGCTTAAATTAAGCTGTATGCCAATTAATTGATTTTTAAATGTTCTCTTAGAATCCGTAAATATTCTACGTCTATTGCTATTAGTTAATTTATAATAAATTTTTTAAACATTCAATATTTAAAAATTTAATTTTGCTATATAACATAAAATATCTGCTTTTTTAAATTAAACTGTTTGTTAATTAATTGCTCCTTAACTGTTGTCTTACAATCCGTAATTGCTCCACGTCTATTGCTATTAGTTAATTTATAATTATTTTTTTTTCTTAAAGAATTGCTCTCAATTCGCTATATTAATTAAAAAACAAAAATATGTTTTTGCAGTATTTATAATAATTATTATAAAAAACAGTGTGTGTCGTGAAGACAAACGATTGAAGTGAAACTTTTGTATTACAGGTAAACATTTCCATGATTTAAAAACTTACCGATTATAATTTTTTTGGGTTTATGTCATCTAGCATCTACTTAACGTACCATCTTGAGAGTCAATCAATTTTTGTTATATAAAATGACATTACCTATAGAATGTAGTAGATCGTGCTATTACTTGACTTCCGCTGGGTGTGAACTGCACACATGTTTTTTTTTTATTTATGCATTAATTAATATTGTCTCAAATGCGATCACTCTTTCTAAAATAAATACGTGTACCTTGGTAACTTTTAATTAAAATTAATATAAGATTAGTATTTAAACGAAAGACAAATTTAATAAATTTTTTTTTATAAAATCTATTTATTTGTTTTGCACCAATAATAAACAAAGAGCAACAAGTAAAATCCCTGCGGTACTTACTCTATTATTTATTGAGAATATTATACCAAATTTTATTCTGCACATAAGTGGTGCAGTGGTGCTTGCAAAGGCAAGCTCAGCGCCCCCTCGAACTTTGCGCCCTAGCCTCCAGCCTCATTAGCCTGTGGGTAAATCAGGCCCTGACCTTAGAGATATTCGATATACATCGGTGCATCCAATTCACTCGATGTTTACAATATGATGCATCGATGTTTATCGAATATCCTTAAGGTCGAATTAAAAAAAAATAGATATTTTATGTTTTATAGCAAAATTAAATTTTAGAAAATTAATTTATTTTAAAATTAATTATTAATTAACTAATAGTAATAGTGGTACAGCAATTACGGATTCTAAGAGAGCATTTAAGGAGCAATTAATTGGCATAAAGTTTAATTAAAAAAGTAGGTACTTTATGTTTTATAGCAAAATAAAATTTTCGAAAATTGTATTAGTTGTATTCTTAAAAAAAATATTATAAATTAACTAATATTAATAGACGTGGAGCAATTACTGATTCTAAGAGAACATTTAAAGAGCAATTAATTGGCATACAATTAAAATTAATATTTTAAATTGATATTTTATGTTTTATAGCAAAATTAAATTTTCTAAAATTGAAGTTTTACATTTTTTATTACAAATTAACTAATAGCAATAGACGTGGAGCAATTACGAATTCTAAGGGAGCATTTAAGGAGCAACTAATTGGCATACAGATTAATTAAAAAAAAATTCAACGTCAACTTCCTTCCGGTCCAGCCTACTCCCTATCTTTATGCAACGTCTTTTTGATGAATGCAACGTGAATAATAGAAATATTGTATCATCTTATTTCATAGTGTTAGGTGTGCAACTTATTAAGATTTCAGCTGTGAAAACTTTCACAGCATTCTAAACTAAAACTGCGTATTATTTAAAACTACACATGTGGATTTTTATGACGTTGGCTTTTTAGCTAATGAGCGCCATTGACCTATTACGTTACAAACGTACTTTAGGAAATTTATTGAAAATGTCCGCGAATTTTTAACTTAATCCCCATAACTATAAGCAGCTTTTGTATTCAGAGTTTAAACGCAGGCCAGAAATAACTTTTGGTACTTACGAAAAACCTAAATCAAGAACATTATTCAAATTAATAGAAGTATAGCTGATCAGTTTAATCCTGTTGGGTTGTTTTGTACGTATTCGCGTTTTTTTCTGGTTATTATTGCAAATTATATGCTAATGTTCAAACAGGACCGAGGACTGAGTCTACGAATACATTAGAATAAATATATTTGTTTTTGAAAAGAATAAATATAACCGAAAACGTAAATAACTAATTTGTTTTTGTTTTGGTATGATATTTAATAATCTACAAAACTTTTGAAAAGTTTTATATTTTTGCTCGTCGTTTAATGGCGGCGTAAGCGAATCTACTATCCCATATCATCCCGTGGGTGCCGTATGCGAAGAGACAGAGGAACTGAAACAGGAGATGAGTAGCAGCATCTTCCTGATAACAACTCAAAAAAAAAGCTAAGGTTGTCAACCTGCCCCCCAAATATGGCAACAATGGTAAATATAAGGGATGCCTATTTTTATCAGTGGAATATGTTAGGAAGTAATTTTTTTAAATACTTACTTAAACATGTAATAAAAAAAAATCTAAAACTTAAAGTATCAATATGATACAGCCACGCCACATATGTAATTTGGTTGCAGCACGAATAGGTTGGCTCAACTAAGGAAGGATCACGCTTTTATGGGAGCCAGCGGGAAATAGCAGCAGAATTCTGTTAATTTTAGTGTGGTGAGTGGAGAGAAATGTTGATAATTTTCTGGTAACGAGGCATTTCATCTTAATCATAGTTAGCAAGTTTGCATACCTATCAAAGGTAGGGAAACTTGTTAGTTCGCTTCGCTTAGTACGCAGATTTGTGATGGTATTACCAGACATCTCACACATTTTACGCTGGTCTCTTCTTCGGTCTGTGTATTTTTTATTTGATATAAGCGCAGTGTTATGGCGTCCTAAGAGAAAATACGCTATACTATGTCAAATACCCAAACGTACCGTCGGTAGCAGAATATAAGCTGCGAGACGTCTGGTAGTGCGATCGTGAATCCGCCTGCCAACGTGATGATTAAAGCATATCCTGCCTAAAATGGGGGAGGCCCATGTGCTAGACGTGGACGTGAACACTTACGGGCTGATGAAGAAGAAAATAAGAAGATATAAAATAATAAGCCTAATCTCGTATTTATTGTTGTAATTGCGTTTTACGACACCCATGGGACAATATGGGGTGGTAAGATGTCATTAATTTGGAGTTTAATTCTGTTACACAATTGTTATTTTTACTTTGCATTATAAAACAAAAATTTTTACAGTTTTCTGCTTTAAGCAAATCATTACTTAGCCGGAGTAATCTGTGCATTATGTAATATTAACTTGGGAACTTTTAAATCTAACACTGCTTGCACTAACTGCATTTCCTCTCTTCCGAGCCTTGCATAATGTAATTATTACAAACGACATTTCAATCATTGACATTACACTCACGTGACCACTTAATATTTTGTTAACGCACATTCACGTACTGCATTTAAAATCGTTAAGTGACTTTTTAATTGTGCTATTTACAATTATGTTATGTAATGTCGTGAATTTTTGTCACGTCTACGATGGAAAGCGCTATTTTCTACTGTTTACGTGAAAAGTGGGTTATGATTATCAGCAAGGTTGGCATATAACAATAATCATACAAATGCAATAGAAAAAAGATTTGCAAACTGCGGAATGCTAAGAGATACAGTTGTCAATGTCTTAATAAAAATTATATTATTTATCTTTTAATAAAAACCATGGAAAGTTATATTAAAGTAAAAACAGATACAAAAAAGTAACAAAAATTTTAAGTTACAAAACAATACAATGGCGATTGCGCTATAAAATCCTTGTTTCCCATTGAGGTATTATGTAAAAGTTAAAATAATTTTCGTCGTTTACCTTTCCGTCCGATAACAATATAGGTGTCTTCAAGCCAATACTGAATAGGCTTTACGTTACGTTGTGACAGTGTTGTAATTCACCATCTAGAACTTTATCACCACTTACTACTAGGTAGAATTGAAGTCAAGCACTGGCTTATAATAACAAAATAACCGGCCAAGTGCGAGTCGGACTCGCGCATGAAGGGTTCCGTACCATCCTAATAAACGCCCCTTTTAATTTATTTATTTATTTTAATTTTAATTTTATTTTTGCTATAGCATCAACATAAGTATACATTCTGTGAAAATTTCAACTGTCCACCTATTACGAATCATGAGATACCCTTTGGGTACGAAACCCTAAAAATTAACTTGCCGTTAGTGAACCAACTAATCAAACTAACTAAATTTATCTATAATTTTATTGTATTAAAGCAGTATTAATCTGAACTAAATAAGAATATTATTGAGTAGAGTCTGTTACCTAGTAATATAATAAAAGTGTAAATGAACAATTTCTGTCCTTAGATAAAATAAATTCAACAAAAAAAATCTGACTATTGATATGTATGTTAAAACTTCCTTTAATTATTATATTTAAAATATATTCAATTATTTAATTTGTTAAGTAAATGATGCCCGCGACTTCGTTCACGTGGATTAAGGTTTTTTAAATTTTTTAACTTTCTGGGATAAAATGTAGGTTATGTTTTATTTCAGAGTATCCAAATCAGTTCATTCCTTGTGGCGTGAAGGAGTAACAAACACCAAAACTATAATATATATATATATATATATATATATATATATATATATATATATATATATATATATATATATAGGGGAATGAGTCGCTCGCGTCCGTAGGCTTCGACCACCTAACCCTAGGCCCACCCTACACGTGTCCCCCGGGTGGTGCTAAACAAGCGACAAAGCCGAAAGTACAGAATTGGCTCCTCGCCGTGTGGTAACGGCGTAAAAAATTCCACCCCCTAATTTCGCACCATGAGGCACAAATTAAAAGAAATGGCCCCGAGTTCCCGGCGCCCCTTTAATGGGGCAGGGGTGCGAAGAATCTCCGGGAGGAAAACCGGCGACGAGGTTCGCCACCCGTCACGTCCTGTCTCCCGGAGGAGCGAAAAGTGGATTGCGGAAGCCCGTCTGGCTACGCTGAATGTATGTGGAGCAATGAATGATAAGATGGATGAAGTATGCGATATGATGTATGATAGAGGAATAAATGTGTTATGTGTAAATGAGACGAAACGGAAGGGAAAGGATGCCACTATACATGGCATGTATACTGCGTACTGGTCTGGGGTAGACGAGACCGAGCGGGCATGCCAGGGAGTCGGTATCATTCTTTCAGAAAGAATGGGTCAGTGTGTGAAAGAGTATGAATGTGTGTAAGCCCGAGACTGCTATGGATACGAATGAAAGTGGGCTTAAAGAAGTTGTTTGTTCTAGGGGTCTACGCCCCAGACATGTCTAAGCCCACTTATATCCGAGAGCAGTTTTGGGAGATGGTAAGGATGGTGCTAATAAAATGCAAGGGTAATGAAAATATTGTTATATTAGGAGATTTTAATGGAAGGGTTGGCGTAAAGAGGCTTGGTTATGAAAGGATATTGGGAACGTTTGGTGATGAAAGTATAAATGAGAATGGTGAAAGCCTCCTCACCGTATGTGTGGAAAAAAGAATATTTTTGTGACGAACACTTTCTTTCGTCATAAGAAGATTCACATGTATACATGGGAAAGAGGTGATGATAGAAGCATGATAGATTTCATAATTGTGGATGAGAGAATGAGGAACGCAGTGGTAGATACAAGAGTTTACCGGGGTCCAACGTAGGGACGGATTATTACTTAGTCTTATGCCGAATTGATGGTCTATTCAGACGTTGGCGGCATCGGACATTTGTGTCTACCACTGCGTTACAGCGTATAAGAACAGAGAGGTTACAAGATGAAGGTGCAAAAGAGAGGTACAAATGTAGACTGAGAGAAAATATAAGTGGTATGGATGAATTGTGTATGAATGATTTAGACTTGGAGACTGTGTGGTATAATGACAAGAAAGGTTTGGTGGATGCAGCTACCGAAGTATGTGGTGTAAATAAGAGAACGAATGAAAAGAAAAATAACACTTTATGGTGGGATGATGAGGTACGGATGGAAGTTGAACCTAAGAAGAGAGCATGGTTAGATTTACTAGCAACCAAGGCTAGTTATTCTAGCGGTATGAACGATGATATTGAAAGAAAAAAGGCAGTCTTTAGACATCTAAATAAGAGAGTAAAAGAAGTAGTTGAAAGGAAAAAGCAAGAAAGAACGGATAAGAATGATAGAAGAATATCGGATAACATCCAGGCAAATAATAAAATGTTCTGGAAACTCGTAAGAACTGCCAGGGGACATTCAAAACAGCCTAAAATGGATGCTATACGAGACCAGAATGGCTGTATTCTGAATGACGAAGTGTCGAGTTTAAGGAGATGGAAGGAATACTTTGAAAGCGTGTTTATGAGTGATGAGACGTTTGAATTAAATGAAATAGAAATTCCGAAAGAAGGGGAAAGAGATAGAGAGATAAGTATAGATGAAATAATGAAAGCAATGAAAAGTATGAAAGCAGGTAAGGCAGTCGGATATGATAGAGTATCACTCGAAATGCTAAGGGCTGGAGAGAAAGTGGTGGCAGACCTGCTGTACACCTTGTTTAATTTGTGTTGGGAACTTAAGCGGGTACCGGGAGACTGGTGCAAAGCCGTGATAGTCCCACTATATAAAGGAAAAGGATCGCAGCAGGACTGTAAAACTAGCGTGGTATCAGTCTTCTTAGCATTGTGGGAAAACTGTATGCTAAGGTACTAATTGAAAGAGTTATGAAAGATACTGTTGGAAAAATTTGGGATGTGCAAGCGGGATTTAGAAAAGGAATGGGATGTACGGATCAGATCTTTTCCATGCGCATGATCGCGTAAAAGTTTTTGGCCAAAAACCAAAAGGTTTTTTGTGCGTTCGTGGACTTGGAAAAGGCTTATGATAGAGTGGACAGGGATGTATTATGGCAAACACTGAACTCATTTGGGTTGAGTGCTGGGTTGATACAGGCATTGAAGTCTCTGTATAGGGACTCCAGTGCTTGTGTCAGGATCAACGGGGCCTACTCAGACTGGTTTGGCATCCATAAAGGGGTCAGACAGGGCCGTGTGGCTTCCCCGTGGCTGTTCAACCTATTTATGGACAGTTGTTTGGAAAATCTGAAAGTTGAAGAATGCGGGTTAAGAATGGGTGAGTTAACCGTCAAATGCCTTTTGTACGCCGATGATCGTCATACTCGCGTCGTCGGCTGAGTTGCAATGATGGTTACATTAATGAACATTTCATTAAAAGAAAGGGAATGAAAGTGAACGCAAGTTAGACGAAAGTTATGGTCTTTGAAAGAGAAGAAAGTAAAACAATATGTGAAATAAGAATAGAAGGGGAATTGGTCGAGCAAGTAGATGAGTTTGTGTATTTGGGATGTGTATTTAGCAGCGATGGTAGGTATGATAAGGATATAGAACGACGAGTGAACGCAGGAAATAAAGTAAATGGGGCTCTACACTCTGTTGTGGAAAGTCAGAATGTGTCCAAAAAGGCACGTATGGCAATTCACAATGCTGTGTTAGTCCTTACTTTAATGTACGGTAGTGAAAGTTGGGTGTGGCAGAAGAAGCACGAGAGTAGAATAAATGCTGTAGAAATGCGGTCATTAAGGAGTATGTTAGGCCTGAATCTGAATGATAGAGTAAGAAATTGTGTGATAAGAGAAGAGTGTGGTTTGCAAGATGATGTTGTGACCAGGATTAAGAAAGGAATGCTTCGGTGGTTTGGTCATGTAGAAAGAATGAATGAGGAAAGAGTGACAAGGCAAATTTATGTGGCAGAGGTGAACGGCAGAGTCAGGAAGGACGCCCTAGACGAAGGTTTATCGACCAAATTGGCGATATACTGAAAATGGGCCAAATTAAGTTACCCTTAACCGACAGCGTGTATGCGTAGGTATATGGATGTGGAGGAGGCGAGAGAGGTGTGTCAGGATCGTGCCAAATGGAAGTCCATAATCTCTGCCTACCCCTCTGGGTGACAGGCGTGAGTGTTTATGTATTATGTATATGTATATATATATATATATATATATATATATATATATACGCGTATTATATTGAAACTACTGAATCTGTTTAAATGCAATTAGGCATATTTTGATCTTATACACTGGGTTAAGCATTAGGATAACCCGAAAAACTATAGTACAGACACAATTTCGCATTTATAATATTAATCATACTAATCATAATTGGTTTACTTTTACTAATCATAATTGGTATTTTTGCAGATGGTGGCTTTTACAGATTTCCAAAAGACCTTCACTTAAATATGAGGTAGGCAAAATTGTGCAATCGAAAAAGAAGTTGGGACAAGTACTATATACCCAATTTCAATGTTTACCTAGTAAACGTCACAAATTACCAACTAAAAAACTGTTTTTTTTTTTCTAATAATCTTTATTTTTATCATTGGTACAGTAAAATTTCAATTTGAGATCAAACAATTTCCATTCGTCAGCTATTTAAATTGAAAAATACCCAAAAAAATAATACTATTGATAAAATATAATTGTGAATTCATTTTTGCAGAAGGACAAGGAAAACTAGAGCATCCAGAGCCGATTTGCTTGAGTGCTCTTGCTAATCTACTGAAAATCCAATCTTGAAATCTTGAAATGTGCATGAATTAAATTATTATAAATGATTCGCTTACTTTGCGAGATTCTTATTATCTAGGTTTCTTGGAAAATCAACTTATGTTTAAATTTAGCCTAAGTGTCATACAAAATATATGCAACATATTATTTAAAGTACTGTTAGAAACTAGAAACAGTACATAAATCTTATATTTTTTTAAAATTTTGCAATTTCCTTTTAATTAAGATGCTAAGCGAGACCAAACCCCATTGCAGAGGTAAGCTTTACTAATTAAAATACATTCAGGGACGTGGCTCTCTATGAGTATGTGACTAGAAATCATCATCATCATCATTACAGCCCTTCACAAGTCCACTGCTGAACATAGGCCTCCCCCATGGAATGCCACAAAACACGGTCCTGAGCCACCTGCATCCATCGACTTCCTGCATGTCTTACCAGGTCATCACTCCATATAGTGGGCGGTAGCCCTACACTTCACCTACCGTTACGAGGCTGCCACTCGAGAACCTTTTTCCCCGTCGGTTGTCGGTTCTTCTAGCTATATGGCCGGCCCATTGCCACTTCAGCTTACTAATTCGTTGCGCTATGTCGGTTACTCAGGTTCTACTGCGGATATCCTCATTTCGAAGTTTATCACGCAGAGAAACCCGAGCATAAACCTCTCCATAGCTCACTGAGCGACCTTGAACGTTCTCATACGGCCAGCAGTGAAGGACCATGTCTCAGATCCATAAGTCATCACTGGCAACACGCACTGGTTGTACAATATCGTTTTCAGGTTTTGAGCTATACCTGACGAGAAGATGTGTCGTAATTTCCCGAACGCTGCCCAGCCGAGTTGAATCCGTCGATTGACTGTTTTCATATCTTGCGAGCTTGTGAGAACCCCGTTAACACAAGAGTGCACATGCTAGGCATAAAAGGTAGTAGATAGAGAACCCGGGAGTGGACTTTACAGTACTCTTATTGGATAATAATTAACGAATCTCATAAGCGTTAGGCGGTAGTTGCAATGTGGCGCGAACACGTGTCCACAATAGGCATTGTGTTCTCCCCGAGTGTTAAACTACGACCAAAAACCGTTTTATGGCCCATACTAGCCAAAAGATATTTCATATCAGAAAAAAAGTGGATGCTCGTTTTATAGAGAGCAGATTCTATTGGACCAAAAATTACCGCATTCTGCTGTGAGGATCATTTTGATGTTAGAAAATTTTATAATATTGTGTATTTTAAGAATAATAATAATATGTTACACACTAGGTACTTGTATCGAGATTAGATTTCAAGTTTGGTATCATACTGCAATCGGGCGGGGAAAGGTCCATAAGAGTGCATTCAAAAATAAATACAGTATACACTCATATTTTGTAATTACCAAAAAAAATGTGTGCTCTCAGTGTCTGTTATTGATCACATTTAGGTAGAAAAAACTTAAAATTATTAATTAAAAAAAAACATCTTAAAAAAAGGATAATAATTAGTTACTCGTTTATTATAGTAGTTACGTATAATATGAGAGGATTTACTCCAATTCGATCCATTCATAAATCGCTTGCTGTCTCGCTCACGCGCCGGCCGGCATTCGTTTCGTGAGAAGGTGGGAGATGGAACGGGAGCGTCTTATGAATGGAGTACGTAAGTTATTGACTTGTGTAGTATTTTCTAGTACTGTGATAGATAAATTATAAAAAATTCTGAGAGTGCCATTATCAATAGTAGCATCTGCTGCAACCTGGTAACTAATATGGCTTATCTATCTAAATTTTGTTTGATTTATTATAATTGATTTCAGCAGCTAGTGGGCTGCATTATTTGTAGCATATTCATAAAACTTGCAATAAAAATGTTGTATAGTACAGACAAGACTACCAAGCTTGAGACCAGCATTTGAAGAATGTGTGTGACTTATTTCTAGCTATGCCTGAATAACTATTTTGAATAGTCATGGCTCCAAAAATATAAAAATATCATTCATACAAAAACAAATCTACCCAGAATCGCTTCCGCTCGGAAATCGAACCCGGAGCGGTCGTCATACAATAAATTCATTATTGTTTACAAGTTGAAAATGGCATGGTATGTCTATGTGAAGTTTAAACGAGTACTAAGAATGCTTAAACTTTAAAAAGGCGTAGTGCCTCACAAGTTTGCTTGTTAAAAGCAGTTAAATGAAAACCTGTACGGTCCGTCGTAGAAAAACGTAAAAAACCAGAAATTATTAAGAAAATTCTGTGTGAAAATGTAAATGGAGATGTTGCGCCTACTGCACACAAGTTTAGTTCTTACTAAACTTTTCGGCTAATGCGACCTTTAGTTAGCTATATTGCAACAGCCCTGATTTAGGTACAACATGACATGTAATATTTCTAATGAACCTTCTAACTACTTCATAGATAAGTTAAGGCTTACCTTGCTGCCATCGTCACAATTTTTTAATAAATATTGAGCTACCATAAAACTATCCACTTTAGGTGAATTGTCAGACTGACCTTTTCCATAGCCATCTTCCATGTCAAATCATTAAAATTAACCCCCTACGACAATTCTTACAAACTTTTTTAAATTAGATAGAAATTGTGGAAAAATAAGCGTGTTCGATCGTTGCGTACGTAAGTGAATGGCTGAATAGTGACAGATGCGAAAGATGACGTCACACCACGAGCGCGCGAAATCTCGGAAATTTGAAAAACCGCTCCGAACTTTTCGTAGACTTTGGTATTACTGAATGTTTTAACGTGAAACAAAAACGAGTGTGTTGTACGTAAAACAAGCTTTTATAGTAGATATATTTTAATACCAAATTTTTACCTACATACATACTTGTCAGGCTCATTAGACATTGTTACGCAAAAAGGATCTAATCCACAAAAGGCTACTTTTGAAATATAGACGTTTTAAGTCTTCTAGAGGAAGTTTTCTAGTGTGGGGTTAACGTTTATTTAATAATCAGTGAATAGTTATAATAACCTTCTCTCTATTGACTGGGATTTTGTTGGAATTTCTTTTATTTCATGAAAAAATAGATTCATAAGTTCTATTTTTGAATAAATAACTCATTTTTGACCTGACTGAGGGTTGGATCCTTTTTGGGTAACTACGTCCAATTTGGAATGCCTCGTTGCCCGTATCGGTTCTTTGATCTCATCATACGGAACGTTAAGCTGCTATTTTACGCTATTGATTCTGTACTTATGGACCAACCGTTGTCACTTCAGTGTACTGATTCGTTAGATTATTGCGAGCACTCCGTTTCTACTGCGGATATGGCTCCTGTTACGCAGAGCTACTTCGCGCATAACCCACTCCAAAGCTTGCTGAGTAACTTTGAACTTTTAATAAAGCTAACAGTGAAGGAGCATTTTTTATTTTTATATATATTACATAAAACTCGCAGAGCCTTGTATGTAACTTATTCCCAACACATTATTTTACGTATATTATAAAGATAATGTACGGTAAAAATACTGTTACGAGCTTGGGGTTCGAGACAATTAAAAACTGCCGAGTGAATTACCAGAATTGACATTTAATTACACAACACTAATTACAGCTTTAAACCACACTAATAACAAAACACAATTTTATTACAGATCGTTTTAGTTCGCAGTTGTATCGCTTCAAAGTCTTCGCTTGTATCGCCAATTCAATACTGCCTCGGTCGTGGTCTATAACGGCCTTATATAGCGCCTCAAATACTTTCGTAGTGGCATAGCTAGAAATAAGTCACACACATTCTTCAAATGCTGGTCTCAAGCTTGGTAGTCTTGCCTGTACTATACAACATTTTTATTGCAAGTTTTATGAATATGCTACAAATAATGCAGCCCACTAGCTGCTGAAATCAATTATAATAAATCAAACAAAATTTAGATAGATAAGCCATATTAGTTACCAGGTTGCAGCAGATGCTACTATTGATAATGGCACTCTCAGAATTTTTTATAATTTATCTATCACAGTACTAGAAAATACTACACAAGTCAATAACTTACGTACTCCATTCATAAGACGCTCCCATTCCATCTCCCACCTTCTCACGAAACGAATGCCGGCCGGCGCGTGAGCGAGACAGCAAGCGATTTATGAATGGATCGAATTGGAGTAAATCCTCTCCTATTATACGTAACTACTATAATAAACGAGTAACTAATTATTATCCTTTTTTTGAGATTTTTTTTAATTAATAATTTTAAGTTTTTTCTACCTAAATGTGATCAATAACAGACACTGAGAGCACACATTTTTTTTGGTAATTACAAAATATGAGTGTATATTTATTTTTGAATGCACTCTTATGGACCTTTCCCCGCCCGATTGCAGTATGATACCAAACGTGAAATCTAATCTCGATACAAGTACCTAGTATGTAACATATTAGAATAATAATTATTATTATTCTTAAAATACACAATATTATAAAATTTTCTAACATCAAAATGATCCTCACAGCAGAATGCGGTAATTTTTGGTCCAATAGAATCTGCTCTCTATAAAACGAGCATCCACTTTTTTTCTGATATGAAATTTCTTTTGGCTAGTATGGGCCATAAAACGGTTTTTGGTCGTAGTTTAACACTTGGGGAGAACACAATACCTATTGTGGACACGTGTTCGCGCCACTTTGCAACTACCGCCTAACGCTTATGAGATTCGTTAATTATTATCCAATAAGAGTACTGTAAAGTCCACTCCCGGGTTCTCCTTCCACTCATTGCTGAGCTGGTCTGTTCTGAGCATCCTCACAGACACCACTACTACACTACTACTAACACTACTACTAATGCTTGCAATCTTCAGGACAAGGTCTTCTTGACAATGCATCTGCGTTGCCATGAGATTTCCCGCTGTGCTCGGCGGTGCTGTTAGCCGCACTGCCCTCTCGAGGTCGATCACCTTCCCTTTCTACATTTCGCTTAGGGCAGCTGGATCGAAGATGGCCCCTTTCCCCGCAGCCATAGCACCTAGGGCTGTATCCTTTATTGCAGTCGCGAACTGTAGCTGCTGCAACCTCCGCAATGGGAACGATGTTCCTGCCGCACGGCTTCCACCTCCAGTGCATGGGCCAACGCGTCCTTAAGCGTCTCGTGTTGCCCGAGCCTCATAGCAGCTCTGACTTCAAGGTCGCGAATGCCGTCGATGAATGTCTGCACCAGGTTCCCTACAATGAGCGCAGGTACAGACTGGTATGCTTTTCGAACCAGCTTTTCCACCTCAAGGGCCCACTGCTGCAGGTTTTCGTTGCTGCGTTGCACGCGATCTTTGAGCTGCGCACGAAAGACGTGTTCCAGGTGAGCGTCGCCATATCTTGCCTCCAATGCCTCAAGGAGCTGCTCGTAAGTCACTTCCTTACCGAGAGCTTCCAGAACAGTTAAGGCCTGGTCGCGCAGGCCCAGGGTGAGAGCAGTCATGGCCTGACTTTTATTCCAGCCGTTCGCCTTCATGACAGCCTCGAACTGGATTTTGTAGGCCGACCAGGAAGAAGTCCCGTCGAACGGCGGCAATTTGAATCCACGTAGCGAAGGTTTTGTAGCTACCACGGGAGCTGTAATTCCATCCCAAATTTTAGGTCGTCCAGCGTTTTCTTCACGTCAGCCATCACGCTGTCAACTCGATTGTTCACTTGGTTGATTTGGGTTTCAGCTTCCGACAGGCGGTTGTCATGTTGAGAAACCCTATCCTTCACCTCCCTAATCTCTTTCCCGAAGGTAGCGTGAAGGTCCTTCATGAGAATCATCTGTTCCTCCTGTTGGCGGGCCTGCTCCTGCAGCATCATCATTAGAGCACCTAATTCAGGTGCTGCAAATGTAGGAGCTGCTGACGGGCCGACCTCCGTGATCGGCAGCTGGCCCTCCGACGCTTGCGACGTTGTACCACCAATTGTCTCTGGTCCGTCTCCTGTTGGCGTTGACTTCGGGTACGGATACCCTCCGTGTCATCTTTAGGTAAAATCGGCATGATTAAATCCCACTTCTGACACCAATTGTTACGAGCTTGGGGTTCGAGACAATTAAAAACTGCCAAGTGAATTACCAGAATTGACACTTTAATTACACAACATTTATTACAACTTTAAACCACACTAATAACAAAACACAATTTTACTACAGATCGTTTTAGTTCGCAGTTGTATCGCTTCGAAGTCTTCGCTTATATCGCCAATTCAATACTGCCTTGGTCGTGGTCTATACCGGTCTTATATAGCGCCTCAGATACTTTCCAGAAACTTCTACTGAAGAAACATCTAGAATGTTCGAGTACATGTCGGTCCCGAAATTTCTATAAGGATCTTGACTCTCCTAGTTCTGCTACTCGATACCAGAGGGCGCTAGTGGCTAGTGTTGCCATGTACAAGACATTAATAGTGGCGCGCAACAATACGGTACTTGTATTATCTTTGTAACACAATTCACGCCAGTAACACACATGTAATTAATATTTTAACAAGAATAGATCTCATTTCCCTTTAACGTCGTTGAATGTAGTTATTAGAAACACTATTGCGTGATCACGTTCTTGATCAGGGATCTAATTACGTTTTTAATATTAAATATTACAGTGTACAAACCACAACTCTACAAGGCAAGAGTGTATAGTAATTTTCTACGCTAACTTGTTTGGCACCTAATATTTGTAAAACGCATCTTTTTCTTCACAATCTGGCTGTAATCAAATCTTATACGGATTCCAGTTAAGGAAGACATCTCGGTGCCGTTATATATTGGCATTACCCACTGGTTATTTATTTCTGTCTAAATATTTTGTTTTGTTTTATAGCGTCCGAAGATGTGTCGCAACACCCTCTGTATTTAGTAATAATATTCATTATTATATTGACAACGTTCAAATTGAAGAGTGTTCAGTTTACAAAGCACCGCCGGCAAGAAATACTCTACCGGACGTAAACTTTGTTTAACTATTAAGTTTGGGAATACTGCCAGTAGCGATACGGAGTTTTGAAGTAAGCTACCGAACAACCTATTTATTGATGAAATAATAAACTTGTCCTTTTTAATACTTTATAGACCAATAGCCCTGCCAGTTGTGGAAATTACGATGTTTTCACCGAATATATGAGAGATCCTTATCTAGCATGGACATTCAATGGACCACGGGTTCAATTCACACACAGAACAAGTATTTGTATAACATATAAGTAATTGTTCCAAGACTTGTTGTTCGTCTTTATACAATTGATGTTTGTAAAAATATTTCGCGACCCAAATTATATGGCTAGTATGAGGGTTACGTTATAAATAGATATTTCCCTATAGGAAAGGCCCACGATCATCAGTGGACTGTAGGTTAAAGGTTTGTAAATAAGAAAAAAGTTGGTCATTTGTCATTTTTTGTGCAATGTCATGTTTTTTTATAAAATAAAGCGTGTATCTTTTAAATTATGCTTTAATTGTATTTCTATTTGACTTAATTTGCTTTAAATACAAAAGAATTTTAAAATATTATTAGCATAAAAGCATTTCTGTAGAAACATATGGCTTTCGATATGTATTACTTCTATTCGTTATCGCATAAAATTATATTATTCTAGTATTAATTTTGTTCTTTGCAGCTCTTAAAATAGTTTAGTATTCTATAAAAAATTCATAGCTGGACGTAATGACTCTCCCAGTGTGGGAAGAATTTGTCGTCACTACTCCTTTTGGCAGAAGTATTGGCAATCTACCATCAACGGACATTCTTTATAACGCCGGAGGTATGCCAACATCTATCGGAAGCCATGAGATTATTTTGGCCTTTCCTATAGTCGCCTTTCAAGACACCTAAAGGACGAAATAGGTTAACGAATTTCTAAAGTCTCAACAAAACATCCGGATGCCGTGTTGATCTGTGTATGAATTTAAACAAGACCAAAATTATGTTTAACGATGACGTCATCCAAGATCCACTTACTGTCGAAGGTGAGATTGAAGTAGTTCAAAAATATATTTACTTTATATATATTGTTTTACTTTTAATATATTGTGTGTGTGTGTGTGTATGGGTGGGGTGTGGATGTTGGTGTAAATATGGTATACATATGGACAATATACCAACTTATGGATTTCAGCATAGCTTCCGTTGTGTTAATAATCAATACTTTGTAGCCACTTAATAATATTAGGTCCTTACATATGAAATTGGGCGTTTTGTACGGGAGGAATATAAAGTCAATTTTTTTTTGTAAAATATATTTCATTAATCAAAGTATGCACCGTTGTTATCTATGCACTTTTGCCATCCTATAGGTAGTTCATCGATCCCTTTACTAAAAAAACCATGGGGGCGAGAATCAATAAACTCTTTGAAGGCGGTTTGGACTGCCGCATCGGAGTTGAATTTTTTTTCCTTGTAAGAAGTTGTCCAAATTCCGGAAAAAATGGTAATCTGTTGGAGCAAGGTCCGGGGAGTACGGTGGATGTCGCAGACATTCCAATTGTAGCTCATCTAACTTAGTGGTTGTTTGTTGTGCAGTGTGTGGTCTTGCGTTGTCGTGAAGCAGCAGTGGCCTAGAGCGATTGACCAATCTCGGTTGTTTAGCAGCTAGTTCTTCCTTCATGGTTTGCAGTTGCTGACATTAGATATCTGCCGTAATCGTTTGGCCAGATTTTAGAAAGCTGTAGTGAACGACACCGGCGCTAGTCCACCAAACACTCACAAGTAACTTTTTATGAGTCAATTTTCGTTTAGGGCAGGATTTGGCTGGGTCTCCAGGGTACAGTCATTGCGACGAGCGCTTCCGATTATCGTACAGTATCCACTTTTCATCACAAGTAATGATTCGATTTAAAATCCCTTCAATATTGTGTCGGTTGAGCAAAGTAACACAGCAGTCGACGCGTGTTTGCAAGTTCGATTCACTCAATTCATGAGGTACCCATCGTTCAAGTTTTTTTACTTTCCCGATTTGCTTCAAGTGGATTAATACAGTTTTATCACTTACCCCGAAGCCTGCAGCTATCTCTGAAGTGCTTTGTGATGGAACCGCTTCATAGCTTCATAGAGGAGATATTTCAGATCAAAGTGGTCAGTACGACAAAAGTAAGGACCTAATATTTTGTTAACACTCATATTTACTTTTATTTTTTACATCAAATAAGTTATTTACCTTGTTATACAAAAAGGGTCCAAGAAATTGATAAAAACGCTGGCCAAATGAAATTTTTATGTCCATCGACCGAGTTATATTTTTCTGTTGTTGAGGATATGACTGTTGACTGTTTACTTCGCTAGTATTAGTAGCAGTTTTATGTACATTAGCATGCTGTTTTAATAATGTGTGTAGTATAAAAAGTTGTATCACTGTCAAAACTTCACATGATTAATTTGACATAACTGCTTTTTGAGCACGTTCAATTAAAATAATGCAGTATTTGCGGCTCCACCCCAAATAGAAATACAGTAGCTAAGTATTGATTGAAAAAGTGCAAAGTGAATCATTTTAATAACGTTAGGTTCAGCTACGTCTCTCAGGCGTTTAAACACAAATATTAATTTTCGAACCCTACGAGACAATGATGAACTAGACGTGGAGATTGAAAGTGAGTCTATCATCAAAAATTATTCCCAGATAATTTAGAGAATGGGCCCTTTCTAGACTAGGATAGTCACAGTTTGTTTTGGGAGATAGAATGTTATCAGAATGACTGTGGGATATTATTTTAAGATTAGGAGGTAGTTTTGGAGATTGAATACTCATAAGCTTTGTTTTATCAACATTGAGCATGAGACCATTTTGTGTTAGCCAATCCGTGACAAAGTTAAAAACACGCTGAGCTGATTTATAGACCTTTTCCCACGTTGTGCCGGAAAACACCAAAGCATTATCGTCAGCAAAAGCTATAAGTTTTCCCTTATCCATGCTGAGTTGACACATATCACTCACATAAACTAGAAACAAGATTGGACTTTGAATGCTGCCTTGGGGAACACCGTATTCAATCTCATCATAACCACTTACATAATTGCCTATTTTTACACACTGTGTCTTGCCACTTAAGTAGCTTTTGAAAAGGTCAAGCTGGGTGCTTCTAATAGCTAATGCTTCCAGTTTATTTACAAGTCTAGGGATCGGAACCGCATCGAAAGCCAAAAGCTAAAACTAGGTCTAAAAATATAGCTAGGCATTTCATTTTGCAATCTAAGGCATTGACAAAAAAGTCAGTGAGGTCATGTGTTGCACCATTGGTCGATTGTCTAAAACGAACACCATACTGCCTGTTTGATAAAAGATTATGCCCTTCGAAGAAATTTACAAACCGTTTATTTAAAAGAATTTCTAATCTAACACTTTCAACAAAGATGGAAGCATTGAAATGGGCCTATAATTGTTAAAAGGATTTTTTCCCCAGACTTGTAAATAGGAAGTATGAGGGCTTTTTTAAATTTAGACAGAAAAACTCCTTTTGTAAACAGAGATTAAATATGAATGTGAGCGTTAGTACTAATATTTCTCTGTAACATTTTAAAACAAGAGCAGTGATACCATGTACTCCAGCTGAGCAATTAGTACGAAGTGAGAGGATCTCTTATTCGACTTCCTTATGATCGGTTTTTAAAAAAACGAATGAATTTGGATTATAACTTAAGTTAGTAGGGTTAATTTTACTCTGATTATTATTTCCTTGACTTTATTTACTATATTTTTGCCTACACCAACAAAATATGAATTTAATTTTGCTACCGATTTCAATGGGTCACTTTCAGCGGCTAACAAGTATGAGGCTGGTATTTTGTCATTTTTTGTATACGATATTTCTTGTATAACTTCAAAAAGGTGCTATTGTTTGTTCCAGCTTAGATTAGGTCATTTCTCTCATATTGTTTTTTAACATTTTTTAGCAAATTATTACAAAAGTTGCGATACCTTTTGAATGGCTTTTTCAAAACTTCGTTGTCCAGTGAGTATTTCAAATTTTTATGCATACGATCTCTGTCACGCATACATGTTAACAAACCCCGCATAATCCACGGATTTTTTTATTTGCAAACCATGCGGTACAGAAACAATGCTGGTATTATCGTATACAGCTCTTTCTAATGACCTAACAAAGTAGTTCAAAATATATTCAAAATATAATAAAATTTAAAAAACTTAGTAGAAATGTCTTAGATAATAATAGATATAACCGATAAGAGAATCCTGTAAGGGTGGATTTAGGAAGCTCTGTCAGGATTTTTCATCACCCATACCACAAAATCTAAAGACTTCAACCAGTGCATCCTGCCTGTTTTTACTTATGGAGTTGAAATGTGAACACTGACGAAAAGTCGACTCCACAAGCTCGATTTCGCTAAGCGCGCAATGAAGAGCTATGCCCGGGTTTCCAATATACATAAGGCAAAACACCCCTGACTTGATACAGTGTCAATCTACGCAAGGTAACTGTTAGTAACTGAAGAGAGAAGTCGAAGACCATGCTACGTAACGCCGCTTGAAAGATGTCCATGTCCATGTCCATGTGGACTGCCGCAGGCTGATAATGATTATTTTAAGTGGTGTAAAACTTACTAGAACAACAGCCATTTTATTTGAAAATAAAAACAATTACGCAAAAACAAAAGAAACTTAATCGCTTTTCGATCTGGAATATGAAATTCACATTCGTAAAACAACAGCCATTAATGTTTGTTCCAAAAATTATTATTATATATATAAATTATAAGTGACTTAAATAAATTCTACTCATTTATAATTTGGGTTGGTTAATGTTTAAATAAAAAGATCATTTTGCATCAGAAAGGAGAGTGCACAATAATCTTCTTAAATATTTCCACTGAAATATTTGTGTTTGGTGAAACAAAACAGTGCTTTTATATGATGGGACTTGATGTTAGGACTGGCATGTAAACTGCGGAGTAATGAGGAAAAATTCTCCTTTATTGTCTTTGAAGATGGGTAACATAGGGTAACTCCACATTGTATTTCAGCATCGAATCCTTCGATGATTTTATACCCTTACTCGAGGGCCTTTTCTGAGATAGAAGAAATTTGCCATTATCGTCACAAAATAAACAAAATAAATTATTTTGCAAATTGATTAAAGTAAAAATAAAATGTTTACACTGAAAGAATTAAATATCTTGGGATGCTACCCATGTTTAATGTAACGTAATTCGATTGTGATATGTGAAAGTAAAAGCAACGTTTATCAAAATTATCTGGTGGTCTACTACTCCATTAACACCTATTGCCACGTATATATGATTACAGGCTGTGAGGCATACTAAGGTGTAATGCCTCACAGCCTGTAATCATACTGACTCCCTATTCCCTATAGACCGGAAGACAGCGGCAGAAATAGGTACTAGGGTGGTAACTACCACAGTTCTTAGGCGGAAAGTTAGGCCTACCGACTAAGGCAGTCCTACCACTTTAATTTAAATGGAAAAATATTTTCCAATTGTATTATATCATAAATAACAAAATACAAACATATTTGTTTAAGTTCAATATTCACTTTTGTTTTCATTAACATACCCATTACAATAGCTTCGTAATTATTAAGAAAGTATTTCAGCGAATAATGGCACTCGACGACAACTTATAGGAATCAATTACGTGATTAATTTATTCACGCAGTAATATGATAATTATGTTTCATAAACCTTGAACACCAAATTTGAACACGATTAATATTTTTCGTTTACATTTTCGACATATAAATAAAGAACACTATTAGAGGTAAATCATCATCATTACAAGGTATCAAAATCTGCTCCGCTGAGCATAGACCTCCTACATAAATTACCTCATAGGGAGTATATTTGCCATAATTTTCACGCTTGGTAGACGGGTTGGGAACCGCAGTTTTTATATTTTTTTGAGTTATTATATTTCGTTCTGATCGTTGTGAAACGTGAATCGTGTTACTGAGTAAAACGTCTACTGTAATAGATAGTTTCGTTGAACTGCAATAACCCGCTACCCACTATTGTATGAATAGATAGTTTCAATAACTGGTTACGTTTTGTAACGACCACTCCTATTAGGTACCATCCAAAAATTCAGTAGTGACTTTAAAAAAATGTATTTCTAAAGTGTTTTTATCGAGTGAGTATCGTGCATTTTTTTCAAATTATTAATTTTTAATTATTTATTCATTAATTTTTCATTATTTTTTATTGATTTGTGAATATAGATCCTAAACACCATTTCCATTTTTAATTTTTAATGATTTATTCATTCATTTTTAATTCTTTTTTACATGTATTAGTTGATTAGTGAATATAGATCCCAAACAACATTATGATGACAAAAGCCAAGGTGATGTAAGAAATAATATTATGTTCATTTATAATATTACCTACACACGCCATATAGACTTCAAAGAAATAAAATGAATTATATAATTTCACATTCTGGAGGAAGGCCCTTAATCCTCTATACACTTTGTATGCCTTGACTGCCTCATTGATTTATTGGTCGTTAACACTGTTGCTGATAATGTCCTGGTTTAGAATACCGAGTCGGGAGAAGCTGCTTCAAGAGGCTTCTTTTTTTTCTTATTCTAAAATCAGTAGCAGCCCCGAGTCAGAAAGTACATCATATTAAAAGATTTTTTCTTAAAAGCAGCACAGAGAGAAAAGGACAGTGTGGGAACTATATTATAAATCAAAAACACCAATCACACCAAAATAACTTGATGATAACATGTCTATTTATGATTTTGTTATGAATCAGAAGGACATTTTGCAACGATAATAGATATGAGATCAGACTTTTGTCTTCAATAGCCATAGCCTGTATTCCCATATTTCTGTTATCATTTTGTTTCTGCCTTGGATACCTGTGCAAGCTTTCAGCCTGCAAAGCATACACATTTTTATTCTAAGTAATCCACCTGAAAAAAAGTTAATGAATATTGTAAATGTTATTTATATAGATTGTGTGTGTGTGTGTGTAGTGACCGCTGTTTATTAAATTATTTATAACTTTAGCAGAAGTAACTCAATATAATGTACTTCATAAACACATGTTTTGGGTTACAGTTTAGTACTTAATCATTTAATTTTAAGAAACTTTTATCTCCATAACTGTAAACTGTATTGTGTTAACAAATAAAATAAAAAATAAAATAAGATTGCAATAAGTAAATATTTCATCAAATCTTTCACACAAGTCACCAATTAAGAGACTAATGATTATGCTACCTTTGTACTTAAAATAGCATGTAGGGACTACACTTTTTCTTTCACTGGTTTCATTTAGAATAAAAAATATTTTTAGTACCTTTTACATACATACATACATAAACACTCACGCCTGTCACCCAGAGGGTAGGCAGAGACTACGGACTTCCACTTGGCACGATCCTGGCACACCTCTCTCGCCTCCTTTACATCCATATATCTACGCATACACGCTCGTCGGTTAAGGGTACTCCTAATCTGGCCCATTTTCAATATATCGCCAATTTGGTCGATAAACCTTCGTCTAGGGCGTCCCTTTCCGACCTTTTAGTAGATAACAAATTAATATTCATTTCCGCAGAGATAACATGACAGATTTTTGATGTGCTTTTGAAATTGCAACCACATAAATGCAAATAAATATTTCTGTACCCATATACTTTTATGTAATGAGTAGTATATATACATAAGTACTTTCTTGCAATATAATTATGCAGTTTTTACAACTGGATTTATCTGAAAAAGTTAATGGGTAAAGTATAATACAAAAGTAAAAAAATATGAAATTCTTTGCATTTCTTAAATCAAAATGGATTAAAAGTATTCACCTTGCAAGAAATCCTTATACAAGTTGGTGCTGGGCGCACATCTGCAGTTACTCGGAAAACTCACATTGCGTTGTAATAATATTGCACTATTTGGAGTCTATGCTTTAGTACATAATTACTTGAAAAGACACCGTCATGTTCTTAAAAAACAACAGAAAGACTAAACTAATGGATAGTAATGTTGATCAATGCCTCCTTTCTTATATATTTTTTATTAATCGAATAAGTGATTTTTAGATTCAATAATGGCAGAATCCGAAAACTCCATGGAGTATTTAGATACAATAATAGTTGAAGTTGATGTCCATCATCGTCATTGTTCGCAAATTAGTACTTCAATTACAACTACAAACAACAATACGTGTGAAAACAACAGCAGAGCGTTCAAAAGAGTACAGAGCTCGGAAAAAGAATGAATCTCAGGCAACCAGTGATCTTTCTTCAATCCACCATGAACATCCAAAAACAGCTGCACAGCGAATGCAAGAGTGTAGAGCACCTCGTCGAAAATGTAAAAAATCAGAAGCAGAGCGTGCACTAGAGTATAGAGACCGGAAAAAGGCTAAAATTCAGTCAGCAGGTGAGATTTTCTCAGTTATTTATAATCAAAATCACGATACATAATATTTATAGATTATATCATACCATATGTGCCATTGTTACAGCTAATTACATTAGAAATGTGCCCGTTCCTAATGAATCCAGATATTTAACAGACAATCAAACAATAAGAGAACAAATCCAAGAACCACAAAATGAAACTATTCCTCTGGCTTACACGGATTTTCATCAGCATCATCTGGCTCATGATGAATTTCAGAAAAAAATTGTTCAAAATTAATTTGGTCATGTATGCTCAGTTTGTGAAAGACTATGGTTTATAGATGATTTACGATCTGCATGCCTTCAACGTGACACAATCTTAAAAACAATAGTTCCTCATCTTAATATATTAATTACAAAATTATATAATAATGATAACAATGAAAATAATAATTCGATCATAATTAATGAACTACAATAATAATCATAAGAGCAGTAATAAAATTTATTGATCATATTATTTGTATGCATGTCTATGACAATAAAATAGATTTAATTTAATACGAAATATTTTGTTTTGCTTAAATCTTCTTAACCACTTTTTGTTAAGTAGTAAATAGTAGAAAATGATGTCATAAAGAAGTTTCACTTCTTACGTGTGTACACTATTACACACACCCATTTTTTTTTAAATACATTTGCTAGAAATATGACGTTTATTTTATCGTATACACAACACTATTGAAAAATCATTACAACTACTATCAAGTTATAGCGAATTGTTTATAACCTTGGTCAAAATTGTATACATTTAAATGAAATTAGCTACTATAAAAAAAACAACGAAATCTATTACTGATGTGTTACAGCTACAAAATATGAAAAATTTATTGACATGGTAAATTTAAGTATGTGAAAATGTAATCTAACATATTATTTCATTTTTTCAGGACAGTAATAAAATAATATAAAACAATAACTGAATAAAAGTGAATATAAAATTGTCTTGTGCCTTAATACAAATGTCACATAAGTGCTTAAAATGCAACTTAATTTTTAATATTGTAATATGATTGCATTTTTTTTTAGAAATAGTAATAAAAATATTGAAAAATCAATTGTATCGTGAATTATCTGATAAATAATTTCAACTTCATATGTTAAATACAGAACATTTAATACATAACTTATTTAAAACTAAAAAGCAAAATCAACATTAAAAAAAATCTTAATTAAAGCCTTAAATATTCTTTATTAAAGCCTTAAATGGTCTTACGTGGTAGAGCCATGCTGCAGCTATATTAATAGTATAGTTGTAGCACGAATGGGTCGGCTCAACCGGGGAAGGACCACACTCTCACAGAATACCAGCGTAAAATAGCAGCTTAATGCTGCTGTGTTTCATATGGTGATTGTAGAGAACTGGAGACCCTTTTTACTGGAAAAGAGGCATTCTATCTTAGTCCTCACTGCTGACAACGCATCTGCATTTAAATTCGCAAACTAAGATAGATGTAGATGTCTATGGGCCACGGCAACCACTTACCATCAGGTGGACTGTGTGCTCGTTTGTCACCCTTATTCAATAAAAAAATAATTAAAATACATCTTAATTTCTTCTTTGTTCTTTTTGGCTCAATTTTCACATTTTTCTGGGTGATGCTCGCTAGAATACAACTGCTTCTTTCCCTTTTCAATTAATCTGCTAATTTTAATTTTTCAATCAGCTTCTAAAAATATATTATTATGGCCTCTTCTCGTCTTTGTCATATAATAGTTTTCTTGTCACATCCGGTATTGCGTCCATTGCGTTATTATAATATATATATATATATATATATATATATATATATATATATATATATATATATTTTAATAATATTTAGAAGTCAATCCATGATGATTTACATTTTTTTTAATTTTCTCTTGTAGGCCCTGCGGTGCGAGTGTATTGTAGCAGTGCACTGCCTGGTAGGGTCGACATGTAATATTGGAAAGTGTTAAATGAAAAGGAGACGTGTTGCTTACCTTAACTCTAATTATACCTATTGTCGTGGGAGCCACACGTCACTACAATCCACATGCGTTGTCACCTGTGAGGACTTAGATAGAATGCCTCGTTTCCAGTAAAAAGGGTCTTTATTCTTCATCACATTCTATAAAACGGCTAGTTGACAGCTTGGAGTTTCGGTGGCTAAACGTTTGGTTGCGGTGCTGTAAAAACAAGTTTGAATATCGTATGGATCATATTAACCGTAATATGTAATTGTATAAATTTACATTTATATAATTACATGTTACAATTATTTAATCATGGATATTTATATGCGAGATGAAATTTAATTTATGTAAAGGTTACCAAGAAAAAAAAAACGTTTTTACGAGAAAGCACTTGGCTCCGAACCAAATTGCAGTTTTGTTAAATGGCCAAAACATAAATGCCATCACTCAAAGGAATAAAAAAGCGCGGTCTTTCATTAAATTCTTAATTGCTTTCAAAGCACCTAGTTGAATTGCTGTGATCATCGATGTTTTAGCTTTTCGTATTCAGTTTAGATCGTCTTGAAACTTATGTATTATCATAACAAAGTAATGGCTGTAATTAAGTTAAAATATTACTTCGTATTTTCTTAAGAACAAATGTGTTAAAATTGGTGTCTGTGCGATTTGACCAACTTTTCACTATTAAAAGATCGACAATTGAAAATAAAACTTAACAATTAATTAAAAAAACAACTTGATCAGGTATTCATTATTAAATTAGGCGGCGAAATAAATGGCTTTGGAAAGTACATGATCATATTACTTCTCGAGACATGCAAGACGAAAAGCTCATTATCGTACAAAAGTGGACGAAGATATCCTTTTAAAAACAGTAGATTCATGGTAACTCAGGGTAATTTCTCAGTATGCTAGCAACCCGGCTTCAGTGCTCGCTGGTACCAATGAAATTATTAATTGCAATTTTAAGTGCTGATTTACCACGTGTTCGACAGTAAAGAAAAACATCGTGGGTAAACCTGCATGTCTGGAATTAAAATATGTCGAGGACATGTGAATTCCACCAATGCGCGAGTGTACTTAAGCTTGATGAACTAAACACATCATAACCCCTTAATAAATGTGAGTAGAAATGTGCCCAGCAGTCGGTTCTATAAGGACTGTAACTTTACTTTTACTCGCAATTTAGACTTACAAATATGGGACCCAATGTGGGGTAGTGGATATTCTTTCACCACTACTACTCGCTTTTTGTTGGATTTTAATTCAAAATTTTCAAAATTGGTGAGGTGAGTCTACCGATAAACTTAAACAATTTTCACCAAGAATCAGATCAGAAAGTTATATTTTCGAGCTATGACTTTTGAAGAAAAATATTTAATGCCATGGACAGTTTCCCCGGAATTTCTGCTTCAACATAGTGTTAATGTTAATCATATATTTTATAAAATGTTTTGCTGGTGAAATAAAAAACGGGGACACGGAATACATAATGGCTTCTTTATTTTATATATAAATATTACTTTTTAATAATTACAAAACAGAATTAGAAACTGAAACAAAAAAAAAATCAAAAACATTTAACAATTAATAAATACACAGAATTACAAAAAACAGAAACATGTAATAATTAATAATTAAGTATATTATAAAAGTTTATTTTAACATCCGACTTAAATATGAAAGTAAACTTAATAATTTAAGTAAGGAAACTTGTATTAAATAAAATTGTTCTGTTTAAATGCCAATAAGTAACTGTAATTAATTTATTTAAAGTAATCATTTCAAAATGTTTTCCTTGTGAAATAAAAAAGGCAACTCTTTCTTTCATCGGTCCCTGAAAAATATAAAGTAATAATAAACTTGTTATCATTTTAGCTGCATGAATTATAAAAACATAATGATCTTAACAGAGACAAGCCAAATACGCAGGAGATATTAAAGTGCACCAAGTGTCCGAGGATACAGATGCACTCTCTATTCTCTCAGTCTGACCGCAGCAAGAGCAGCTTAATCTTGCAGATCTATTGATCCACGTATCTGTTACTTAAGCACGAGTTCCTCTTCTTTACAACTAACGCAGTAGGCGATGAACCACGCTATCAAGCCCTCGGCACACTGTCATCTGGCATCAAGCGTGAATCGGACATCGAGCGTTGCGAGTATCAAATACTATGGGATAATATTTATAATGTGGGATAATATGGGATAGATATTTAACCTTATACATTTAACCATATATATTTAACCTAACTGCGCTAAAATTTTCATCATTGTGACTTAGGAATATAATCCGATGGTCCACGCAACCCCTTGGGGAAAATAGCTTGATGCTATGAATATTGTACTAGTGTGACAGTGAGGTGTGGATGGTGAAGTAAGGTTTTGTTTCACCATCCACACCTCACTGTCACACTAGTAACATTTTGTTAACATTTTGGTTGATAAATTGATATTTGAAAGTTGGGTTCATAATGGCTTAAATATGATAATCTCAATATTTTTTATTTTTAATATACTACATTTTTATAATGTATAAAATTCTATCACTATTTTACCTGAAGTTTTTGAAGCTAAATTTTTGACGTCTTACTGTAACAATATTCTACTTACTGGTACAAATAATGTAGGAATGTCTCATTTTAATAAAGTTGTTTAGTCTGCTTTTTCTTATATATTTCTCAAGAAAATGTTAACCACAAATTGTAGAGTTCTTCTTTGGATTCCAACCAACCGCCCAATTAATGCCAACCATTTTTTTCTAACTAAAGGATCCCGTGGGAATCTGTTAGACAAACGGCAAAATAAAATTACGGTTTTAGAACGCAAATCGAGCATTTAATTTCATTTCTTTTTTGTTGGGTGGACAAGTCTATCGATTCTTTATAAACATTCAAGATAAATATCGACACTATTTTTTATATAGTTGAGTCCCTAGCCTACATGTAAAATATTTTTTTTAAATTAACTCACCAAAATTATACAAATTATCAACAATGTGACTTTTTTCTTTGCAAAATATCAAAATTAAGAAAATAATTGAAAATATTCTGTATTTTAAACAGTATATAACATAAATTTTAACCAAAAATAGACGCGTCATAGCAGTAACGACATCTTGCGAATTTACCTGTGAAATGTGCAATTATCAGGACTATTTCTATTATTGATACCACAGTCACTCACACAACATGTACAACCATTGTGGAAAACAATTATTTGAAATATTAACCACGATTATACTCTAAAAAATTATAAAATATCTAGTAGCTTATTTCTTGCGTGCCGACTTGTGCCGACCTGTCATTCAAAATCGGTTACAGAGTCATGAGATTTGGTATCCTTTCCTATCTTGCTATTTTGCCATAAGGAATTTTCTTCTCCCTTGCACACTATGTCCGTCTATTCGCTAGTATATTCTGAGTCTATGTTTAAAACTCTCTAGAAAAAAACCTAAACTCCGTAAGGAGCCAGCATCGCACCCGCAATTACTCAAATATGGCAGATGTTCATATTATACGGGTATGGTATAATATGAACATGAGTATCATTAGATGTGATGAGTGTGGGGTTACTAGGGCCTGGAATTTTTCACAAGTAAAGAGTTGGTAGTCGCATGCACTTACTCACGTGTCCTGTAAACCTACAAAAGGTACAGCCGGCGTGGTTAAAAATACGGTTTGTATTAAAATCGCTCTCTTCTATAAGAAAACTAAATGCGATATTTTTATGTTTCCAATAACTATTTTATATGGAAAAACACGCAAAATGCTGTCCTCTACCCTTATCACCAAAATGATAGTTTATAAATCTGAAATTGATCATGAACACATGTGGAAGGAACCTCAATTATCATTATAGAAAATTCCCGTCGGCTCAAATAAAATTCTACCAGACCCTGTGTGGTACAGGAAAAAACATCGAGAAAACTTAAATGTCTGAGAAATAAAAAGAAATATTTCAAGGATATGTAAGTTCCGTCAGGAGGTTTTGGAGCAACGCGGAGGGCGACACTTTTTGTCCTTAAACTCGCTTGAAAAGAGGAGACCAGTGTCCAGTAGTGGGGCGCTATATATCTTGTTTTTATACGAGTTCAAAAAAGTGGAAGTTCTATATTCGACGCCTATGTTTTGTTATGTAAGTTTCTCGGAAACGGTTGATCCGATTAAAATGATTATTTTTATTGTGATGGTACAGGGGCTCTTTTAGGCAATATGAGATTATTTATTTGTAATATAAATATAAAAACTTATTTCTTTATATTTATTTTTATAATTACTTCTTTATATTTATTTAATACTAATATATTATACATAATATTGACCTAGGTAAAAATAAAAATATTTATTAACCGTAAGAGCTAAATTATAGTATCGATGAAGTATTATTCTAGGGTACTGCATTGAAAATATATTAAGATCTGCTACACGTTGAATTAAGACAATATGACTTTTGTAACATTTCCTGTAGTCAATTGTTATGAAACCCACGTAGCACTATATTATGTAAACAGATTCTAGTTTAATAGCCTATATGTATATTGTATATTGTACTTACATTCTATACCTTTGTTATAAATATCAGCTATAGAAATAAATCCACATAAAATAGTAATAGGATTTTGAAAAAAAAATCAACGAATAAACCTCTTGAATTACAAAAAAACATCTAAAATGTGAATATCTAGAGGGAAAATGTGAAAATAATTTTTATAGCGGGGAAGCATTGCAGCGAAGTACTCTAAACTTTATACTCGAATTTTCCTTTTATTTAATTCAATTAGACTCTTGGTGGTTTAAACGGAAGAACCAAATGGACGATTGAAATAAAGCATTCATGCCTTAACGTAAATACTCTAATTTAAATTTTTTTTTTTTGGAATCTTACTAAAACCTTTATATGATCCATTTTTTGTGATGTTAGTGCTGTTAGCCGGTTGGTTTTTATAGATACAACTGTACTTATCCTCTCAACTGCGGAGATTCTAACCGCCCTACTCCGTTGACTGCGGAGCTGTTTAATAAAATGGACGGCTGATTGGGCGCAGTCTGCCTTAACGCGAATTTCTTGATTCTGGTATATCAAATACTATAACATGTATACATTTCTGAATTCTTTATGAAATTTCCTAAAAATGGGTATATAAATTTAATAAAGTCCCAAAGTAATTAGTGTAAGTAAATTTAGAGTAAATTCAAAATTGTCATATTTCCCAATGAAACAAAGTTTTTTAATAGTTTAATTTCGTTTTATTTTAACCTTAAATCTATTATTTACAATATTTTATGTGCAAAATCATAGGCTACGATACAATTTTTTATCATAAAGCGCATTAAAAATAAGCTTACAAGTACCCAACAATCAACTTTCACGAATGTAGAATTTAGGTCGGGCTGGATGCGGCATTAATGCATTAGTCAATAAATATATATTAAAAAAGTAGATTCACACATAATCGAAAAAAAATTTATTTAATGCTTTTTGATTTACGAATTTTGCAAAGTATATACAAATAAAATGTACATTAAAAAAACTGCAAAAAATATGTTTCTGAGGTGACTTTAAAATACCACAAACTGTTTATATTAATATAAAAAATAAATATTTTTTTTAAATATTAAATTTTAAAAAGTATATGTAAATACTTTCTACTTTTCTTTTTTATTAAATTGTTTAAAAAAATCCGAATGCTTGTGTTAACACACATGGTACATCCAAATACCACATCTAGTTTTTCCTAAAACATCGAATGATCGTGGAGTCAAACAAAGCTCCGTTTGTCTGATCGAGGGCGCTAGTTTCTTTACTAATCTAACAACTCATCCGAATTTGAACTTTATGCAGTATGGCAAACTTTAGTTCCCTTTTTCCTCACCGGCAAAACAAAGAACTAGAATCCGCTACTGCGGGCGTCTCAGAAATGGACACCATTGCACCTATTGCGTATTTACATTGAAATATTGAAAATATTGCACTTTATCCTCATCTTGATGTATTAAAACTGTGAATGATGAACAATTATACATATTTTAACACAAAACTGACAGTAAACACTAAAATTTTACATACATTTCAAGTCAACTTTCCGCAACCTGCATGTTACTTCTAAGATTGCGGTTTGCTTTATACAAATTAAAAAACCATTTCACACGTACTAAATGAGATAAAATACAAAATGAGGTTACAAATAGGAAGGTTATTTACCCAGGCATTGTTTTAACATAATTCACCACACAATCAATCAAAATTTGTAGGAAATAATTGCAAACAACTCCGATGTTAGCGCGCGTCAATCACACTGATGGCTGACTCAAGGGACAGACGAAATCAACAGATGATATTGATAGAAAATCCTACTAAAGTGTGTAAGCTGGGAGGTTTTTATGCTATCCTTTTTTATCCTATACACATACACATATAGTAGAATGAGTTAGACATAGTGCATAATGCTTTGTTTCTTCATTAAAAAAGCGGGTAAAAATGTCTAACACTTGGACACCCGCAGTCAACGGAGATATTTTCGTGTCCAAGTGTTAGACATCCGCAGTTGAAAGGTTATGTACAGTTACTTATGTAACTTATAAAGTTATATAAGGGTGATAATTATTATAGTCATTTTTCTAAGACTGTCAACGAAATCAAGCAAATTACTAAGTACTTGCTTCGCTCGTCTTAAACTTTGAGTGGTTTCTAAGCCTGTAATTCCATTCACAGTTACCTGCACATATGTTTGATTTAGTTGATGAGAGGGTAATTTTATTCATGATTTTATGCAAAGATTTAATATTCTATCGTTTTTAATGTAGTTTTCCTGACAATTTAAAAAATAACGGATATCTTCTACGACACTACTCGCCCTTTTTTCCATTTTATTTGATCCGCGAACACCCATAAAACTAAATTGTCTTTTACTCGTGATGCTCACGATTTACATCTTCGTTCTGATTATAATCTTTCTCTTATATCGGTCTGGTTTTATATCTTACTCTTTTGAACGTCAAGCGGTGAGACTTTGGAACGACGTGCCAGCTTCTTATAAGAACGACTTCATCCATATACTCTTTAAAGGTCACTGACTTTTTTCTTGACACTCCTCAAGCTTAATTCTGTTTTTTTATGTATTATTGTTTTACAATGATTTGTTACGGTATTTATATGTATAATATTATATGTAATATGTATATATCTAAGCATTTATCTATGTATTTATTAATTTATTACTTAAGTAAGTATACATTTTAGTGTGCATGTGTTTATGAATACATATATATTTGTATATAAGTTTAAGTAGTACATATCCTAAGTAAGTTAATTTATTGCACTTCCAATGTAGTGTTCTATGCTTACTTATAGGTTGACTGGTAGAGAACACCATAACGCGTTAAGTCCGTCTTGGTACTTTATATCCAACGAAGTTAATATAAATAATATAAAAAAAAACACGCGTGAGAGTCGTGGAACACTCGGTTGGAACGAAGTTCCTTTCGTAGTATATTATTATTGA
Organism: Parnassius orleans; assembly: GCA_029286625.1. NCBI lineage: Eukaryota > Metazoa > Arthropoda > Insecta > Lepidoptera > Papilionidae > Parnassius > Parnassius orleans. The sequence goes on along the minus strand of JAGSMP010000347.1, from coordinate 374,969 downwards.
TAAACGTATTATATTATTGATTAACAAATACAAATAAATGAATTACTAGCGTCTATTAAAATGAAGAGTCATTTAAAATAATATTTCTTTCATGGCAAGATAAGAAAAAGTGCGAGGGAGATGGATATTACTACACCTTGCTTCCTTATAGCCGCCAAGGCCGTCTACACTATGTCAGAAGGGGTCGTGACGAAAAAATCTTACACTTTTTCTCGCCTAGCCCCCATCCGCGAAATTTGTACCGTCCTTTAAGGAACTTCGTTCCAAAAAGCTTTTCTTAACGATCTCTTGTAAAGATTCACTCTTTTTTATAAAATCGTTACCCCCACACTAGGATTTTCTCCTGTATCGTGGAGGCAGTTTATATGCACGGGAACAAACATCCAGACACGGAAAAATTATTTATAGGCCATGCAAATACTTGTTCCGTGCGGTATTCGAACCCGCGGCCCAAAGCGCAACAACTCATTGCTAAGTCACTGCGCCACGGAGCCGTCAAATGCCGTCATATCCGATTGGTCCATGACATGAAAATATCACCATATAATGATCACACAGTAAGTAAACGAATATTAATAGAATCTATTTATGTGACAGTTACCGTAACCGACTATCGAAGTCCACTGCTGAACATAGGTCTCCCCATAGATAACCTAATAGGGGGATATTTGCCATAGTTGCCACGCTTGGCAGATGGGTTGGCAACCGGAGTTTTTTTATTTTTAAGTTGTAAATAGGAAGGCGTAGCTGCTGCTGCCCGTCTCCTGGTTTGTTTCCCTCTGTCGCCTTTTACGACACCCATGGGGCGATATGGGGATATTCCTACACTGCCACTACACGGTACCTATTTATGTGAATTAATAAAAATAAGCTAGACTTAATAGAAATTATAGAGTTACTGGCTATGCTCAGGATCTTGCCTTGTAAAGGGGTGGTGGTAAAACAATTGTTCTAGGAACTTGAAAAATATTCGACATATATAGAATTGAATGTGATAAAACAGAGTAGTAACTCTTGCATGTGATAAAAAGCTTCGTATCTAGTATTCAGGCTAATCTGAAGTAAAAATTAAATTCGTACTATGAAAAAACTTTCAGTATAGGGTTGTAAAGGATGGATTTGAGAAGGACGGGAACAAATATTTCATAACGAGTACAGAGGAATATTTGCAGGTGGAAGTCAGGTCGAGTATAGTCGAAAGAGGTCGAGTTTAGTCAAATTAGAACTACTTAAGACCGAAAAAAAATCACTGAAGAAAAAAGATTTTTGCCTCCCTCATCTTTGTCTAACAAGGATGGAAAAGGAATGCAGTAAAGAGGGGATTCACACAGAACAACATTATAATTTGGGTTTAATTTGGTCCGAGTCAAATTAAGAGGATTTTAAGCTGGTGACAATACTACTATAATGCTCTACTTTCAGGGGCCAAGACCAATATTAAGGAATCGTGGCACCATAAGATGAGTTAAATAATGTTAGTAGTAGCTAATTTAAAATTATAAGGAAGTAGTTATCCTAGCAAATAGAGTGTCCACAATATATAATTATTTAGTTTTAGAAAGAGAAAGCTTTTATTTTGAGACTACAAAGACGTGCTACATTGAGGCGTATTTGTGAGGTTACGAGCATATATTATCCAATAGTTTGTTGTTTATATTATAATGATATATTTTTATAATATCTTTTATACCCTTTTCATATTATTAAAAAATAAAGCATTCTTTATTTTTCTTTAAAAAATATTTATAACAATAAATACACAACTAAAAACTAAAATTACGTATAGCGACAATTTTTTTGCCAAGAACGTTGGCTTTGCGTGAAAATTATCTCTTCACGTTCTACTGGGTAAGGATTGTTATTAACATTAAATGATCCACATCAGGACTAGAAAAAGAAAACGTTATTTTTCTCTTTTTTTTTGGTGTCTGTTTGAATGCTTTATTTATTTGATGTTTATAAAAGATACATTACATAAAAAAACTAAAACTGAAAATTAAAATTATCATACAGTCCTTTCCCCTGCGGTATAGTGCCAAGAACACTAATTGCCTTTCCTTGAAAAATTTTGTTTTTAAGCAAGAAGAGAACTAAACTCTTGTTACAAGCGGCGACGACACGTCGTGAATAAAGCTCCTATAGGGACTTTACTGTGGTAAAGTCCCTACATCATGGTCACCACGGACCGATAGTTTCTACAGCAAAAGCACAAATGTGTAGTTATCTCTCAGAGACTCGTATTTGTAAATCTCATTTTTCATTTACTCAGGTGAGCCGCTTCTTATGTTGCCCCGATTCTAAACGAGGTATTACTGAGATGAGAGGTCACCAAAGAGTCTACATAGGTAGCACCCCATAGAGCTTTACCTCTTCCCAAAGAGACTAAAGTCATACCGTCGTTTCTCCTGTCATGGACTTTAAATATTCTACAAGGCTCTAAACCAAGTGAAAATTTATAGAGACAAAAGCCCTTCGGACAGAAACGTTCAGAGAACCATTACGGGATAATCTACCAGCATTTTTCTTACATAAAATACCATGAAGCCCTAGCTCACCAACGCCACTAACACAAAGCCACTGACTCTACGGCTATGCACAAGCAGTTCGAGATGCCGTTCGCCGTTAAGTCATGAGATAACTATATGTTAGAGCATGTGACCACCGACTGTGGCAGTCCTTGATCGTAATAGCTAGAAGGCGGGCCTGATTTTGGTCGCTACGGAAGTTATGAAACAAATATTTGTACACACTCCGTATAAACGAAATATCCCACTGCTTCTGTTGGCTATCTTGCCTCTGCAGCAAAGCACAGGTTTGAAAACGCAGCATTAATTGTGATGATCATAATATGATCGATGCTCATGACGCAATATTTTATGTATCTTGTGGCAGCTTAGGGAGGGTTGAAGTGGAAGGAGACGAAGACTCTTTTCTATATTACTTTTATTTTCTAACTTACAAGTTAACTTAACTACTGAAACAATGTGAGTACACAGGAATAATGGACTACCTAACTTACAAACTAACTTAACTATTACTGGGCTATCTTAACAATTAAGCCTTCGGTTTTATATTATGTTGAATATTCTTAAGTAACGTAATTTAATTGAGTCATGTCTTTGAAGATGTGCTGTTATTTGCTTAGCAGGCGGTGCTGTATGGTAGGTGACTTCCTGATTGCTTGCAAGTTCTAGGTAGGCGTATGTAACTTTTTTTTTATATAATAAGGGTGACATACGAGCACACAGTCCACCTGATGGTAAGTGGATGCTGTGGCCCATAGACATCTACATTTATCTTCGATTAAGAATCAAAATAGATAGTAGATGCGTTGTCACCCCTGATGTCTAAGATAGAGTGCCTCGTTTCCAGTAAAAAGGGTCTCCGGCTACTATCTCTGTCTCCGTATCTTTGTTTTAACCCAAGTTTCACTCCAATATTCTAATTTTTTTCTTCTAATTCTAATATTTAGTTAAAATTTGCATTTAATATCCATTAAAAGGTATATCAACATATAGGATGTAAATTACAACGCTATTGACTTTACGGGAATAGCAAATGAGTTTGTGCTGGGTTGGGTCTCTAAGCGGATTTCATGAGATGAATCTTGATGAACTATTGAACATGCAAATAAAACGATGCAACAACCATTAGACAGTACGCGAGCAACCCGCGTTCGATCTCCGTCGACACCAAAGAAATTTTTAATTGCAATTTTAAGTGCTGATTTACCACGTGCTCGGCGGTGAAGGAAAACATCGTGAGGAAACATGCATGTCTGAAAAATAAGAAAAAAATTTTTCGAAGACATGTGAAGTTCGTCAACATGCTCTGGGGCAGCGCAGCGGACACTTCCTTGACCTAAAACCCTCTCAGAAATGAGAGGAGGCCTGTATCCAGCAGTGGGACGTATATAGGCTGTAACTTTAACCATTAGACAAGTAATTTGTGAATGAAAAGGAATTGTGCGAACAACTTTGTAAACCTTGTTTTTGTTGCATTTTGCAGCTTGCTGTGAAAGGTAAAAGCGTGATTGAGTCGTGCAATATTCATTTAATTTACTTTACTTTACTGTATTTTTTAGTAAAATCATGGCATTTTGTACAAAATATCGTCGTTATTGTAATGATTGAAAATAATCTGAAGTGACATGTGTTTAGTGTACCATATTCTAACAGTCGATCACACAGTGGTTAAAACGTCAGTTAAGTTCCGCTGTTAGTTAGTTCATAATCAGTTTTTTATGGTTAAAACGTTACTCCCATACTAGGATTTTCTCCTGTATCGTGCAGGAAGTTTACAAAACACTGGACAAACATACAGACCCGAAACAATTATTTGTAGGCCATACAAATACTTGTTCCGTGAGGAATTCGAACCTGCGGCCCTCAGCGCTGCAACTTATTACTAAACCACTGCGTCATGGAGCCATCAACGACGAGTTACGACCGAACATCGGATTTCCTAAATGGAGGATTCGTTGTAATCGTCTATAATATTCGTTATACTTGGTCGAGCCATGCTACAGCTACATACTCGTAGTTGTAGCAATAATGGCTGGACTCGACGGGAAGTACTAAGAGAAGATGAGAGTACAGAACCAGAGACCATTTTTACTGTAAACGAGGATCAGTCAAAAATTTTCAGGCGCAAAATTATCAAACTATTATAATAACTTAAATTAAAAAATTTAATAACCCCGAAACAAAAAGAGCTGATGATCTTCAAACGGCTGAACAGATATGAAATATAGCTAAGAACACTCTCGATTAAGACACGTTTCAAACGAAAAAAAAAACTTAATCAAAATCGGTTCATCCGTTCAGGAGCTATAATGCCACACCACAGACAGACACACAGATACATAGACACACAGATACACAGATACACAGATATACACTAAAAGCTTATAACACCCCTCTGTTTTCGTCGGGCGTTAAAAAGGATGGTTATGATTTTTTTCTGCATGAAAAAAATACAACACGAAAAAGATTTTAAACATTTGAACATGTTACTGGCCGGTTATAAAAGTGCTGTGGTGTTTAAAAATGTACATTCTAAATTCAAATTTTTGCCTGAGGCTTGTGTTTAAAGGAAACAACTTATTACTATATTTTATGACTCGAACTCCCGAAAGTTAATATCGACTCTAAATAACTTTTAGTCAATTTTTAGGGTCCCGTAGTTAACATCAAAGAATCTTATAGTTTCGTCCATCCGTCCGTCTGCGGTTTTACTCAGAGACCCTAGGTGCTATAAATCATAATTTGACATAGTTATAGATATTAATCACGCTAACAAAAATATCAAATAAAATCTTGAAAAACATTTTTATTTTGGGTACCTCCCATACAGGTAACGGGAGGATGATTTTTTTTACCCGTCTATTCCATCGCGTGGGAAGTCATTGGATAGGTTTTTCAAATATATGAGGGTTGTGGAACCATACTTATTCGATTGAGGAGTCCGTTTGCGAAATATTTAGCTTTGAAGTGGTATTTTTTATAAGAGTCACGTGTCCCTCTCTACCACCTAAACCGTTGATTTTGGAAATGTGAAAAGTATTCACGATAGTAGTATATATAATAAAGTTAAAAGGAAACCTATCACAAGTAAGTAGGCTTAACAAGTTAACGAGTTATAGTCGACCAACTTATAAAATGCATTTGTATTAGTAAACATTTCGTTACAATTCCATAGAAAATGACCTAAAACTAGCTGCATTATATAACTTTGCAATGTCTTTGTAAACTGTAAGAAAAAACCATTTTTTGAAGCATTAGTACTATAACTTTACCAGCTTTACTTTTTCCTTTGCGGGGTAGGCAGAGAGGATCGATTGCCAAGAGACCTGATATACTACTTGAGCTTATTTTTTAGTTGATAGTATACATTCATACAGTCTCATACAATTTCATTCGTGGTACTCTTGGTTTACGCGGGCGACCTTCAGGATAGTTTAGGGCAGTGCTGGTTTACAGGAAGGTTCGTTACGGTCATGTATATGTTAGGATTGCACTGCCGGGAACTAATAGATGAATGGGGATCTATGACTATGACCATTTTTATACGGACTTGGCATGTGAATGATCTGATGTAGATTGTATTATTTTCTAAATCCAAAAGTTTTTTTAGTCTTTTTTCTTAATAATACCAATCTCTATATGTTTGCTTGGAAAATATGTCCTTCAGTTACCATCATTCTATTTGGGCCTATTTTTAGTCGTTACAGTGGTCAAAGCGAGAACTCAATATGCTCATACTATCAAGAAGGCTCCTGCTAAGTTCACGTATTGTGAGGGGTAACTACGGAACCCTACCTCTACATTGTTGGTGGCATGACACGCACTTGGCCAGTTTTTTTTATTGTATTATGTATCTCATTTCCTTGACGTTTTAAAGTATCGTTGTTGCTGTTTGGCCGTATCGGAAATTGGTAGATCCGTTTTTGAGACGGCCAAACAGGAAAGTCAAAATCAAACGATAAAAGTCAGCAAAATTATTGCGCTGTTCGATGAAGGTTGCAGCCAATAATTCGTGGCTCAGAGGATAAATGTGAGTCGCTCAATAGTCCAAAGGACCTGGCAACGCTATCAAGGGACCGGTTCCTTCAAGAAAAGGCCTGGTTCTGGAAAAAAGCCATGTACCGAACCATGAGATGATCGTTTTATGGGTCAAGTGTTGACAAGTTGCAAATCTTCGTATGTAGTCCACATAATATCAAGAACAACCTTGAAGAAGTAAGAAATGTGCAAATTCATCTGGAATGAAAATGGACGGTCAAGAGGAGGCTTCTGGCTGCCAATGTATGTAGTCATTACCCAGTATGCGGCCTTAAATTACTCCGTGAGCACCGAGTTGTGAAGTTTAGCTTCGCTCAAAATTGTGTGTCATGGACTCAATAAAACTGGTATTGGGTATTGGCCTGCGATGAAGTCAGGATATCTCTGTACGGTGAAAACCCACGTCAGCGAGTGCTACGAAGACGAGGAGAACGCTTTGCAGAGGCATGTTTTGAAGAAATTTCACCTTATTATGGGGGCCCTTATTGTTATGTTTTGGACAGAAATAAACTCGTTGGGTCGTTCGGAGTTAGTCTTCATCAAAAACGTCACATTAACTAGATATCGATACACAACGGAAGTTCTAATTCCTCATACACAACCAACATTGGCCCTCTTGGCGAAAACTAAATTTTTATGGCGACTGCGCTCGCGCCCACCGGGCTGGCGATGATTGGCCAGTCGAAATCTCGATCTAAATCCCATAGAGCATGTCTGAGACGTTCTGAAGAGATGAGTGCGATCAGTGCAGCCGGTTCCGCGGACATGTGATTACCGCGGAAAGGGAAAGTATTTCGCAAGAAACTATAAGAGATATACTCGCTAGTATGCCCAGATGAATGAAAGATGTGATTTCAACAAGGATATCTGCTTTTACTCCATTAAAAAAAGCAAACAATAAAACTTGTTCCATTTAACTAATTTTTACGGATTATACCGCGTTTAATTTTAACTTTTTAATTCTGCGTAGATCGAACCAAAAATTAATATTAAAAAACTGAAGGTCGCCGGGCTAACTAAGACATCGGGACGTCAAACACCTCAGTCCCCCACGTGACCATGGGTGCTGTAAAGCACCCGAAACGTCGGGAATTAAAAAGTTAAAATTAAACGCGATATAATCCGCAAAAATTAGTTTCATTTAATTATTTCTCATTAATTTATTCAAAAGGTTATGATAAAACTGACGAAAACTATTCCTTGCTAATTAATTTACAAAATTCTGAGTATAAGACTACCTAAAATTATCAAAAAATCTACTAGTAACAATAAAATTGGTTCTTTGCTTAGGTGCACGTCGTTTTTGGAAAATAGTTTACTTCTTACGTTTTCGTTTAATTCATAATTGTTTTCATTATTTTTGTTTCCTAGTTGTTTAGTACTGTAGTAGTGTTGTTTTGTTGATGTAGGTAAAAAAAAAACAAATTTTAGCTCTGAACTCAGTCATATGCGTAAATTTGCTTGAACTGATCGCGTTTAATTTCACTGGTGAAATCGGGCTAATTTAATGTTTTCCCAGTATGATTTCAAATTTTCATTTTATTGATGCTTACAAATCCAACGCAATCAAATAATTTTCAATTGTCTTAAGCCGCATACCGAAAATATATCGAGTTAAGTTTATAGAAATATTAAATTAAATCGAAAGTTGAAGTAAGTGCAGAATGTGCAGTTTTGGATTAAAAATGTACTTGCGGTTTTCGCTTATTTACAAACATACAGTTCAAGTCAGTAATAGCGTATTAAAAAAAAGTGTTTTATAAAAATGTAAATTTTACCGCAGTCTGGCGTAAACTTGATAAATTACGGTTTTCGGTTTCTGAATTACATCGCAGGTGCTAATAAAAAGTTGAAATTTAAAAGAAATTAAAGAAAAGGGTTTTTTATAGCCACGAATTCAGTTATTTCTTGTATTCACTTTAAGGGGGGGGGGGGGGTATCTACTATAGTTTAGTGGCGGTATAGGTTTTATGTTATGATTTGAAACTAAACAAAAAATAACGGGGGAAAAAGTTGGTGTCGTAAGAGGCGACAGACGGAAACTGAAACAGAAGATATATGTAACAGAAAATAATAATAATAAAAAAAACTATGGATGACCATCCGCCTGCAAGGAAATAATAGAATAAAGAGAATAAAAAGTAAAATATACTATATTACATTTATGTATACCGATTTAATAAATCAACGGCTTTCGAATTCGGCTTAGACAGACTTAGATTAAAACGTGCAAATCGTCGAGTCTCGTTACTAAAGCGTGTACCTTTTTATCATTAATAAATAAAAAACAAGTCTGCTCTGTACAATAAATATTGAATTAGAATAAGTTCCTGTATTGGTGTCTCAGGACCTGTCAAATGTTCCTGTTCATGTGTTCAGTTTTGTGAATTGCCTCCTTCTATGGAAGCAAACTTAAAGACGTATTCACGTCAAAACTATTTAACCGAGACTGTATGATAACAAAAGCATCCCAAAAATGTCGTTAAAACACAAGCACAGAATTCATAATAGGTAACATTATTTTAATCTTACGTATAGCCTTCAAACTACCACAGTTCTAAAAGGTTTGCAATATCTGATGATGGTGGTCACCACATAATATGTGCGAGCGCGACGGTAACACATTTATGCGCGACTGACAGAGACATGTAATTACGGGTTAAGAAATTTTTCATGCTCGTCGGCTGGGCTTTTCAGGCAATCTAAGGTGGAGACCTATGTTCTGCAGTGCATTTTTGATAGGCCGCAAGGAATAAATGAATGAATATTTTCCAAAACTTTATCGTATTTGTTCTAGTAAAGAAAAATACAGTTTAACGATATTTAAAATAAAAATATTATGCCAGAATTTTAGTTCCATGAAACGATTCTCTGAATTAAAGTAACAACCACTTTGTGAATCTTTTGTGAGGTGATATGTGTAATTTAAAACTGCCCTCGTTCTAAAAAGCTTCTTTTAATTATTGAGTCGGTTAATCTTTCTATTCTCCACTTAAAGGCTACTCATCACAATACCGTAACCGATGACTCATTGATTGATCTAATCCTTGCTGCTTCTCCTGAACGTGTGATGATGCACGGACAGTTACCCGCTTTAAGTGTCTCACGCCATAACTTGATTTATGCTTCGTATAAGCTTAAACCTCCCAAATATCCCCCTACTATATTATATCTCCGCAGCTTTTCCAAAATAGACTTTGACAAGCTAAAAAATGATGCTCTTAATCTTGATCTAGCCTTTTTAATTGCAGCTCCTACTCTTGATGATAAAGTATCGATTCTTAACCACAATGTTCTCAGCATTTAGGATACTTATGCTCAAGTTTACATGGTTAGATTGAAGCGTCCCCCTGCCCCATGGATGACAGAGGGCGTAAGGTCAGCAATTTCTAGTAATTTATTTTCTTCGTTTCAAGGAAGATCGTATTGAAGAAAATTGGTTATATTTTAAAGTGGCCAGGAATAGGTGTAATCAGATGGTACTTCTACTCTAACACTCGATGAAATCAACCAATATTTCGCTTCTGTAAAAGCATTGGACCCTACAATTCGCTCCCAAACTATGGCTTCCATTGCTACTTTTCAAACTACTAATATTCTTACCTTTAATTTTTCTTCTGTTTCTCAGGATGATTTCAAAAAGTCTATTTTAGCTATCCAGTCCAAGGCACTGGGTTATGATGAGATTAGTAGACATATGGTAGTATTTATACTACAGCACCTTCTTCCGGCAATTTCCCATATTATAAATTTTTCCCTTGATTCAGGTCAGTACCCAAATCTTTGGAAGAGGCTTTTATAAAGCCTCTCCCAAAAGTTCCTACTCCCATTCTTCCCAATCATTTTCGCCCAATATTCATTCTACCCTTTCTTTCCAAAATTTTAGAATCCTGTGTTTACAAGCAAATTTCTACTTTTGTTTCGAAACATAACGAGTATGTTTCAGTCTGGGTTTCGCCCTGGTCATACTAATACTACTGCTTTAATTAATGTTACTGATAATATTAGACAGACAGGTACTAGTTCATTTCTCAAATGTTTTCAACACAGTTGATGATGAAATCCTCCTTTTCATACTGTATCTTCTGAATTTTGCCCCTATAGCTTTGAAATGGTTTGCTTCTTATCTTCGCGGTCAACAGCAGTCAGTCTGTGTAGGGAAAATGACCTCAGCATGAGCTGATGTGGATGCTGGTGTGCCGCAGGGCGGTACTCTTTCTTCTATAATTTTTTCAATTTTTATAAACTTTATTACCTCCATGTTCGACTGCTTGTACAATTTATACGCCAATGACCTTCAGCTTTATGTGCAAGCTGAAATTGAATATATCTATAATGGGATCAAAAAACTTAACGAAAACTTATCAGCTATCAAAGATTGGTCTACTCGTTATGGAGTTTTGGTCAATCCTTTGAAATGCCTAGTGTAGCTCAAGGATGCTGACTAAGATTAATCTTGTAGACTTACCTCCTATTTATTATGAAAGTATTATAATTCCGTTCAGTAATTCTGTTAAAAAGCTTGGCCTACACATCGATAGCACGCTGAATTGGAGAACTCAGGTTTCAGAAGTAAGTCGTAAAGTCATTTCCACCTTTTGCTCTCCATATCGCTTAAAAAATTTTCTTCCCAAAAAATTTAAGATCATCCTTGTCAAATCGCTCATGTTACCCATAATTTTTATGCAGATGAGTGTTACCCAGATCTGTCCCAAGATCTTCTGAGCAAGCCTTCTCAATAACTGTATAAAATTTATTTTCAGGCTTCGTAAGTATGACCGTATTTCGCAATATAGCTCTAAGCTAAATTTGCTTACAATCAGGCAGTGGAACAATTACAGGACACTGCTTGTTATTTTCTCCATTTTAAATAACCCATCTTCGCCTTCTTATCTTAAGAGTTCTTCTTCTAACAACAAAATCTCTATTCCTGTTCACTTCACCGAGTTCTATGGTAACTGCTTCACAGTTTACACTACACGCCTTTGGAATTCCTTGCCTGATGACATCAGAAAAGCAACCAATAAGTACGCTTTTAAAAAGTTGGTCCGTAATCATCTATTGAAGACAACGCATTTTACATGATTCACCATTTAATATGTATTGCTAAACAGATGTATATATTCGTAGTCATTTGTATGTATAATGCATGTATTTATATGTTTGTATATGAGCCGTGGTAGCTCAGATGGTTAGCGCTCGCTGTAAGTTACACGGTACGCGAGCAACCAGGTTCGATCCCGCCAGCACCAATGAAATTGTTAATTGCAATTTTAAGTGCTGATTTACCACGTGCTCGGCGGTGAAGGAAAACATCGTGAGAAACCTGCATGTCTGAAATCAAAAAATATATTTCGAAGACATGTGAGTTCACAACACGCATTGGGGCAGCGCGGCGGACATTTCCTTGCCCTAAACCCTCTCAGAAATGAGAGGCCTGTGCCCAGCAGTGGGAAGTATATAGGCTGTAACTTTAACTTTTAACTTTATATATGTATAGGTCATATATGTATAGTTTATTTATTAGTAAAATGTATATATTATGTAGTTAATTATAATTTTTGTTTTGTCTTCTTTTATTCTATATTGCCAAACCAACGTCAAATTCTCACCACTCCATGGTAGAGAATGCCTCAAGGCATTAAGTTCTCCTTTGTATTCTTTTGTTTTAAGGAATGCATTAAGGAATAAATCAATAAAATAATAAAAAACTATTACATTACATCTAAATCTAGTTTTGTTGAAATTGTTGTTTTAAAGCCCACACTGAAGTTGCAATGGAACTGCCCTATAGCTCGAACAATTGACGACTACTGGTTCTCAAGTTGCTGCCTCGCACTTGTAACGCAGTGTAGGCAACTCGCTACGAGATGGGTGAAAACCTGATGAATCCTAAAGAGTCGATAGATGTAGATATCTCAGGACGGTGCTTTTTTATAGAATAGGTGGCAAATGAGCATGCGGCTCCCCTGATGGTAAGTAACTACCGCCGCCTATGAACAACTGCAACACGAGGACAATTTCAGGTGCGTCGCCGCCTCTTAGAAAAGAGTTAGTTCTTGAACGTCCCTAAGTCGTATCGGTCCAGAAAAATCGCCGGTGGTAAACGATTCCACAGAGGGTCGTACGAGGAAAAAACTCCTAGTGAAACGTACAGTGGTGGACCGCCAATCAGCCAATAAGCCAGATGGTGTGGATGGTAACGCGAATTTTGTCGCGACGTGCGTTCGTGGAATTTGGCGGCTGCGATTAATCCGAACAATTCTAAGAGCACTCCCGTGGTATACATATGCGATAGAAGATGCAAAGGTTCAACATCTCTTCGCAGCGCCAGTGAATTGAGCCGATCGGAGAGGACTCGGTCGTTGATGATTCGAGACGCTCTGCACTGGATGCGGTCAAGTGGAAGGCCAGCCCAGAGACGGAACAGTATTCCATGTGAGGCCGAACCTGCCTTATAAAGTTGCAGGCGGTGTGCCGTCATGAAATACTCCCGCTCTACTGAGCACGTCAAGCTTTTAGAGGCCAATTTGGCCTTCTATTTCAAGTGACCACGAAACCGCACATCGTTCGATATGTCGACGCCGAGGATTCCGATACTGGCTGAGGCAACAAGGAGTGCCTGAAACCGAGAGGATACGACAAAAGGGATCTTTTAGCAGTAAACGCGCAAACATGTGTCTTCTGGGGATTGAACTGGACTAGATTTAGTCGCCCCAATCTGAGACTTTGTTCAGCAAAGACACGACTTTTACCAGACGAGTACCAGAACAAACTTGTATCTAGTTTGTTCTGGTACTCGGCAAAGTTTTCCCGAGAAATATTGGCACGGCCGGAGTAAAATGCATCACCAGTGCTCTTATCCATATAGCTAATGAGATGAAAGCTTCGAAAGAAGCGCTTTGTGCCAAACCCGATCGAAGGCCTTCGCAATATCCAAATTAACCGCCAAGGCCTATCCTTCGACTCGACCGCCTGCGCCCATCGGTGTGTTAGGTAAACAAGAAGATCACCAGCTGAACGACTCCGACGGAAACCGTACTGGCGGTCACTAATTAGCTGATGTTCTTCAAGATACCGCATGAGCTGGCAGTTAATAATGGACTCCATTATTTTCGAGAACAAGGAGGTGATAGCGATAGGCATGTAAATGGACGGATCAGAGCGGTAACCCTTTTAGGATCGAGTGCACAGCTGTCTTTCAAGAATTTGGGACTACGCCTAGGGGTAAGAGTACCGGAAAAGACGCGTTAGAACCGGTGCTAACTCTGGAGCACACGTCCTCAGCACAATTGGCCAGACCCATTTGACTTGTTGACGTTCAGGAGAGGTGCTTTTGCGAACCGAGTGCTGCGTAAACCGCACATCCGGCAAGGAGCACTCACAACCTGGGATAGTCGGCGGTGTGTTCCCCTCGTTATCGAGAGTCGAGTTGGACGCAAGAGAGTGCCTAACAGATCGGCTTTCTCCTTTGCGGCATGGGCCAGTGAGTCATCCTCCTGTGTAGAGATGGGAGATGGCTGGCAGAGTTCCTTGGACAGCCTTGGCAAGAGACCTAAATGCACGGGTCCCCGTGGGAAGGTGAACTAGTTTCTCGCCAATTCTGCCTATGTGCTCTGACTTTTCCTTGGCAATAACATTTTTGAAGGACCTGCAGGCGGAATTATACTTCTTTTTAAAGACGCTGGTGTTGGTGGTTTTGTCATACTTCTTTATATAAAAATATCAATGGAGGAAGGCAAACTTTTCGAAGGAAGCAACACTTTACGAAGCTTTTCTGTTTTAAACACCAATTTGATTTTGTGTAGAATGAGGTGACAAACGAGAACACAGTCCACCTGATAGTAAGTATCCACTTTGCTGTGGCCGTAGAAATCTATATTTATCCTCGATTAAGTATCAAAATGCAATTGCCTCCTGAGGACTAAGAGAAGGAATGACTCGATTACAGTAAAAGGTCTCAGGTTCACTCACTCACTATATGAAACATAACACCGTCAAGCTGCTATTTCATGTTTCAATCATAATACAGCTGCAGCGCAGTTCTACCACGTATCAATAAGTAATAAAACCGCGGGTCTAATGCAATGAAATAGTTTAAAAGCGTTTAATAATTACAATCAAAACTCGATATTGAAATATTTTAGAAATAAGCTGGTTTTATAACTTTTTACCAATATGTGCGAAAATCAAAGTTAAGAATGATTTTTCATCTTGAAATGATACTTATTCTTCCTAGTATCATCCCAACTTGAGATTACTATAATAGGAGGCGGTTATAGATTTTGATTTATGCATTATGCAACAAGAATCTGTCTGGATATATAACAGAATATATAACGGTAACTTCAACGCTAAGTATACAATATAATTCCGTGAGTGTCATATGAGGCAACAAAGGAAATTGAACTAGAGATTAGAAGGTAACAACTTAAAATAATATAAAACTACTGTTGCCTACCTGCCTTTCCTGCATGGCACTATGGCAAATATCCCCATAAGACAATCTATGTTCAGTTTGTGTTTAGCAGTGGACCTTTAATAGGCAGTAACGGCAACAGTAAATAGTTGGTTGAGGGTTACAAATTTGTACAAAGTACGCTTCGTTTATTTTTATATCACGTATAAAGAGGTCAGCCCATTACTTATTTACATAAATTAAAATTGTTATAAGCTTCTTTACCTTCACCGCACAACTAACCACGGAATCTGTCGTGGGGACAGCACATCAAAGAAATTAATCGTAAAGTTTATGCTTCGGCAGCCTCCTTGCGTAGATTACGTAACTTTCTTCCCATTTCCACCAAAACTATGCTTGCCAAGTCCCTTCTCTTCCCTATTTTTGACTATGCAGACGTCAGCTATCTAGATTTCACCGAAGCTCAGCTTGATAAACTTGAGCGAATTCAGAATTTTTGCATAAGGTTTATATTTGGATTGCGCAAATATGACCATGTCTCTCTTTTTCGTACTAAGCTCAAGTGGTTGCCAATACGACTTCATCGGAATGCTCACATACTTCATCTTCTCTATAGTGTTCTCTTTAATCCTTCTTACCCTTCTTACCTCAAAAATCGTTTTGAGTTTTTCGTGATTCATTCGCGTAACTTGAGATCAGCAGAGAGCTTGAAGTTGAATTTTCCACCATACACTAGAAAAACAAGTCTTTTACTGTACAGGCTGTTCATTTATGGAATGAACTCCCATTGGCAGTAAAACGCGCACCATCCCTACCGGTATTTAAGAAACTTGTCAAGAGTTACCTCGCACTTTAAATTGTAACTTCGCTTCCACACTAGCCATTAAATATAATATTATATGTAGCGTATCGATTGCATTTAATTAATTAAATAATTCAATATATATGTATTTTCTTTTGTGGTATATATGTTTGTACTATGTATATATATATATATATATATATATATATATTCTATAGTTTATTCTTTTATCTCTTTTTTCTATCACACCAATTTGCCCTACCCCTGTCATATTCGTGCAATCCTGTCCATTCATTTGTTGTCAGGAAGAAATTGTTGTCAGCAATAAGACCGCCATTGCATACTTTTTTATATATATAATTTCTGTAATTTTAGTATGGTGGGTAATAAATAATATTAAATAAAATAAGTAAATAACTACGGCCTTAAGTTTCATTATGATAAGGATATTATCCTGACCGATTTTTATCACACATTTATGAATACAATAGGTACTTGTCAGCAGTGTAAAGCATTATATGGTATGATTATTCGTATAGAAGAATGGTGATAAACGAGCAAAATGTCCACCTGATAGTAAATGGTTCCTGTGGCCCATAGACGTGTAGATGAACACGATTAAGAATCAAATGCAAATGCGTTGTCACCCTGAGGACTGAGATGGAATGCCTCGTTTCCAAGAAAAAGTCTCCGGTCTTCTACACTCACCATAGGAAATACAGCAGCATTAAGCTGCTATTTATACTGGTATTCTGTGAGAGCGTGGTCCTTCCCCGGTTGCGCCGATCCATTAGTGCTACAACCATAATGTAGCTGCAGCGTGGCTCTGCCACTCTCGAAATTCTCCATAGTAAATTATTTAATGTTTGGAACACAATTATTAATTTAACCTGCATTACATAATAATCGTAGGTATATACATATTTTTTTTCTTTTATTCAGTCTTTCCTTAGCCATAGTAAGCTGTGAATATGTCAAGTTAACCTTTTAAATCTAAAACAGCCTACGCAAACTGAATTTCCTCTTTCCCTAACTCCAGCAATAGCCTTGCATAATGCAACTATAAAAACGACTTTACAGAAATAACGTTCAAGTATCCACTTAAAATGTTGTTAATGCATACAATATGCATGTTGTACCTTAATATAATTATTTTTTGCTTAAACATTAAAAATTACATGCTGTAAAATTATATAACTGCAAAAAGCTGATCGTCGATCTGAACAGCACAGGAGTTGGTCGCTGAATTGATGCGAGTTGTAAATATTAAAACTACGCTCATGATACGATGTCGTTGAACCCTGAAATCTATTAGTGCTGTCAGGAGACTGCTGTTAGTGTGAGAAATATGCTGAGTCACATTGTCTCTATTATAATGTCAAAATGAGTGAGCTTATGAGTTTATAGTGTTATAGGCTGACTGCTAATGTTTGCAGAGGCCCATATGCAAGAGAGTTACTTTACTGAAGTGTAGAATCCGGAAAAAACGTCAAAGGCATCTTAAGTATAAAGTATGATAAGCCAAACTATGTGATTCTGCGTAGTTAAGAGCAAATACACATGAATGTACAAAAAACTTTGTAATAGTTGTATGCCATTTCAAGTATGATTGTGTGTCTTAATTGGTAAAGGCACTATCTCCGCGGTATTTTTACTGAAACTCGAAAGGAGCTCTATAATTAAGCATTTATTGTACACTCGAAATTTTGGCTATTTTATCAAACCGTTAACTGTTTCTACTCTTGAATTAGACAATAGGTTTGGCTACTTGTTCTCGATTTATATCCTAAATTAATTAAATATAATAAGAACTCAGCGTCACCTTATTCCGATGTAAAATCCTTATTCCGATGTATTTGGTTCCTAATTCCGATTGTACAAAATGCAAAGGAAAAGGGTAGGAAGAATATTACATGGTGCTCATTATCCTACAACCAAAATTATTATAATTAATAAAATATGAATAATCATCTCCGTGGGTATAGAACTGAAAAGTTAATTTTATTTTAATAATACAATTTATTAATAAACAAGATGTTGTCGACCAATTTTGATTTTATTTCACAAAACCTACAGCGAGAGCAAATTTTCCAGATGTATTATCATTGCACTATTATGTAGGTATGTGAAACTTTAAAGGGATATATGGATTGATTTGCGTAATAAACATCCATTCTCATAATCAACATGAACATTTCTATACATCGGAATAAGAAACCAGCTGAAATATTTGGCACCTAACGCCGCGGTATTTGCATAAAACATACAAAAGTTCAGAGTTTTCGATTAAAAGTATAATCCATGAAATAGTTTAACTCAAAGAATTAAAAACTTTACAAAAGTTACCAAAAATCACTATTTAAAAAAAACATGATACCCATCTGCACGAGGTCCAAAATGTATGAAGCGTGGGTTCAGACCATCTGTTGACGCAAAACTAACCAATCATTTTAAAATGTATACAAATCTTGCAGTCAGTAAAGAAAGAGCTGTAAATCGCCGGTAAACGCAGTTTTTCTAAATACCTTGGAATTTGGTGCTATTTTAAGTGCCCTCGAAATTAGGTGCATTTACCTTATTTTTTTTACTAACAGCTTTTACCTTATTTTTTTTCACAAACGAGCACACAGTCCACCTGATGGTAAGTGGTTGCTGTGGCCCAAAGACATTTACATCTATCCTCGATTACGAATCAAAATGCAGATGCGTTGTCACCCGTGAGGACTAAGATGGAATGCCTCGTTTCCTGTAAAAAGGGTATCCGGTTCTCTACATCCACAATAAGAAACACAGCACCATTGCTGCTATTTTAAGCTGTTATGGTTCGTGTAAATATTATTACACGAACAGTTTACATTTAAGCGGGCTGGATATATTGCACAGCGGGTTAATGACAGGCGGTGTCCGATGTTACTCGTAAGTAATCCGAAGACGAATTGAAAAAAACGGTCGTTGTTTTACATAGAATCTTCTAGTTGCAGCGAATGCTATCTATTTTCACCGACTCCTTAGGATAAGGAGGAGGGATGATAAATAATGAAAATAATTATATGATGATACTCTGATGTGATTGGTGTATTCATTCAATTTTTAAATATTTGCGAAAACGACGTTAACATACTTTTTTCTGAATTAAATAAAAAAAATTACAAAGTAACTAGATATTACAATATTAATTAGTTCCACGTTTAATTATTAAATTAATATAAGCAGTTTAATAGCATAAATGAAATTATGCGAACCGTTTAATGTTAACCAATAACTTTATGAGCACAACATAACTAATTACATTAGATTAAATTGGGTAGCAATTGCCTCTAAGTAAAGAGCAAAAGCAACATCTCATATGCGATTTCAAAAGGAAACTTATAAGAATTTAACACTGAAGCATTTTAAAATATATTCAATTGTATTTTGAAAAAGAAAGGAATAGTTTTTTATAGAATTAGAATGACTGTGAGAATAGATTGAAAGACCAAGCTAAATCATCATCATCATAGTCATTACAGGCCATCACAAGTCCAATGCTAAACATAGGCCTTCCACAATTAATACCTCAAAGCACGGTTCTAGCTACGTTCATCCATCGACTTCTTGCATTTCTCTGAGTTATTTTATTGCATTTAGTTGATACAATAACGAAAAACTTTTGAACAACACACGATGTTCATATCGCTTTAACCGATTTCTATTTTTCTTTGAGGATAGGTGCAACGCAAAATAAAATAAAGATAAGAAAAAAATATTTATTACATTACATAAATAAATATTCACATGTATACAAATATACATATATGCATTAATATATATATATATATATATATATATATATATATATATATATATATATATATATATATATATATATATATACCGGTGTTTGTGAAACGCTCCCGAAAACGAAGACAGATGATAGCACTAAGGATACCTATGATGATGGGTCCCAAAGAAATTCGATCCCGAATAATCATGAAAATACTTAAACATAAAACCAGCAGTGAAACTTAAAAGAAAATCAGCTGACAATAGGGTCAATATCGGGCGCCGAACTCTTTATCTAGATCGGTACGAAACAATGCATTAGGTATACTACTGACTCTACCCTTCCTTTCACTCACACGCTGCCTCGTGTCGCCTTGCGCTGTTGAATTTACACATACTTCAAGGAGGTTACAACATGCGCATTTGTTTTGGCGGAATTGATTAATAATTTTAGTTTTTGAGACAGTTCCGTGTTGACTATCACGAGCGATAGTTCAATTGTTTTGTTTATTAAATTATTGTCGTTATTACTTGTTATTTATTAATTAATGATATTGTTCTTGTTGTTACGTTTTGTGTTTTTTGTTTTGTTTTAATAATGCCTAACGCGTAGGTACGTTTATAGTGTTCGTGAATACGGCAACATGTTTATGTGCCTTGGAGAATCTCATAAGGCCACGGAGGATCGGTAAGCTGTTTCATACCTAATTTTTTTTAAATAACTTAGTACTGAATACATCAGAATAATAAACATACCTACACAATGGATAAAAAAGCATGACTCTATCCTTGTTAACATTTTATTTAAGTATTTTTTTCATTAGCGGGGAATTGAACCAGTTATTTGGTTTATTTAACCTATTTTTTTTTAAATAACTTAGTACTGAACTGATCTGAATAGGTACATAACTGAATACATCAGAATAATAAACATACCTACACAATGGATAAAAAAGCATGACTCTAACCTTGTTAACATTTTATTTAAGTATTTTTTTCATTAGCGGGGAATCGAACCAGTTATTTGGTTTATTTAACCTGTGAATTCGAATTAAAGTGGCTACGTGGAGACAAGCGCAGTGGCAAAATAGTAGGTTAAGTAGATAAGTTAGGTATTTAGACAAGTGTTGTAAATTATTAGGTATTGTGGTACCATCGCTAGTTGCGGGCCGCGCAAATTCGGCGTTTGCGCGTACATTGACCCTAGTCAGCTGATTGTAATTCAGTAATTCCACCGCTGGTTTTATGTTTAAGTATATTCATGATTTTTTACTGAAATTTACGTTTTATTTAACTATACTAACACGATGGAGCGTAAATAAAGCTAATAAATCGTTGTGAAAAGATGATTTTTTTCATCAGGATTGATTTTATATTTCACCCATCATCAAAGATATAGTTAGTACTGTCATCTGTCTTCGTTTTCGATAGCGTTTCAAAATACCCTGTATATATATATATGTATAGGTTGCTTAAGAAGTAAATGACTTGTTATAAAATCAAGTTATGCTGCAAGGATTATTCAAAGCAAAGCTATACACTGAACGCAAATTAATAGTTTAAAATTAACTAGTAAGTCATGAAATTGATGTTCAAAGTGAAATTGTTTTATCGTATTCGTTTTCCCGTCCAGATTTTTTTAGTGACGAAAAATTACTGGATGGGAAAACGAAACGAAAAAGAAAACGTCCTACACTTACAAGGTTGCCACTCGAGAACATAAATTATTATTTTCCCGTCAGTTGTCGGTTTTTCGAACTCTATGGCTGACCAATCGCTACTTCACATATGAGATCTCTGTAGAAATCTCTATCTTATGAAAAATAAAAAATCAAGACCAAACATTTATTAAATATTATTGTCTTTGACTTCGGCTTTGTTTAAAGCCAACTAACCAATAAACTACCAGTTATAATATTATATAACTACGTATACAGCTAATGAACAAATTATTTTTGGACATGGAAATTAATGTTGATCACAAAAACTTAACCTTTGTATGACTTATGTACTTTTACTTATACGTTTAATAAAACTATAAATTAAATTATACAAATAAATGGTGAACAGTTTATGACAGTTAATATTTACGACCAAAGACGAGAAACAGCAAACTTTACAAAGTTATTATTACAAAATATAAAATATACAAAGCTTTTCAATAGTCGTAAATATTTTACTGGCGTGAACTACAAGAACGTTTAAAATTGTTAGATACATTAATTTTATAACGCAGCTCTAGTAAACTAAAATAAAGAACGATAAATCGTTGCGTTTGTGATTTTGTTTACACACTTGTACTTGTTTCACATTATTTATTTACTAACTATAAATCTGTATGTCGTGATGCGAAACCAGTCGGTTATAGTTAGTAAAATATTAATTTAAATAAATAGTGCAAAGAGGACTTGGCTCCTTTGCTCATGTATTAGCACAAACATTAACATGCTACAAAGGCCTCCATGAAATTTGAGCAGACATCTCCATCCGCATACCTAGGTAGATCAGAACCACAAAGTGCATCTAATCAGACACAGCTCACCCGTAGATCCATCGCAAGACACAATACCGCAAAAGC
This sequence comes from Parnassius orleans, assembly GCA_029286625.1. Taxonomy (NCBI): domain Eukaryota; kingdom Metazoa; phylum Arthropoda; class Insecta; order Lepidoptera; family Papilionidae; genus Parnassius; species Parnassius orleans. The sequence continues at coordinate 352,845 of JAGSMP010000347.1, read as the reverse complement.
AGTGATCATCAGTACAAGTTCCATATGAATGGCACCTTGGGTAAACAAGGTTGTAAATTAATAGTAAAATTAGACCTTCAATAAAAGGTTCAAGTTGATTTTACTACTTTCTAGTTTTCTTTAGTCGCCTTTTACTTTTTACTAGAAGAATTTTTGATCCCCTTTGTGGGGACTAAGTAATATCAAAAGCTCGAATGTCACCTTAATAGCTATATTGAAAACTTCATTCCCCAGTTTTTCCACCAACGTATAATTTAAAAATTTTGAATTTTTTTTTCCAAATTTATATGAAGCCACCCCATATTTCATAAAAAAGAATAATCAAAGTCGCTCCTCAATTGCCGAAGATTGCTCATTTATAAAACCTATCCTTTTATTGGAGCTACGCCTGACGGACTAATTGGTGATGAAAAGCTAGTAGAAGTGAAATGTCCTATTACAGAATCCAAAAAAGGCCTAATGAATGTAATCGAGGCAAATAAAATAAGAATATTGAAATATGATAGAAAAATCTAACACCATAAAAATTAACAAAAAAAGTGATTTTTACTACCAGATACAGGGGCAACTACATGTGACCGAACGGAAAATATGTCTCCTTGGAATTCAGGCGAATGAAAATGAACCTATACGTATTGAACGCGTTTGAAAAGATGACAATTTTCGGAAGACGAAAATGAAACGAATAATAGTACAATTTTATTTAGAATTTTAGTTGCCAGAAATAGTAAGTCCTAGGCATTCACGCGGTATGCCGATTAGACATCTTTCGTTACAAGATAAAGAAAATGTGAAACTTTCATCACTCTCGCAGCAAAAATCGAACAATGATTCTCAACCGGGCCTTAGCACACGTCCACTTGACTTCGTGGAATTTTGATTTGTTGGTTTGATACCTATGACCCATTCTCTGTTGATGTCACATTGTTCCTCAAGGAACCAAGCGTAGGTTTTATTTATTGTAATTTGCCAAATGTTATTTTTTATGTTCAAATATTTTAGTGTTATAAAAAAAAAATTTTTTTGTTTTATTATATTACTGTTTGTGTGTTGTAAATTTACAAATACATTTCTGTGAACAACGTACCGGACCGTGTAGTGACGGTGTAAGAATAACCGTTACCATATATCATCCCGTGGGTTTTGTAAGAGGTGACAGAGGGAAAAAAGTCAGGAGTCAGGACTAAAAATAAAAATAAAACTGCGGTTGCCAACCCGCTTGCCAAGCATGGTAACTATGAAAAATATCGCCCCTATGAGGCAATCTATGGGGGAGGCCTATGTTCAGCAGTGGACTTTAATAGGCTGAAACGGTAACGGAACAACCTACCTTTGTTTCATTAATAAAACTATTTGATTGTTAAAACTTCCATAAAATGATATTATATGTACATTTTATGTAATAATAAAAGTAAACTACTAAAATAATAAAATGTAAATATGACGAAATAAAGAAATCCTACCTAAAAAGAAAAGTAACAATTCAATTATTTTATTATTTTATTCAGTTGATCTACTGCAAATATTTATACTGTGGCGTGTATTTATTCCACGCAGCACAGAGTATTACCACACTTACACTTACATTAGGTACTCTATGGTTCACTCAGCTTCGTGAATAAATACGTCGTGCGTCGCGCTAAACGGCGTGAGCCGCGCTAAACGGCGTGAGCTGGGAAAGCGTTATAATTGCTTACAGGTATGGGATAACCTCCTCTTAAGAAGGATATTTTATTTTTCATTTAGCAGGACACTTTCCAAATTTTCTCTCTGGGAGATTTTTATTTGGTTCATAACCTAGTTGTAAACTTAATTTGGTTGATAATGTTACGGATGTCATATTTTTATCCAAAACAGAAACAGACACAAAGGAGTCAATCGTTTTTGGGCACACTAGAAATTTTCGCGACCCTCAATGGTATTATATACAAAAAAAAAAATTTATTATTGTAAATAGCATAAAGATTTTATGAAAATCTAAACAGAATCAAGAAATCTGAAAAAAAAGAGTTGTTTTGATATTTGTGTTCATGTCATTGGTTCAGATAATGTAATATTAAAAAAAATGTAGTAGAGATGTGCCAACCCGGAAGAAACTCGACTCGAGTTAACTTTAGTTGAAATTCAAGTAACTCGAATAGTACTCGAGTTACGCAACTCTAATTGGCGGAACGAAGCTGTGTCAGTTTGTTACAAATTATTTTATATTTGTTCCTCCATCCAAGATAATTATTATTACTTAATTTATATATGATTGGTTTGCGTATAGACAATCTTCATAAAATAATATCACTCTAACTTTATGACGTAGCGTAAAGTTAATGTTATTAATAATTTAACTATTTTTTTTTATAGGATAGGGTGAAAAACGAGCACACAGTCCACCTGATGGTAAGTGGTTGGTGTGACCCATAGACATCTACATCTATCCTCAATAAAGAATCAAAATGCAGATGCGTTATCACCCGTGAGGACTTAGATGGAATGCCTCTTTTCCAGTAAAAAGGGTCTACGGTTCTCTACACTCACCATTCAAAACACAGCAGCATTAAGCTGCTATTTTACGGAGGTATTCTGTGAGAGCGTGGTCCTTCCCCGGTCGAGCCGACCCATTCGTGCTACAACTATACTACTAATATAGCTGCAGCATGGCTCTACCACGTATAAAAACTATTACGAATTATACTTAATCAGCTTATTGATATTACATAATATATCAATAAATTGTTCGAATTAGTAAGTCGAGTTCATCACTAAATTGTAGACAGACACTGAATTGACCGTAAGATAAAGATGCGACTCGAGTAGAATTTTGTGACTTGAGTCACTCGGGTTTTATCATATCACTGTAGTTGTTCTCGAGTTTTTGAGTTATGCGAATTAACTATTTACATTCCCTGCATCGATTGAAGTTTATCACTCGAGTTGAGAATAGCGATTACCTTAGTAAAAGCATTTTTAAATAGGTACATACTTATACAAATATTTATTATTTATTTATTTGTAGGATTTCCATGTTTTTTATTTATTACAGACATGTGTAGTATTTTAAAATCTATAACCTGTTTTACTCATATCTTACAAATCGCTTCCATCTTTTAAAATAACACTGACGATTTTTGTTTTGTTGTTTCATTGTTATCATTCATACTTTAAACAAACAAGTATATTTAAATCACCTTTTATGTTATGCACTACTTATACAAAGTAACAAAAAATAAACAACAATGATAGCACAATCACGATATTATACATCAAACTAAGTTCATATTTGACTACAAAATGCCAGATGCGAGTTTGAATTTGGATGTAACCAGTGACGTCACCCGCTGCGCCTTAAACTACAAGTGAATTAGTGAACTGACATCTATCTAGCGCTCTCCGAATCTACACGGTGCGGTGCGCCGAGTTGACTCGGTAACTCGAGTAAAATTTATTTTCACTCGAGTACTGAATTAAACAAATCCACTTGATTCACTCGAGTGAAAACAGAGTTCGAGTTGCATCACTAGTGTAAGAATAAAGTCTGTGGTTAATGGTTATTATACTTTTTTGGTAGCAAAATTAAAAAGTTTATACTTGTTTGTTTACATTACAAGACAATAAAATATCGTTTCATCGATGTACAAGTGAATGGATACAAGGAATACATGGATATATATTATATTCGTATCATAATATGGATAATATCATGAAGGTTAGCCAAATATTAATATTCCAAATTATGTATTTCTCTTCTATATATTATGTATGTAATACAAGAGTTTAATTTTCCACCTATAATTTTATAAAATCTATAATGTGTTGAATTACCTAAAACAAATGGCAAACAAAGGTCTGAGAAACTTATTAGTATGTTAAAAGTGACAATGTATTAGTTTTATGTAAATAGTAAAATCTAAATTAAATATTAGATAGAATAAATACACAAAACAAGTTTTTGTGTATGTTGAAAGAAAATTTGAATCTATGGGTCGAGGGATTTAAGGAAGCTTCTCTATTTGATGTAGCTTTATGGACTTTGAAGAGCGATTCATTTAACTGCATTTAGGAAATATATATATGCAAATACCTTATGTATTCAGAAAAGTGTTCCATATAACTTGACAATACCAAATGGCTTATTTGGTAGTCCAGACATGGATCCTCAATTCATGCCATATAATATATGGTACATATATTTATGTGTAAAAAAGTAGTAAATACTTGTACCAGAAGTAAATATACAGTTTGCATAAGTATTGTGACTTAGTTAAGTCATTTTTAATTGTGTAATGGTTATATCCTTGATGTTTTTGGACCATATCCTGCGTGTTGTTAACTCTGCAAAAAGGAATATTATTTTGTCATCAAAAAATTATATATTTTTCTCCTACATGAAACCAGCGAAAATAAAGCCAGACAACTTTTACATATTGTTGATGTAAATCAGTCCTTACTTCCCGCATCCAACTTGTTAAGTATACTAGAAACAGTTTGGCGTTGGGTTCGAAGATTCTTTGATTGCTAATTGCTTTGATTGCAGAGTATACTTACCAACCGAAAATATTATCCTCATTTTGGGCTCCGCAGTTGAGTGATTATGTATTTTTTAGATTGTATAAGTCATGGGTATTTTGTATTTGATCAACTGGAGCTAATTAATGGTGTATATTTTATAATAATTTCTTATTTATTTAACATACAGGCAGAGATAACAAAATGCTAAAATAAATATGGAAATATAGTTTATTGACATTGAAGGAGTCTTATGTCATATCTCTTATTATTGAAAATGTCCTTCTGATTCCTAACAATATCATAAATGGACGTTTTGTTTTGGCTTTATAGTATTTGAAATGTAAAGCAGAACGTATGTAAACATAGTCTCCACAAGCTATTTAGAATGAAATAAATATAGAAAAAATAATATATTGATAAGAATTAATATTAAGTATAGTCACACTTTACAATAGTCATTAACTTTTTTCAGGTCGAGCGCTGAGAACATATCTGTATGCCTTGCAGACTGAAAGCTTGCAGAGCTGCCTGTAGGCAGAGACAAAAAAGAGGATATGGATATTGAAGACAACAGTCTTATATCATATCTCTTATCATTGAAAATATCCTTCTAATTCCTACCAATATCATAAAAGGACATTGTTATCATCAAGTTATTTAGAAAAAATCTTTTGAAATGATGATTGCCAATAACAAATGCAATTAAATTATACATGTGTTTTATTATCCTTCCATAAACAGTTTAAAACATCTTACTTCCTCACTATTTATCAGTGTGTAATAACAGATAAAAATGACATTACCTAGTCATTTTGGCTTTAATGGTGTTTGAGGTATGATAACTCATTAGTTAATATATTTTCAAACAAAGTTTTGACACCGTGCCGGTCTGTCTATCTGTTCTACTCTATTAATAGACTACTTTGGAAATTATGATTTACTATAATAAATGTAGATGCATTATAATTTGTGTTTTTATCCTTACACAACTTGTTCAAAATATCTTTCTTACTATATAGCGTGTGTAGGTAATATTATAAAATGTTCATATTATCCCTGAGTCATCTTGGCCTTAATCTTATTACTTAAATGGTATTTGGCTATATATGACTGCCAGTACGGTTTCCGTCGGGATCGCTCAGTTGGTGATCTTCTTGTTTACCTAACAAATAGATGAGCGCAGGCGATCGAGTCGTTAGTTTGGACATAGCGAAGGCCATCGATCGTGTCTGGCACAAAGCGCTTCTTTCAAAGCTTCCTACCTATGGGCTTCCCGAGAAATTGTGCAATGGATCACCAGTTTTCTGGCTGATCGGAGCATCAAGGTCGTAGTAGACGGTGCATGCTCCGATTACAAGCCTATTAACGCTGGTGTTCCACAAGGCTGCGTGCTATCACCAACGCTGTTTCTTCTGCATATCAATTATATGTTGCACACCGGTAACATTCATTGCTATGCGGAAGACAGCACTGGTGATGCTCTACACACCAGCCATGCCAATATTTCTCGGGAAAACGTCGCCGAGTACCGGAACAAACTTGTGTCTGAAGTCGAGTCTTTGCTGAACAAAGTCTCAGATTGGGAGCAACTAAATCTAGTCCAGTTTAATTTTCAGAAGACACAAGTTTGCGCGTTTACTGCTAAAAAGAACCCCTTTGTCGTATCTCCTCAGTTTCCAGGCACTGCCCTTGTTGTCTCAGCCAGTATCGGAATCCTCGGCGTCGACATATCAAGTGACGTGCAGTTTCGTGGTCACTTGGAAGAGAAGGCCAAATTAGCCTCTAAAAAGCTTGGCGTGCTCAGCAGAGCGGGACAGTATTTCATGCCGGCACACCGCCTGCAACTTTACAAGGCGCAGGTTCGGCCTCACATGGAATACTGTTCCCACCTCTGCGCAGGGACTCCCCAGTGCCAGCTCCTTCCACTTGACCGCATCCAGCGCAGAACGGTTCGAATCGTCAACGACCGAGTTGTTTCCGATCAGCTTAACTCACTGGCATTGCGTAGAGATGTTGCATCTCTTTGCGTATTTTATCGCATCTACCACGGGGAGTGCTCTGAGGAATTGTTCGGACTAATTCCAGGTGCTCAATTTCACCATCGCACATCATACCATCCATACCATCTGGATGATTGGCGGTCCACCACTTTATTTTTATTTTTCCGTACTGATACGATTTAGGAACCTTCAAGAAAAGAGCCTACTCCTTTTTAAAAGGCCGGCAACGCATCTGCAATTCCCCTGATATTGCAGTTGTTTATGGGCGGCGGTAGTCACTTACCATCAGGTGAGCCGCATGCTCGTTTGCCTCCTCACCTATAAAAAAAAATTGGGATGTATACTCACAATCAATCAATACATGTAAAAAATAGTATCCATATGTGGTATACAAAATATTAATATTATATAATTTAAGTAATTTATAAGCAATTGTAAATAGTTTCATTACCTATCATGTTTAATTTTAAATAATTTGTACATAAATATAATTACAAACAGATATACTGGTACTATACTGGTAATAATATATTTATGGTTTGGAAATCTAAATAAATTTAATGAAAAATAAAAATTCGTTCTGAAAATTATTTGAATAATTATTATTTAATAGGTACGATGCACACTAATGTACTCAACCTCCACCGCCAGCCATATAGTCCGAACTGGCCGGGAGAGTGAGAGAAAAGGCATATCTAAAAACTAGCCTAACCTGAAATGCTTTCTTTTAGACCATTATTTTTAGTGTCATAATGAATTGTATTTTTATAATGCAGTGTTTACTACTGTTGTAATTAAAACTTGTAGCAAAAACAGATCTTTTTATATATTAAAACACAGTTTTAATATATAAAAAGATTATGATTATTCCTCTCGGCGATAATAGCTTGCATTTTTATTTATTTTTTTACTATTCCGCATTTACTATGATATCTGAACAAATAGGCCAGCTGCGGCAAAATCATTTAAAATAATCCTAAAAAATAAACCATTAAATTATTTATGTAAAAAAAGAATAAGAGTGACAAAATAACAAATAACCTAATGGTAAGTGGACGCTGTGGCCCGTAGATAGTTTAAGAATTAAAATGCAGAATGTATTGTCAGCCCTGAGGGCTAAGATGAAATGCCTCGTTTCCAATAAAAAAGAGTCTCTGGTTCTCTACACTCACCACATTATGAGACACAACAGCATTAACCTTTAAGTGCCGTAGTGGCGTCTGACAGACGTTGCCATGCCTTCTCCCGGTCTTATTTTGACCGCCCGACGCACACTACACCTTTACCCCCCGCAGTACCTTCCCTCGATCCCTTGCACTATCCCGCAGTGTAGCGCAAGAGCGCGTGAAGTGCACACGTTTCCCGCCACGCTGCAGTTGACGTCTCACAGACGCAAGGTCGGTACATATGTTATTTTCTCATTGTGTCTGAAAGACGCCTACACAGTGTTTATGTATTTTTTTACTAATCGTCTTGTAGTCGTCACGACGGTATATATGCAATAATGATTTTGTTATGTTTTTAGATGTCGGAATCTCAGGCATCAACTTCAAGAAAACGGAAATATCAGTGTGATCGAAACGCGCAACCTATTCCTGTTGAAAATTTAGAAGATGCTGTTCGTGACGTGATCGAAGGAGAAGAAACAGATTCAGATTATAGCCAGTTTGATGACAGTGAGGCCGACCCAAACTATGTATTGGAAGAAGGTAATGAAATGGATTCGGAGCAGTCGGAGTTAGAAGTTGAGGATATCCCTGTCATGAGCACTGAACAAGAACAAGTTCCTTCCCTCGATAATACCTTAGTGTTACCCGAAGCGCCCCCAAACTCAGGTATGGATATTGAATCTTATATTTCTCATCACCAAATTATTGAAGACAATGATAAATCCCACAGTGAAGAACCTCAGCTTAATTCTCAGCATTTCATAATTACAGAACGTAACTATTATGGCCGTAATCGCTATAAATGGTCTTCTGTAGAACCAATTGGCCGTAATACTCGAACACAACTTTACAACATAGTTCATATGTCAAGAAGACGGGCGCCTTCAACATTTGCCAATCTAACTGAGCTCTGGAAACTTTATATTACAAATGACATGCTTTCTCTGATAGTTACTTACACAAACAAAAAAATTGAAAGCTATGGAGCAAGATACAAAGATAAAAATAAGTCCGAGTTACGTGCGACTACTGAACTTGAAATGAAGGCAATTTTTGGTTTGTTGTATAATACCTCCATTTTCAAATCCAATAGCTACTGATGGCTCCGGCAGAGAAATATTTCGATGAGTTATGAGCAAGCATCGCTTCCTGGTTCTGTTGCACTGTCTTCGATTTGATGATCCTGATACACGAGCTTATAGACTAGCCACAGATAAAACAGCAGCTATCTCAGAAGTTTTCAATACATTCATAGAAAATTGTCAAAATAATTACACGCTTGGAACACATGTCTGTATTGACGAGATGTTGATAGCATTCTGAGGAAGATGCAGATTCATAATTTACTTACCGAGTAAACCAGCTAAATATGGAATAAAACTTCTCCTATTAGTTGATGCTAGAACTTTTTACATTTACAACGCCTATATTTATTTTGGCAAGGGATCTGATGGAGTAAGGCTTTCAGAATCAGAGAAGAAATTGGGGGTGCCTACTCAATGTTTGTTACATTTGTGCAAAGTAATTGAGGAAGTCACCGAAATGTAACCGCGGATAATTATTTTTCTTCAATTGAAGCTATGGAATGCCTAAAAGAGAGAGGTTTAACATATCTAGGTACAATGAAGAAGAACAAAAGAGAAATACCACCGGAGTTTCAAGCTCAGAAGAACAGGAACGTTGGAGAAGTACTGTACGGTTTTACAAAAGACTTTACAATTATTTCTTACGTTCCAAAACCGAACAAAGCTGTAATCGTCATTTCGTCCATGCACCATAAAAGAGAGACAGACCCAGCAACAAAAAAACCTATCATAATCATCGATTACAATCAAACAAAAGGAGACGTGGACGAGGTAGACAAAAAATGTGCAAACTACTCATGCTCTCGTAGAACTAGACGTTGGCCGATGGCTATCTTTTACCGGTTGCTTGACATGAGTGGTGTCAATGCATATATATTACATAACGATTGCGAAAACTCAAAAAAATTGAACCGAGTAGATTTCCTGCGTAGTTTAGCCCGTGAATTAGTCACTGCCTCAAATGAAGTTGAGAGTTTACAACGAGAAAATTCCCAGAGAACTGAGATGCACTATTGAAAGAGTAATTGGAAAAGATGATATGCCCCCGACGACCTCAACTTCAGCACAACAAGCCCTTGAAGTTCGAAAAACATGTGCCACATGCCCTAGTAAGATGAGAAGGCGAAAAAGTATTTTTGTTGTGTGCCTTAGGTGCTACCGTCAGATTTGCAATGACTGCAAGTAAGAAATATATAATATCATTTGTTTTTTCTAAGATCCTTTATGTTTTTTGAAAAAAATTAATTAAAGATTTTTTCTAATAAACTAGAAAAGTATTTATAATAGACTGACTATACTAAGAAATATAACATTTGTCCAGAACAAAGAGTTAATGTTAGTTTAGTACCTATGAAGAAATTGTTACAAAAATGGTTACTTTGACCCTTGTGATTTTTCTAAAAGTAAATCGAAGGCTGCTAATTATGAATGAATCTCGTTATTTAGAGTTTTAAGTATAAGATAAACAAATTTAAGTAGAGTTATTAGTTTATACCAGGGATTTATTGTGATGTTATTATAGTGGCTACAAAAAATTAAAATATTGATCTCACTCAATATAAGTTACATAATTAAGTTATGAATAAAAGTTGTGTTCAATATTTTTATTTGTTTTATTTATAAACATAACTAGCTGTTACCCGCGGCTTCGCCCGCATGGTCACTGGGAAATGAACTATCCATTGCTTTTTGAATTGAAAGAAAACTGAGTTTTATAGATTTGTCAGAGATGCAGCCATTAAAAGGAAACTGAGCCAAATTTATTCGTCAGCCTATTTAAATGTTTTGAAACGCAGCGTATAGGAAAGCATGAAAATAGCCCGTTTATTCCAAATGGAAATGGGATATTTTTTTAATTAAAGGAAACTGAGCATAATTATCCGTTTGGGATGCAGACTTTTGAAAAGAAACTGAGCTAAATTGATTCGTCAGAGATGCAGTTTTCTGAATTGAAAGGAAACTGAGCCAAATAAAAGATCCGTCAGAGATGCAGCCTTTTGAGTTGAAAGGAAACTAAGCTTAATAGGTCCGTCAGAGGTGCAGCATTTGGAATTGAAAAGAAACTGAGCTACATAGGAAATTTTGAATTGAAAGGGAAGATCTGTGGCAATTCTGATTAATTGATTGTGGGAATTTTGGAAAAAAAACTAACTGAACACTATTTTAAGACGCTACTGTACACAATGTTATATGTTTTTCCATTCAGGAAACAATGAGATTCTGGGCATTTGACACTCGCGAACATGCTACATACAGCTGACCATGAGAGAAGCACGGTTTTTCTAAGTTGACCCCGCTACCTGTAACGTTTGCCTTGCGCTTTATTAATTGTCATTGCAAAACTGAGCTTAATAGGAACTGCAACCTTTTGAATTGAAAGGAAGATCTGTGGGAATTATAGGGATCCGTGGTATAATAAAATTTTCACCTTTTCCTACGCCTGTCAAAATTGTAGCACCGATTATGTTCCGTCCAAGATGTGTCACACGCAGCCTTGTCCCGTTACATAACCGAGGAGCATCTAAATTTCACATTAGCATGACCGGGACGCCTAATTTTAATTATTTCAATAATAAAAATTGTGGAGAAATATGATTGAAATTTTGAAGTAAAGTGTCTCTGGTAGAAATAGATACATTATTGCTAAAAATATTTCACATTTATTGCTATTTGGTTCAAGACTAATATTTTTTAAATTTCGAAACATATGAGTAAGATCACTGAGGACGTCATCTACTCTACCTCCTAGTGTACCGTCGTCCAGGTACCAGACATTCAGGTTGGATTTCAAATTTGAAATAATGGGTTGAATTCCCAAACTGAAAAGTGCTGGACCTAGTGGGTCACCCTGCTGAACACCGACAGCAGAATCGATAATATGGTTTTCGTAAAACAAGTTAGTATTTTGACTGTAACATTGCCAAACGTAATGATAAGTATTGTTAGCCACTTCTTTCAGCAGGGTTACCCTATCGATAGAGTTAAAAGCATTCCTCAGGTAAACCTTCACAAGAATATCTGCATCAGAGTTTGTTAAAGATGTACGCACTGAATGAACCGCCGCCTCACAGACACCTCTAGTGCCAAAGCCTAGTTGAGTAGGCTGAAATTTTGTCTTAAGGTTAGAGATTATGTACCTGCAAGCTAACTTTGAAGTTAAGCGTCGAAATGTGGAACCAACGGCAATAGGACGGATACCGTTATCCTTTTTTTTTTGAAGGCACATAATCTTGCACCATATAAGAATGGAATGAAATTTGGATTGACATTACCAGAAAGCATAAAGTTACATAATTTTGTAATGTCATTAAGAAGTACTCCGCCGGCGTCACCGGCAGAAGCGCTTACAAGATCTTTAAGATGTTGAGGTGTAATTCCGTCAATGCCGCCAGCAGATCCATTCAAAAATTACATAATTCCTTCTAAAGTGTCTTTTTCAGAAATTTGAAATGGTTGCATAGAAGTCTTGGGAGGCAGCGGTAAACTTTGAGAAGGATTGACCGAAGGATGTTTCTGACAAAGGCCTTCAAGAGTTTCGACATTACGAGGAGCCAGGATGTCGTCTGAGAATAAAATACGGGATTCATTTTTTAAGTCGCCATCCATTACTTTCGACTCAACAACTTTTTTTAAATCAAATTTAGGACGTGGTCGAGATAAATGAGTATTAATTGGGTAATCTAAATTTTTAAAAGATGTCTCTTTTAGTTGAGACGTAATTGATTTATTTATTGTTATATCAAAATGAAAATGGGAATACGCGAAAGTAAATAATTTTTGCCAACACTTTTCACTATTAGTGAAACAATTTTGAATAGTGCATAACAATGCTTTAGCAAGCTGCATCCTCGCACTTCTAGGAATTCTTTTAACCACTGGTACATTACGATGACAATTGTAAATTTGCTCCGAAAAGAGGGAAAAATTTGTGTCATCAGAGGAATTACTAATAGAGTTATGAATTTCTACGGTAGGCTGTAAAGCCGAAATACTTTTACTGTGGCATCGTTTAATATGTATATTTAATCCCCTTTTACCATTAAACAGCCTAACGGCGGTACAATTTTGACACTGTAGGAAATTCCTACAGTGTCAAAATCTAAATCAAAATCCTAGGTGAATCTCCATTCATTAAAAAATCTAAATAGATCTCTACAGCACTCAAAAGTCTTTATATTACATAGCTTCATATTGACTTGAAATGTGCTGTACCCCGCATCTTTCCCAGAAACACAATCATTTACAGCGTAAATAAAAGCACTTTACTTTATAAATGAAATATTATCACATTACATCCCTGGATTTATTCCATATTGATAAAAATTGTATGTAGTCGTTATGTTTTGACAGTTGACAACGACGCATCAGAAATATTTTCCTTTCTAAATGAGTATTATGTCTGAAATCAAAAAATAATTCTTATAATAACTGTCTTATATATTTACTGATCTTTTCGTTGAAATTTGTAAGCCAAAATTGACCTCTAAATAATAAAATAAAATAAGTTAAATATACGTAGCTTTTGACAGTTGAAAAATGTTTCATAATAAAAATTTAAATTAGACTACCTCGAAGAATATTGCATAGATTTGCTTATTTTTATTAGGCTCTTGCCATAGACATAGGCAAAAACATAAAGGCAAGGACTTCTATGCTTTTGATTACTTTGACTATATTCCTGAAATTCAAATATACATGGAAAAATTACTAACATGAACTATATTCGTAACTTTGTTACTCTTTTATTACTCTTGCGTGTCTTCAGTATTATATGCAAACATCAGGAATAAACACAGAACAAGAGCCGAATAAATATGATATAATAAAAAGTGTTTTTTTCTTTCCTTCTTAAGGTAACGCTGAGAAATAACATAATCTTATTTTCATGGAACCATAACAAAATAACATCTCATAATGGCACCTAGCTTATTTCGTTACATTACGTACCATTACGCACCGGCTGTCTCAAATGATTTCTATCCCTATGAGATTTCCTCCAGATTATAGCTGTCAGATTTTGCATTTCTGATTATTTATTTTGTATTGTAAAGCTTTTTTCGTACTAATAAGCTATGTTCTATTTCGTGCTATGCGGGCAACGGCGCGGGTGGTGCTTTTTACACGGGCGATGCCAATATTTCTCGGAAACACGTTGTCGAGTACCAGCACAAACAGTCGAGTATTTGTTAAACAATGTAGCGGGTTTGAATCCCGCATGGAACTAGTGCTTGTATCATCATCATTACAGCCTATCAAAAGTCTACTGTAAGTATTCATGGACTGCAGTCCACCACTTACCTGAAACCAGTTATCGTAAAATAAAAATACTATACCTAACAATAATCTATATATATATAAAAGAGCAGGAAACGTATTTTAAAAAAGAAGAGACTTTTTTTATTATTTATGATGTGTTATTACTACACATCTTATCGTGCACTATCCATGACCACGTATGTTGTAAAGTGTCCAAAACATAGTTACTTCAAAGTTAAAATAAACACGATAAAATCCGTAATATTAGTCTAATTCAATAGAAAAGAAAATTACAGCTTACTACAAGTCCACCGCCTAACGTTAACCTCCTACAAAAACTGCCACAAAGCACGGTCCAGAATGATATGTAAATATCACGATACCATGATACCCATGTTATGTAAATATTTACACTTTATTAAACCAAGCATAAAACAAACAAACCTGCGATAAATGTATCAGTAAATTTAATCTTACTTAAAAACATGAACTTGAGAACCTAGAGTGGTTCGCCTTCTAAATTTAGATAATAATGAACAGTTATAATCAAGTATTGAAAACATTACCACGGGAAGTTACATAGTTTGTTCAAGAGTTCTTAAACCTGCAACACTTCGCTAAAGGCTTTATTTTAGTGTATATTCATTTCATTTATATTCCGGTAATAAAATTATTATTTATAGAAGTCCGTAATAAATATAAACGTAATTTGCTCTACGTTAATGAGATAAACGAATAAACGTCTTTTGCGATAACCATTAAATACTTGCACAAAAGCAATAACATCAACAATTTCTGAATGTGAAAATTATAAACAACTAAATTTGGTTTTAGTTCACGATGACATTACTGATTGATTTGCGGGCTGAGTGTTGAATAAATTTAACGAAAGCACTGCACTAATTTATGATCAAAACTAAACATAATTCTATTAACCATAATAAGTAACAACCTCAGATTACATAAAAGTTTATTTTAAAAAGTCAAGTCGGATTTTTATTTTCAATCACAAAGTGATGACTGGTGGACAATTTCACAAGATTTAGTCAGCTCATTTGCAACTCTTAGTTTAAGATGTCAGCCATGAAGAAAAAAAAAATTTTTGGAAACACTTTAAAATAATATCCTCTTCACCTCCTCCTTCATATCCTTCTTTTTTATCATTAG
Source organism: Parnassius orleans (assembly GCA_029286625.1). Lineage (NCBI taxonomy): Eukaryota > Metazoa > Arthropoda > Insecta > Lepidoptera > Papilionidae > Parnassius > Parnassius orleans. Next base: position 337,668 of record JAGSMP010000347.1, on the reverse strand, counting down.
TCCATAATACTCCACTACTGGATATGTGGTGTTTATAACGCCATCTAGCGGAAGCCATAAGATTTATCTCGTATTTCCCATACAGTTATCTTTTACGAAACCCACAGGACGAAACAGTGGTGATGGATTCTTTTACATGGCACAACCACACGGCACGTATATAATATAAAAAGCCTAAAAAAGTACAATTTATATATAAAAAGCGTAAAAGCCGGAGAAACAATGAATCTTACGCAAAAAAAAACTTTCAAAAGCAGCTAAAATCCACAGTAGCTATCCGTAGGTTTCAACTAAAACACTTCCTCATTAGCAGGCAATTATGGTTATTCAGATTATCTGTAAAATATAGCGCCCGTTCTACGAGTCCGTTTCTGATGTTAGGATAACTTGATTTTTCCACTTTTCTTAAATATATCGTTGATATAGGTAGAATTTATTTGTTTACCTACGTTTACCTAGCCACGTCATTACAATTCCCTTTCTGAACATAGACGTAGGTATCGTAAGAGGTGACAGAGGGAAATAATCCAGGAGATGGGCAGCAACGTCTTCCTAATAACATCTGGAAAATAAAAAACTGCGGTTGCCAACCCGCTTTCCGAGCTTGCAACTATCGCAAATTCCCCCCTATGAGGTAATCTGTGGGGGAGGCCTACGTTCAGCTGTGGACTTTAGATATTCTGTAACGGTACGGTAAGGTAACGGTATTACTTTAGTTAACATATTATTACAACACTCCTTACGTTAATAATAATAATAATGTACTTCAGACCGAATTTCGGTCACGGCGGCTAGCCTCAAGAGACGAGCCAACGGCGCAGGACAGGATTATAGTGCCCAAGTGTATGCGCAAACACAGGTGCACTCTCTATTCTTTCACTCTCATAGTCCGATGGGACGGTAAACCAACACGACCGGAGAGAGATCAGGCACAAAACCAACGGCTTTGTGTGCTTTCCGAGGCACGGGGTGAGACACCGCCATCTTCCTGACTCCTGGCAGCTTCTGAGAATTTCTAGACTGATACACTCATTAACTGATTTTTTTGGGGATTTGGACCCGGGACCTCATGATCAACAGTCGCGTTTACAACCACTAGAACAACGAGGCAGTCCTTACGTTAATATTAACATGTATAAGGCCGGCCACACACATACGGAATCCCGTTTTGCCCGCAAAATTTGAACGGAAAACTACCATACGTCTGTGACAGGTCATAGATTTTATATGAACTTGCTGCGTTTGGAATCTATAATCGGAATTCCAAAACGGAAACCCGAAACGTATTTTTGTGGCCGGCTTAACTGTCACTGGCATTGTATCGCATAGATTGTTTTTACATACTAGAGGCTGTCTCTGTTATAATATTTTGACGATTTCTGAATATTTTAAATATAAAAACATATACTTAACTAATCACTTTTATAAAAAAAGGATTATGTTTTTGCATTGTATCATTAAAAAAAAAACTAAACGAGGTTTTTTATTTTAATATCTGATCTAATCCGGAGCATAAGTTTTGTATGTGTGTTGTGATTAATAATGTATGCTGTTAATGTTTTCTTAGGCTGAGCTAAAGTGAATATTTCAAATATATCCTCTGTGTAGATTTCCCTAGCGAGGCGAGCAACTGTTGTTCATACGACTCTGAGTATTTGTAAAAAATATATTGTGAAAGTCGTTTGATGTTTATATTTAATGCATTCTCTCTGAAATTTAAATATGCTTACATTACATTGGAAATAAAAAATGCATTGTAAACCCCAAAAATATTTTACGGACACCTGACCTATACTTTTATAAATTAAAATATTTCGGTGCCTCATAAATATACACACATATATATATATATATATATATATATTTAGAGATATACATAAAAGTCCAAAAATATATAAAAATAAACGTAAACACAATAACAACAAACATATAATTCTTAACGATGCAGAAGAAACATATCTGCTGAAGGCTCAAGGTTGAGCTTTTTGTAAGTGTAATAAATTATTTTTATAGCGTGATTTAAAATTAAATGTAGAGTCATGTAGAGGCGGAGGAATGTAATTCCAGCATCTAGATGCTAGTTAGCTACTAGTAGCTACATATATAAAGCTACCTCTGAAAGCTGCAGAGCTGTAAGCAGGTCATCGCTTAGCTCAATTATCATTTGTTGATAGCCTTCAATAATTTATATGCGGGAGAAACTATTTGTTTTTCCATTTGGATTCATCCAAGTTTTGGGAAACAAGCATCCAGTATTTTCTGAGCTGATAAAGAAGGAAAGAAAAATTGTGAGTATGTGAAAATTGTGAAATAATAATAAACATTTTTCAAACACTCATATTTTTACGTAGTAGAGCCATGCTGTAGTTATATTATGGTTGTAACACGACTGCGTCGGCTCGACCTGGGAAGGCCCATAATACCAGCCTAAAATAGCAGCTTGATGCTGCTGTGTTTCGTGGTATGGTGAGTGTAGAGAACCGGAGATTCTTTTTACGGAAAACGAGGCATTCCATTTTGGTCCTCAGGGGTGACAGCACATCTGCATTTTGATTCTTAATCGATGATAGATGTAAATGTCTATGGACCACAGCATTCACTTACCATCAGGTGGACTGTTATACTCGTTTGTCATTCTTATTCTGTAGTTTATAATTCTGTTACAAATATATTTATTTGTCAGAAGTATTCTTCTGACAACAACATATTTGTGGCGGCGCTGTCGTCGCGCCACAAGTGAAAACACATCGAAGCCTAAATCGAAGATTAAAAAAGATTACACAATAAAACTCCCCGTGTAGTGGCGGGTTAGAATACCCACTACCCCATATCTTCCCGTGGGTGTCGTAAGAGGCGACAGAGAAACTGAGGCAGAAGATGGGCAGCAGCATCTTCTGATAACAGCAAATAACAATAAAACTGCGGTTGCCAACCCGCTCGCCAAGCGTGGCAACTACGGCAATATCCCCCCAATGAAGAAAGTTACGAAGAGACGGCCCCCAGTCCCCGGCGGCCCCGCTATTCCTGGCTACGGTGGCGACCATGGTAACGGCGGGCAGGGGTGCTAAGTCTCCGGTGGAGGTTCGGTTGCACTCTGAGGACTGACGAGAAGATCCTGGAGCTGGAAGAAGAGATAGACAAGTTGCGCTGGAATATTATAGGATTATCCGAGGTCCGAAGAGAGGGGGAGGACACGGTAATCCTCGAATCCGGCAACTTGTTCTATCACCGGGAGGGCGACCATCTGTCCCAAGGAGGTGTCGGATTTATCGTCCACAAGTCTCTCGTTAACAACGTTGTAAAAATTGGGAGTGTGTCGACGAGGGTTGCGTACCTTATACTCAGAATCACCAAACGGTATTCGCTGAAGGTCATACAGGTTTACGCATCAACTTCGGCACACCCCGATGAGGAGGTGGAGGAAATGTATGAGGATATCTCTAGAGCCATGCATTCCTCTAAAACCCACTATACGGTGTTAATGGGAGACTTCAACGCAAAGCTAGGCACAATAGAGAACGGTGAGCTGAAAGTAGGAAATTCGGATTAGGGCAAAGGAACCCAAGGGGCCAGCAGCTGGCCGACTTCATGGAGAAAGAGGACTCTTTATGATGAACTCTTTCTTCCAGAAGCCCCAGAGAAGTGGACCTGGTCGAGCCCCGACGGTTCGACAAAAATGAGATTGACTTCATTATGACGACTAGACGACAACTGTTCAGTGATGTCTCAGTGATCGCGAGGGTGAAAACTGGTAGCAATCACCGAATGGTTACAGGCACACTGAACCTAAACGTTAAGTTGGAGGTGTCGTCTAATGAAGTCAACGCTCCGTCCCCTCGTGCTCTAATCCAAAGTCGAAACCTTTCAGCTCGAGTTACAAAACCGTTTTCAGTGCCTAGTAGATTGCAATGCAGTGGACGATATGAATGACAAGCTCGTGGAAACTGTCAATGCGGTCGGAGCTAAGTTTTGTAAGACCGCCGCAGTAGAACATAAAACTCTCCGATCACACTCTTAATCTCATGGCTGTTAGACGGGAAATGAAGCTGCAATCTTCAGTAGATTTGAAAGCACACAGGCAGCTGAACAGACAGATCTCAAAATGCATGCGGCGGGACTTGCGCAACTTCAATACAGCTCGTATTGAAGAAGCGATCGAGCGGAACCAGGGCTCAAAGTCTTTGCCAGAGATCTGTCTGCCAGAAACCAACTGTCGAAGCTGAAGACCGAGTGTGGCAGCGTCGTTTCCGGACACCTGAGATTTTGAGTGAGATTGAGAGGTTCTATGGGCAGCTGTACATCATCGTTGGAGCCACGCAAGTATGGTAACGATCCGAGCGAGTCTTATCCGACACTATTCCGATGATATCCCAGACGTCAGTCTGAGCGAGATTAGAATGGCTCTCCAGCACCTTAAAACGGCAAGGCCCAGGCGAGGATGGAATTACAGCGGAGCTTCTGAAGCGGGTGGAAAACCGGTGCAGAGTCCTTCAGAAGCTCTTTAATTCCGTCCTACATGGTGGCACTACACCGGAGGTGGAGCAGAAGTGCGGTGGTCTTGTTCTTCAAGAAAGGCGACAATGCTCTCTTGAAGAACTACAGACCGATTCCTTCTGAGCCGCGTCTACGTGCTGTTTTCGAGAGTCATTACGAATCTCTCGCACGCAGACTCGACGACTTCCAGCCCCCGAACAAGCCGGTTTCCGAAAAGACTTTAGCACCATAGACCACATACATACCCTTCGGCAAATTGTACAGAAGTCCGAGGAGTACAATTTGCCACTATGTCTGGCGTATGTGGACTATAGAAAGCCTTGATTCCGTCGAAATTTGGCGGTGCTGCAGTCCTTCAGCGGTGCCAAGTTGACTGTCGGTATATCGAAGTGCTGAAGTGCTTTACAGTAGGGCTACGATGGCTATCCGAGTACAGAACCAGAGTACGAAACCTATCCAACTGCAGAGGTGTAAGACAGGGTGACGTTATATCCCGAAACTCTTCACCGCTGCATTGGAAGACGTTTTCAAGCTTCTAGACTGGAAAGGATGGCATTAACATCAATGGCGAGTACATCACTCACCTTCGATTTGCCGATGATATAGTCCTTATGGCAGAATCGTTGGAGGACCTAAGCACTATGCTCAATGACCTCAATAGTGCCTCCCAACGGATAGGTCTTAAGATGAACATGGACAAAACAAAGATCATGTTTAATGTCCATGTCACACCTATGCCGGTAGTTGTTGGGAGCACTAAGCTCGAAGTTGTTGACGAATATGTTTACCTGGGACAAATAGTCCGACTAGGTAAGTCCAACTTCGACCGAGAGGTCAATCGACGGATTCAACTCGGCTGGGCAGCGTTCGGAAATTACGGCACGTCTTCTCGTCATGTATACCTCAAAACTTGAAAACGAGGCTGTACAACCAGTGCGTGTTGCCAGTGATGACCTACGGAACTGAGACGTGGTCCTTCACTGCTGGCCGGATGAGGAAGCTCAAGGTCGCTCAGCGAGCTATGGAGAGGGCTATGCTCGGAGTCTCACTGCGTGATAAACTTAGAAATGAGGATATCCGCAGTAGAACCAGAGTGACCGACATAGCCCAACAGATTAGTAAGCTGAAGTGGCAATGGGCCGGCCATATAGCTCGAAGAACCGACAACCAATGGGGAAAAAGGTTCTCAGTGGCGGCCTTATACCGGCGGACGAAGTGTGGGGCGTCCCCCCACTAGATGGAGTGACGACCTGGTAAGACATGCAGGAAGTCGATGGATGCGGGTGGCTCAGGACCGTGCTTTGTGGCATTCCTTGGGGGAGGCCTATGTTCAGCAGTGGACTTGTGAAGGGCTGTAATGATGATGATGATGATGACACAATAAAACTTATATTTATGTAATCTTTTTAATCGAAATATAAATTTCGATTAAATAAGTCTAAATATAATATTTCGATTTTTTAATCGAAAACAATTTCGAAATATAATATTTTCGAAATTCGAAATACTTAACTATTCTATACTATATTATATAAATATTAAATGAGAAATATAATATTTTCGCCACAAAAAAAAATTACGTTCTAATGTTAGGTAAAAGTACCACTACAATAAGCCATATAAAAGGATAATGATGATGTTTTCATTACATAATACAATGTACTAAACATTGTATTATTTTATAAGAGATCCAATGAATGTTAACTTTGCCATCAGGGATGTACAGGTACAAAATTACGATTAACACGGACAACGTAACGTGTTTCGATATATGTCATTTTTTGGATGATTCATGTCTGTAAACTGCCTTTACTATACAGGAGAAAATCCAAGTGTGTTATGTCTGCCATTGTTATGACTTATGGCCATCGTGTGAAACGATCCACCGCAGTTAAGCAATAGCGGTAACCCTGAGAAATAGGGAGGGGTCCAATAATGTCCACGTGAATGAAAGTAAATCGGGCGCGGGGTAGATCAAACGTGCCTGATGGTGACGAAATGTGACGATGAACCTTGGCGCGCTGACGAGGCAAGCATTATCGAGACCACTCCCGACAGTCATTACGAACGCCAGGCCAGACAAATCGCTCTGCTACTGATTTAGCACTAGCATCGGCGCTTGGATGGCTTAAGCTATGAAGACTGTCAAAGAGTTGTCTCCTCAAAGGCTTAGTAACAAAAAGCCTAGGTGTGGAGGTGCTGACTTCACAATAAAGTTGCAGTTGAGAGTTAGGAATTCTCATCTTTTCCAGGCGGAGTGAAGATTCACCTCCCAGAAGTTGAGTCAGCTCTCGATCAGATGCTTGAGATGAAGCCAGCACGTCTAAGTCGATAGGCATCTGCCATTCTTCGACACGTGACAGTGGGTCAGCGATGACATTGTCTTTTCCCGATATATGCCTAATGTCGGTCGTGAACTGCGAGATATAATCAAGGTGACGATACTGCCGAGGCGAACAATTAGCTTTCCTTTCGTTGAAAGCATAACTGAGCGGCTTATGGTCGGTAAACACCACAAAATGCTTAGCCTCTAGCATATGGCTAAAGTATTTAATACTTTCGTATATGACTAAGAGCTCGCGGTCGTAAGGTTAATATTTTTGTTCAGAGCGACTCAACTTCCGCGAGAAGAACGCTAATGGTTGCTACTCACCACCTTTTAATTGCTGCAAAACTGCACCCATTGCTAGGTCGGATGCGTCTGTTACCAGTGCGAGTTCAGCCTGACAATTTGGGTGTGCCAGTAATGCAGCATCAGCAAGGCTTTGTTTGCACCTGTTAAAGGCTAAGAGTGCGTCACCAGTCACATTGACTGGGTGAGACGCTTTAACAGAGCCGGCGAGAAGTGCATTTAAAGGGGCTGGGATTGATGCTAACTGAGGTAGGAAACGTCTGTAAAAGTTGAGCATTCCTAGAAATCGTCAAAGTTGCCTTACCGTTTTAGGCACGGGAAAGTTCTTTATGGCTTAGACCTTGGATTCAAGAGGTTTGGTGCCAGATGCAGAAATTCGATAACCTAAAAATGTTACTTTGTTTGCGCCGAAGACGCATTTCGATGTGTTGACAAAAACGCCATATTCCTTCATGCGAGTGAAAATTATGAAGGTGGGCTTCGTGTTCTACCTCGACCTTGGAGAAGATCAAAAAATCACCCAAGTAGGTATAACAAAACTCAAGGCCTCGCGTTATCTTGTCAACAAATCTCTGGAATGTTTGGCTCCTATTCCTCAGGCCGAAGTTCATAAAGGGAAATTCAAACAATTCAAAGGGTGTAGTAATAGCGGTCTTCTGTATATCCTCCTTAAAAACTGGGATTTGGTTGTACGCCTTCATCAAATCGATGGTAGAGAAGACAGTACAACCAGCGATGCTGTGGGAAAAATCATGTATGTGCCTAATGGGATAACGATCTGGAATAGTCCGTGTATTAATCAAAAATGCGATAATCACCACAGGGGCGCCAGCCGTTATTTTTCTTAGGGGCAAGGTGCAAAGGTAAGGCTCAGGGGCTTCTAGAAGGATGCGCGGTGCCATTATTAATCATAAGCTCAAATTCCTGTTTGGCAATTTTAAGTTTATCAGGTGCCAGCCTACGAGGTGTACATGAGATGGGAGGTCCTGGTGTAGTCCTTATGTAGTGTACCGTATTGTGCTTTGGAACAACCAGCGTGCCTGAAGGCCGTGTTATTTCTGGCAATTTATTCAGAAGATTGTGATAACGTGTGTCGCCTGTCAAAATCTTGATAGATGAGATATCAGCTTTAGCGAAAGAAGCAATTGATGACAATGTAGTAGTAGTATCAATAAGGCGTTGATTGCGGCAATCCACAATTAAATTATAAAAGCTAAGAAAGTCAACACCTATAATAGGTTTGATAATATTAGCAACAATGAATCGCTAAGCAAAATTACGTCTTAAGCCTAAATTTAAATTAAGCTCGATAAAGCCAAAAGTGTCCATGATCGATCCATTCGCGGCGCTCAATTGGTAATCTGTCTAATCAGAACGAGGGTAGACGCAAAGGTCACTGCCAGTTTCCACCAAGATCTGGGTGTTCAAGCTGCGATCGGTTACAAAAAGGCGACCCGTAGAGGAGGGGCAATCGTCTGCCGCTATTAGCGACTGCCCCCGGAGTTTCCCGACTTCCCAAAATCGCAGGGCTTCAAGCACCTATGGGCCTGCGCTATACCATATACATATACATACTTCGCGTGGTACCAGCACATCGGGTATTTACGATAGCTGGAATTGGATCTGCTTCTCTGCCTCGAAGAAGAACGACGACGATCATGCGCTCTGAAACGACCACGACTAGTAAAACTGCATGCTGCACGGGTATGCTCTTCCAGTTTCAGTGTAAGCTGCTGCACCAGTTTCTTCAACTCTGCAATCTGGGAAATCACATCACGGGAAGATGCGGCAGCGATGTTGCACGGTGACGTCAGCTCCTGTATCCGATCAGCTAGGTCCGCAAGTTGCTCCAGTGAATGTGTCGGCTGCGATGCCAGCACAGTCTGGATATTATGCGGCAGGCGATTGCTCCAAATCGACCTAATGAATTCCTCAGGAACTGAAGGACCAGCCAAATCCTGAAGGTGCCTCAAAAATTGTGAAGGCTTCCTGTCTCCAAGCTCTTCATGGGTCAGCAACTGCTTCACCTTCTTTTCGTGGGAAGCTGAGAGACGTTTGATCAGCTCTGACTTGATCTTGGCGTATTGATTATGAGCTGGAGGATTGACAATAATATCCTTTACCGCTTTTGCGAACTGAATATCCAAATGATTGGTCACTTCCGTGAACTTAATGGAATCGTCAGTGACGTCATGCCTAGCAAACTGACCTTCAATAAGCGCGAACCAAAGTTCTGGATTATCAGGTGAGAATGGAGGAACTTTTATTTTTAATTTGGGCACATATTAATTTTCACGTTCCGTGGAAACGCGCACTGGGTGTCCGTCGTACAGTGACTTTGGCATCGTGGCGCGATCCAACCGTTTTCGCGGAATCACTGCTATCACTCATCTTAATCTTCGTGTCCTTATCGGGTTCACCAGTTATAGCGTGATGGTGTGTGTGGTAGAATGTGTATGGGTCACAGTCTGGTAAAAATTAATTAAGTCACGGTAAAGTTAACATTTATTCACAATAGATAGTTACACAAAACATATATAGTTCCACACGACACCATATACAAGTTAATATCTATATGAAATTGAAGGAGTAGAAAGCGATAGTATACAACAAACTATAAAAGCTAGTATTCCGCGAGATAATAACGGAACACTTCGGTTAGCCAGGCGACATGGGTTTCGCGTGTGAGGTCGGTAAGCAGACTGGCAAAGCAAACGCGGTGCGAGGCGTTGAATGCGCCCGCGCAAGGAACTTGTTTCTAACAGTATCGTTGTTTAGCGCGTTTCCAGTGCACAACATGGTGAATGTAAATAATCTTTTATTGAGTATTTCTTTTGTATTGTGATTATCTTGTAACTATGTTATTTATGTTATTTTATGATTGTAAATAGTTAGATAGAAGTAAAGATGTAAGTTTATATCAGTATAGTATAATTTAGTAAATATATAAAATAAGTTATAAGTGTATAATATGTATATGTACGTATAATATATAATAAGTAGGCTACAAACTATTGAACATGCAAATAAAACGAAGCAACAACCATCTACTACATACACATAACTAACAACAATCAGTTCCGCTGATTTTCTTCTCTGTTAGTTAGTCCATAATCAGTTTTTAAATCGGTTAAAACGTTACCCCCATACTAGGATTTTCTCCTGTATCGTGCAGGAAGTTTACAAAAAACACTGGACAAACATACAGTCCCGGAACAATTATTTGTAGGCCACACAAATACTTGTTCCGTGAGAGATTCGAACCTGCGTCCCTCAGCGCTGCAACTCATTACCAAACCACATCATGGAGCCGTCAACGACGAGTTACGACCGAACATCAGATTTTCTAAATGGAGGAATCGTTGTAATCGTCTATATTCGTCGTTATACTTGGTCGAGCCATGCTATGAGCATGACCATGAGAAGATGAGAGTACAGAACCAGAGAACATGTTTACTGTAAACTAGGATCAGTTCAAAAATTGTCAGGCGCAAAATTGTCAAACTATAATAATAATATACTCATTTTCAAATAATTCAAATAAAAAAATTAATAATCCCCGAAACAAAAAGAGCTGATGATCTTCAAACGGCTGAACAGATGTGAAATATAGCTAAGAACATTCTCGATTAAGACACCTTTCAAACGAAATAAAATTTAATCAAAATCGGTTCATCTGTTCAGGAGCTATAACGCCACAGACAGACACACAGATTCACAGATACATACACAAATACATCCCAAGCAGCACAAAAGCGTTATGAACATCAATATACCAGCCCACATAGAACTAAGAGTTCTTTTAGAAGCATATAAGAGTGTTGAAAAGAGGTTGTATCCTTATAAGAGTAGTTTATGAGTTATCATACAGCTCAAGTTGTATAAAGTCTGTATTATGGGATCTAGGTAAGCTTAGGGTTCATAATCAGAATATGAAGACTCTAGTATACAACTTTAAGTATTTTGTAACACTTGAATCTGATTATATCATTAAAGCTGTATAGAAGCTGTGTTTTTGCATGCTGACGCTTATACAGCTCTAAGTGTTGTATGCAAACTCCCATCTAAAACTTATTTTTATAGCGTAATTGTACACTCTTGTAAATACAGTAGTTTTATGACTTCTGTCTATGAGGGTGATATAAAAAAAGCCATAGTACAATTTAAATCTATATAAGTGATAGAATATCGCCATTTTGCATGCGTTGTGTGTTTATATTGTGCTAGTAAACAAAATTAATTTGGTATCAATATGTGGAAAGAAGAGAAAAGTAAGAAAATCATGTTAAATCTAAATAAAAGTTATCCAACACTGTTTCCAAGACAATATTTGTCCTCTTTTATACGTATCTCTAAAGATAATTATATGTTATGTTGAAAAAACTGCTATACAGCGTAAGTAATAAAAATATTCTATTATATAACGGATTAAAAACCAATGGCTGCATGATAGAATCCATATAATACATAGTACAGCTACTAAGACTATAAGACCCTGGAAATACCATTTTGGCTGTTTAGCAAATTGTCGCCATTTTAGGACCCATAAAAACAAAATTTAAAATATAATTTTACGAATAAATTAAATTAGACTATAGTTTTAGCCTATACCATTATCTTCAGTTTGACTAATGATCACTATACGCTAATGTGCCTACATATCCATTAATTTATTATATATTTTTTACTGTAACCCATAAAACCGATATTTGGTTACCGTATTTAGTATTTTGTCCTTATATTATTTGGTTATTTTGATGGCGTGGCAATATTTTGATAGAAAACATATTCATGTTTACCGTTAATTTAACTTTGCACTATCAATTCATCAATTATTATCGTCAAAACTCAACTTCAATTCCAGTATAATATTAATATGTTTAATTAATTTTTTTTCTCTGACATAAAATGTCGCCATCTTTCATTAAAATATATAAATACAATCTGGCCATGAAAAATAAAGTTCATTTTGTTTTAATTTCATTTGTAATACCGTCCAAAACCCAATTTAGAACGCTTATCTTTAAAAGTTACTTATAAGACAATATTTGTAGTGTAATAGTTTCCTTGCACGCCAAATAACAGCTGTAATACAGCTATTATACAGCCTCTTTTAAGCTTGTGCAACTACTGTACAGCGCTACTAACGAATGAAGCTGTATAATTTGTGCCAATTTTTTACTTATAAGAACTGTGTAAGCGCTTATACAGCCTTTATACAGCCAGAAAATACAGCCTCTAGTATAAAAACTAACTTCAATACAGCTCTTATACAGCTTGCATGCTGCTTGGAATAAATACACAGATACACGGATACACACTGCAAGTTTATAACACCCCTCTGTTTTCGTGGGGGGTTAAAAAGGGTGGTTTTGATTTTTTCTACCTGAGAAAAGTACAACAAGAAAAAGATTTTAAACATTTGAACGTGTTACCGGCCGGTTATAAAAGTGCCGTGAAGTTTAAAAATGTACGTTCCAAATTCAAATTTTTGTCTAAGGCTGGTTTTTAAAGAAAACAACTTATTACTATATTTTGTGACTCGAACTCCTGAAAGTTAATATCGACTAAATAACTTTTAGAACATTTTTAGGGTTCCGTAGTTAAACATCAAGGAACTTTATAGTTCGCCATGTCCGTCCATCCGTTCGTCCGTCCGGGGTTTTACTCAGAGACCCTAGGTGCTACAAATCTGTTATTTGCCATAATTATAGACATTAATCACGCTTACAAAAATGTGAAATAAAATCTTAAAAAACATTTTTATTTTGGGTACCTCCCATACAGGTAAAGTGAGGAAGATTTTTTTTACCCGTCTATTCCATCGTGTGGGAAGTCATTGGATAGGTTTTTCAAATATATGAGGGTTATGGAACAATACTTCTTCGATTGAAGGGTCAGAAATATCTATTTAGCTTTAAAGTCGTATTTTTTATAAGACTCACGTGTCCGCCTCTAACAACTAAACCGCTGATTTTGGAAATGTAAAGGGTATTCACGATAGTAGTATATATAATAAAGTTAAAAGGAAAACTATCACAAGTAAGTAGGCTTAACGAGTTAACGAGTAATAGTCGATCAACTTATAAAATGCATTTGAATTAGTAAAAATTTCGTTACAATTCTATAGAAAATGACCTAAAACTAGCTGCATAATAACTTTGTAATGTCATTATAAACTATAACAAAAAATGTTTTTTAAGCATTAGTACTATAGCTTTACCGGCTTTACTTTTTCCTTTGCGGGGTAGACAGAGAGGATCGATCGCCAAGAGACCGATCCTGATATACCACTTTGCGCTAATATTTTAGTAATTGCGGTAATTTTTTAATTTAAGTTATTTGCAAATGAGTATATTATAAACTATTTACTACTATAATTACTAATATTAAAACAGCACAGCAAAATGCACAGCACTTTCTCTCACTTTGAGGCGACCTTGTTTACAAAAAGTGTAGGCCTATTTGTGGTGCAAGATGCGACTTTCCGACGGCAAAACGTTTAAGCCGATGAGTAGGTAATTTATAGCAAAAAAATTACGAGATAGCTGTATACACTTCAAAACACTTTTTTGTCAATGCGTATAAGGGCGTAATTCCACTTTAAACATTAATTAGATTAGATAGCCATAGTTATGCATTTCTTGTTCCGTTAAATTATGGTAAGAGTGCTATCTCACTCACCAGTATATCTTCGCTCTTTTCAGATGCAGTACGACACTTTTGTATTACACTTGCATTCCTAGTCTCCTGGTATCTATAGTTAACTGACTCACGTCCGCTCTGTGTAGTGGAATCCAAGAGGAAAGGGGAAATATTTAAACGATATTCTAGTTTTGACCTTACTATTTATCATTTTACCGTTCATCTTTTTAAATATAATTCTTCTGTACGTGTGAACTCCCCCTAACTAGTTGGACCGATTTTGATGAATTTTTAGGATTTCACTGGGCTCCTGGATAGTCTAGATTCACAATTGGATCGGTGGCGCTGTTGTCGATATCCAGAAATCACCAGTGCGATACCCGTGTTTACAAAAAATCTTTGTACATGTACAAAACTTTTAAGAAATCTCTTTAACGTTAAAGTCAACACTACTAATGCAATAACCATGAAATTTTTAATGCATAACTTGAGCACAAAATAATTTTAACTTAAAATCTTTGGAGCCGTAGGTAGCTGCTGAAGGAATAAGCGTTCGCATTAAAATTTCAAATATCAAATCGAGTTATTTCCACGCCGGCACGGCACCTCTGAAATTATAAATTGCAATTTTAACAGTCGCTTTGTGCCATATGCTTGGCTTTATAGGGATAGGTGGTGAATAAAAATAGAATGTGTGAAAGTAAATTATAGGTTTAAACTGTTTTTGTCGCTACTACATAATGAAACATTTTATAATAAATGTTCACTTTGTAGTGGAGGTGTAAGAATATCCACTACCCAATATCATCTCGTCGGTGTTGACAGAGGGAAAATGAAATAGGAGATGGGCAGCAGCATATTTAGCCGACTCGCCTGTCAATAGCAATGGCACACTCTAAGTGACCCTAAAACCAAGCCGATATTATGGTAAACTTATTGTAAGTTGACACAACTCAAGCACAGATATGCATCTAATAACATTTGCAACAAACAACATGGTTTTAGGTGCATATGTGTGCGTCCAGCAATGGACTTTTACGGGCTGATAAAGAAAAATATAAAAGATGTGTGCATGTTTTTGTGTCAAGAAGTTGAAGTTGAAATGGACGTGTCCAATTATCCATATTTGTTAGTAATTTATAATCTAAAGAAGTATAATCTAGTTTTAGTAGTTACGTTAAATTAAATTAAATTGAATTAAAATTGTTATTAAAATATACAGACACACCTAATAAAGTTCAGGTCGTGTCTATTTTACAGTAGGTATGCAGCTTTATTCAACTTTACAACATTGTTGTCGATAAAAAAATTAAATTGAATTAAATACATTTATATTTTGCAATGAATTGGCATCATGTAATCGAATCCACTACCCCCATTACATCTCGTGGATATCGTAAAGGGTGACAGAGAGAAATTAAATTAGGATATGAGCACCAGCAGTTCTACTGATAACACTTCAATAATATTAATAATGAGAAACTGTCAATAATATTTATAAAACTCTATGGGGGAGGCCTAAGTTCAGCAGTGGACTTTGGATAGGTTGTAAAGACAAATTAATTAATTAATTAATGACTAAGATAAAAAGTCTCAGAGCTTTTAGTTGTATTGGCTAAATACTCTTTAAACCGTAACATAAAAGTTCTTGTTCTTATTTTGTCCTTGATTTTTATAGATTATCTATCTACGCAGAAGGAAGCCTAGGCAGAAAAATTCTTACCACATATTATGTAAAAAAGTAAAGTTACAGCCCATTTATGTTCTAAATTTCAATACCTAGCATTTAAAAGACAAAATTATGTAAAATGCATTTATACATATATACCTATATATTACATTTTGTGCATGGTAAAGCAACGCAGAAGCTATAAATGGTTGTAGCAAGAATGGGTCGGTTCGACCGGGGTCGGACCATGTATTTCATTTTGTTTCTTCATCGAGGATACCGCATACGTTTACCATCAATTAGACTGTGTGCCCGTTTATCATCCTTATTTTATACAAAAAACATAAGTGTCATTTATTTCGTTTCCGACCGAATTTCGGTCACAGCGGTCAGGCTAAACGGAGACTATCTGCTGTTGCGGATGACAAGATTACGGTGCACTAGTTTGTGCGTTAACATTCGTACACTCTCTATTTCCTCACTATCACAGTCCGGTGGGTGATATGGCAATCCGTTACGACCGGAGAGAAATTACGCGTAAGATCAACGGCTTTACGTGCTTACCGAGGCACAGAAAAACCCAATAACTGATTTTAACCCGACCCTGGCGTTTCAAAAATACTAATTGCATCCGCAGCGTTAAGCGGAAAGTTTTTTCAAAATTCTAGAGCACCGCGCGGAGCGTGCGTCATCAATTGTGTCTTACGTACGGCGGGCACGCGCGACTGCTACCCACCGCTACACACGGCCTGTGAATTAGCTCCTCGAGTATGCATGTTGTGCGTGCCGTGAAACTACACTGGATTTAAAATATCTGTACATTCATCAGTATGTAATTTATTATTGACAAATCATCTCTGTTTTTATATAATTAATTTGCTAATATCTATATTACGGGCTTATTATTTTGTGTTCCATATGGATGTTTATGTTCGTAATGAAAGGAAAGTAGGTGTTGGATTTCTTAATAATTTGTTTTATATGAATTAAAAATTAAATGTTTATATATTATTTTCAGTTCATTTTTATAAAATTGAAGTCAAAAACTTACATTCTACCTGAAGGTAAGCGGCTAATGCAGTCATGTAAACCTTCAGCCAACTTCAAACAAAGAAGGTTAGGGATGCGATGCTACCTCTGTGAACTATGATGGAATGCCTAACAGCATGTAATTATGTTTATTCTCTATACCATTCAGATGGGAACACAGCAGTGCAAGCACTGCTATTTGGCGGCAGACATAACTAATATTAAAAGTCCCTTCAATACTTTTAAATAAGTAATTAAACTCTAACGAGATGCTGGTCAATAATAAATTAATTGATAATCCATTATGTACGACTCGACTGTACACGCGCATGGTCAAGTTGATAGAGTTTATACCAGATATTATACAGGCTGGAGTCGGGATGTAGCTTCAAACATCTGCATGCGAGACGTTTGCAACTGCAATCGGAAAACCACCTTCTAAGCTTGGCAGAAGACAGACCCTCTTCTTCAAATTTATGGAAGACAGCTTTTGTCCACCCGATCCCTAAAAACGGCGACCGCTCAGACCCGTCCAACTAAAGGCCTATCGCCATCACCTCCTTGATCTCCAAAATAATGGAATCTATTATAAACTGCTAGTTCATGAGGCACCTTGAGGATCACCAGCTGATTAGTGACCGCCAATACGGTTTTCTTCGGAGTCGATCAGCTGGTGATCTTCTGGTCTACCTAACTCATAGATGGGCGGGGGCAGTAGAGTCCAAGGGGTAGGCATTGGCCGTTAGTTTGGACATAGCAAAGGCCTTCGATCGGGTCTGGCACAAAGCGCTTCTTTGGAAGCTCCCTTCCTATGGGCTTCCCGAGAAATTGTGCAATTGGATCACCAGTTTCCTTGCTGATAGGAGCATCAAGGTCATTGTAGACGGTGCATGCTCTGATTACAAGACTTTTAAAGCTGGTGTTCCGCAAGGCTGGATCTTTTCAGCGGTACATTTAGTCCAGTTTAATCCCCAGAAGACACAAGTTTGCGCGTTTACCGCTGAAGAGATTCCTTTGTCGTATTTCCTCAGTTTCAAGGCATTCCCCTTGCTGCCTCAGCTAGCATCGGAATTGTTGGCGTCGACATATTGAATAGTGTGCAATTTCGTGGTCACTTGGAATGGAAGGCCAAATTGGCCTCTAAAAAGCTTGGCGTGCTCAGCAGAGCAGGACAGTATTTCATGTCGTCACATCGCTTGCAACTTTACAAAGCGCAAGTTCGGCCTCACGTGGAATACTGTTCTCATCTCTGGGCCGGGGAACTCAGTGCCAGCTCGTTCCACTTGACTGCATCCAGCGCAGAACAATTCGAATCGTCGACGACCGAGTTCTTTCTGATCGGCTCGATTCATTGACGCTGCGTAGGTATGTTGCATCTCTTTGCATTTTCTATCGCATCTACCACGGGTAGTGCTCTGAGGAATTGTTCGGATTAATTCCAGCCGCCAAATTTCACGAACGCATATCGCGTCAAAATTCACGATACCATCCTCACCGTCTGGATGCTGGGCGGTCCACCACTGTGCGTTTTACTAGGAGTTATCTTCCTCGTACAACTTCCCTGTGGAATTGTTTACCACCGGCGATTTTTCCAGACCGATACAACTTAGGGACCTTCAAGAAAAGAGCTTACTCCTTTCTAAATTGCCGGCAACGCACCTGAAATTCCCCTGGTGTTGCGGTTGCTCATGGGCGGCGGTAGTCACTTTACCATCACGTGAGCCACATGTTCGTTTGCCCCCTCTTCTATAAAAAAATAACAGTGTATTTTTGAAAGGGCGATGGGAACAAAAATAAACTTTTTAAACGAATATTAAGACGGGTTCATTGTTATGAAACATATTATGTCCACCATATTGAATTTGGAAAATTTAAAAGGTCGTCTTTAAAAAAAAATTCCGTACAATTAATTATTCCTTATGAAATGGAAAATTAAGATAAAAATACTTAAAATACTGTTAGAAAGCTCTGTAAGATATATTTAAATCATAAAGTTAGTATATATACCATTAAATACTTATCAAAACTAAGCTCTTAAAGCTATCTCAGTAATAATTGATAAGTTCTTTGAAAACTGTACAAATAGGACTTATTGAAGTAGTAAATAATTTATTATTACCAGGATTAGATGTCTCATAGGCGGTTTAAACGTTAATGTAGACCACTGTTTAAGTAAATGATGTTTGTTATTTAATTTAATTCTATTATGTTACCTTTATTCTTAATTGCCAGCAATTGAAAATTGAACATTAATAGTCTACGAGAGGAAAGTAATTTTTATTTGGGTTTATTTTATTATCAAATAACTTTAGTTTGCAGGAAAAGTTGGAATTAATTATATTACTTTTGCTTGCATAAATTATATTTGTATTACTTTACTATCTGATAATTTTGTGCTGTTTCAAATAATTCTTATTTGACAAGGATTATATAAATTTAATCTCACATTATCAAGAGTTATATAGGTTAGCTTATAAACCAATGGCTTCAGTTCGGAGTTCGAAGTGTCTTGCTACGTAGTAGCGCGTTCGGCATACATTATGAGCAGCCTCTACTCTGGACACACTGTATTGCAATAGTATAAATATAATTAATGCTGCGAAGCTCCGATACATCCAACATCATCAACTACACACCTGAATTTAAATGTAAATATGAAAATATTAGGTAGTATCACCCTGTAATATTTTAATATAATATATAATTCTTTTAATTAAATAAATAAAAAATTTAATGGGGAAAATTCAGCATGTAAAGGCTGGGATTGCAAGCGGGCAGTTAACGACCGCTCCGCTTATCAGCGTTGTTTGATTACAATCGTTACAAATATATTTTAATGCAGGTCAGAGAGCTCTTTTATGAACTAAGCAACTACTCAATAAAGACAATCAATACAATGGCTCTTGCGTACCTGTTGTCAGTGTCTAATTATTTATTCTGAGGTTTTAGTCAGTAGTCACAAACAGTACCACACATTTGACACCGTCGCATAGCATTTAACAACCTCACGAACTGCAATCATTCGTGTCCAGGCACATAAACATGTTAAAATAATTTTTAGTTCTTGATAATGTACGTTAATCTGTGCGATAAAATACACGTTAATATACAATAAAGTACATTATCTGTGGATTATCAAGCTGTTTTAACTGCAAGTTCAAGGGCAGAAGGCGGCATGTGCACAGCACGATACGGCGGCGGCGTCGGCGGCGTCGGTGGCGTCAGCGGCGTCGGCTTGTGTTTTCGATTACGGCACCTTTGAGCCAATTTTGCCGGGGAGTATATTTTTCTGAGTCAGATTTTAAAAGTTTCTGTATTCTTTTTCACTGGAAACCTGACATTTCCTCTTAGTCCTCAGGGACGACAATGCATCTGCATATTGATACTATAATCGAGGATAGATGTAGATGTATGTCTATGGGCCGCAGCATCCACTTACCGTAATGCGACTGTGTACTTGTTTGTCATTTTTATTCAATAAAAAAGTTAGCAAATTATAGTGGAAATGTTACTTACGTGTTTTTCGTTATTGTATAATATACGATTTTCGGTTTAATCAAATTGTAATCACTATCATCTACTCCACTACTGTACATATGCCTCCCCTAAGGAATGCCACAAAGCACGGTCTTGAGCCACGAGTTCGAGTAGTAAGAGATACAGGAAGTCAATGGATGCACATTGACTTCCTGTATCTCTTACTACTCGAGTATCATAACCGCCGAGCAATTGACAAATTCTGTGGTGGATGGGGTAATCGAACTCAACACGTTTGCGTATTATGAAATTTTACGGTAGGTGCTTATCTAGTGAGCTACTACGGTACCACTATATCCATTAAGTGATATCATATATTACAGCCCTAACAATATTGCACGTTACGACCCTCATCAAGATCGTGACAAGTAACCGTATAATAATATGTTAACAGGCAAGTATACATTGACAATAGGGACAAACAATTTGTCTAATTTATTATTCTGACATATGATCCCGGTTATACGACTATATAGTTTTTTTTACTTCATAAAGGTAGGCCCTTTTAGACGAACGACATGCACTCCCGAAACTAAGTGACGCCGCCATCGCCGTCATTAACTAACTTTTTTTATAGGATAGGGTTACAAACGAGCACACAGTCCACCTGATGGTAAGTGGTTGCTGTGGTCCATAGACATTTACATCTATCATCGTTTGCGAATCAAAATGCAGATGCGTTGTCACCCGTGAGGGCTAAGATGGAATGCCTCTTTTCCAGTAAAAAGGGTCTCCGGTTCTCTACACTCACCATACTAAACACGGCAGTGTTAAGCTGCTATTTTACGCTGGTGTTCTGTGAGAGCATGGTCCTTCCTCGGTCGAGCCGACCCATTCCTGCTACAACTATACTGCTAATATAGCTGCAGCATGGCTTTACCACGTATAAAACTACCGACTTCAAAGACTCATCTAAAAGCATTGTAAATCATTCAAGCTGTTGTTTTGTTGTCGGGTTTCATTTTTGAAAGTATTTATTTTTGGTAAGTTTAATCTCAAGTATGGTTACATAACGTCAGAAAGGTTAAAAGTGATTAATTTAAGTGGCTACTGCACCTCAATAATTGCAAACAACTTCAAACAAAGGCTAAAGGAGTGTTGTCACCTGAAAGTAAAAACTTAGGCAACATATACAGTGACAAGAACCCTTCGGATAACAGCGTTCAGAGAACCTTGACGGGTCAACCTAACAGCATTTTCTTATAAGAAAGTCTGTGGACCACAAACTCGACGCTGCTACCAATGGAACTGATGAGTTTGACAGATCTCTGCTCCTAGTCGGATTCCTGCGACTATGTATTCTATTACCTGGCTATATATTCTATGACGTAAAAATAATTGTTTTGGATCTGGATGTTTGCCCTTGTCTAATTTATGTTCCTAAAACGCCTAAACGACGCATGAGAAAATTACACTTGTAACAAGATTTGTCCATTAGAGTAGTTGTTTACATCAATCCATCAATACTAAAGTCTATGGCCAAGTCTTGTTATACCCGATAAAATAATCGATTACATTTCAAATCGATTGTGTTAAAGTTACGTCAAATATTGTCTGTGGATAAAAAGTTAGGACTTAGCAGTCGAGCGTTATTCAGAGACGGGCCGCCGGAGTGACAAGAAGGTTTGTGATATATTATGTTATTTTGTTATACTGTGCCGTTGATTTAGTTTACTCGAAATAAATATTGTTATTGCGTTGATTAATTCCTTTCATTTAGAATTCTATGATCCACTTTTGAGGTGCCCTTACATCTCAGAAGTGGGATTTACAAGACAATTTGTTTTGTGCTAAACACGAGCTCGACCGTTGAATAGTGATACTAATTTTTATTTCTTTTCTCGCTTTAACGAAAAATCAATGCAATTACAAGTATATAAGCAAGTTATGTACCTACCAAATGCGATGAGACACTAACATGACCCACGATTCGCCCAATTTAACTAGATGAGATTGAAAAATCTTCACTTGGTGTGGTTTATTCTACTTTATTTTGTTTTCTTTTCTGATTAAATACCTCATAATTAGATTAATAATATTCACTTCCATTGGTGATATAGAGAAAAAAAAGTACAACTTATATCTTTAAATTGTTTGCCATTCTGGCTATATAAATCACACCGTTGTTAAAATTTATATATTTTAAGAAATTCAATAATACAATTAATATATTTTAAAAACTTCAATAGCCGGAGAAGGAACTCTGCAGTCTGTGAACACGTAAAGGATCGCCCTCGTCACTACATCAGATTTAGAAGATCACAAATCCTCGCGTAAAAACACCGATTCCTGACAGGGATGATTTGCTATGCTATTAAAATCAAAATCCATCCTTATTTCAATAGAGAAGATGGCTGGGTGCTACCATCTGCTTGGGATCATATAATTAATTAAATTAAATCCTAACCCAAGCATACAACTACAAGACTTCATAATACTATAATTTCATACTGCGTAGTTCGTACCAAAAATTTATTATTTTAATCTGGAGGTAGCCGTGGTTAACTATGATATTGAGACGTCGAAATCAGACCCCAGTGACTATGGGTGCTGTAAAGTGCTTAAAACGTCGAGAATATAAAATAAGTTAATATACGCGATAAAATTCGTAATAACTAATTTTATTAAAAGACACTGGATGAAATCAACACCATTATTGCACAAATTCGTACCTACACTTTAAAATAATAATCATAACTTTTGATAGAATGAATCGGTTTTAATAAAACTAAAACAAAATTTTACTCTCAGATACGCTTTATTATTTTCTTAACGATCCATTTAAAAAAAAAAACAGTACTTTATTCGTGATGCGTCCATACAGACAGACAGACTGACAATTCAAAAAATGGTAGACATATACATATTCAATTATTACATTTAAGTCCCTCTCAATAATTTATGTCACAAAGATATACAATATGCAGACACCTGCAATATACATTTTTATTTTATGTATAGGTAATTTACATATATGTCAATTCGTAAAGAGACAACTTTGTCCGCATTTTTAAGCAAATTGCGCACTCGGAGGTGTGTGAGATTTTACAGTTAAAGTTTTATTTAGTCAAAATCGGGAAGGAGTGCAGAAAGCTAAAATTTGTATTTAATACGTGTTGCAAATATATCAAATAAAATAAAATAAACCCATAAAATATGTCCATTATTTATGTTCATACTTCGAATGTCAAATACATAATAGTGTAAAAATTGTCGCCAAAGTATTTTGAAATGTTGCCAACAAAGTAATGAGGGCTAATAATTTTTTCCTCACCAGATGTCGCTAGTCGGGACTAAGATGAACTTATTTGTTACGTATGGTCACACAGTCTCATCATCTTTGAATAATTGCGATTTGAATAAAAGTTTATCGGTTTCTATATATACATGTTTAATCATAAAATACATATTAAATATATCTAATATCAATAAAATATAACGAATATTTAAAAAAAAAACATTAATCTCTACAATTTTCTTACAAATTAACTTCCCCCGATATGAAATCTTACAAATATTTTACCTTATTCCTAAGTGGCTTCCTGGCGGCAAAAAAAATCTTGGATGTCAGATTCATGAAGAAGAAAAGATATTAAAGGACCTGTTTGGAAAGAGGGACCTTTAATATCTTATTTGGAACTACTTCGTTGTAAATTAGTATTTTAATTTGAAATTAACAATTGCATTAACTTTGTAGGAGGACTCCCTATAGATTTAAAGGCAAGCGCTTATCCTTAAGAAATCACGGCTTACTTGAATAGGAGAACGTAATTACAAAAATGCAAATTGTAGGAGAACAACAATGTAGGTGGCGAGGACGGAGAGTAGACGCAGTGGTAGCTTAGCGTCTACTGACATAACGCCCCAGGCACTCACTGCTTCGCTCGACGCTTTGCACTCTCGCTGCAGAATTTTGTACAAAAGCCGGTCCTCCACTACACATAAGATATATTAATGGTTTTTAATAAAAAACAAATTAATTAACGATACTGAATGTGAGATACTGAAAGTTATTGAAATATTTGTTTTGTACGAGCTACTATAGTTTAGCATTAATGCAACTATTGCCATATATTGTGATCGCTGCTATAACAATAGTTCACTACTGATCCCTACATATTCAATGAATTGCAGAAGTTGCTTAGCTGTGATCATTTTCTTCTAGACTAAGTAAGTAGGTCCCCAGATGAATGCTACGTTTGCGCATTAAGGAAAATTTTCGCTATGGAACAAAATCGGCACATGCTTGAACTGCTTAGTCCCAATATAGTCATGTGTTTTTTTCAAACAACAGTATCCACTCAGAGTTTTTGTAGAAAATTCAGTTCATCATCATCATCATCATTACAGCCCTTCACAAGTGCACTGCTGAACATAGGCCTCCCCCAAGGAATGTTACAAAGCACGGTCCTGAGCCACCTGCATCCATCGACGAACTGCTTAGTCCCAATATAGTCATGTGTTTTTTCAAACAACAGTATCCACTGAGAGTTTTTGTATAAAATTCAGTTCATCATCATCATCATCATTACAGCCCTTCACAAGTCCACTGCTGAACATAGGCCTCCCCCAAGGAATGTTATAAAGCACGGTCCTGAGCCACCTGCATCCATCGACTTCCTGCATGTCTTACCAGGTCGTCACTCCATCTAGTGGGAGGACGCCCTACACTTCGTTTGCCGGTAAGAGGCCGCCACTAGTTACGCCACAAATTAAGTTCATTCTTACTTAATCTCATATTAAGTTTTCCCCATTTGTGTTTAGGCAATTTGCAGATATGTTAAGAAACACATTCTGTCTACGCTGTCGGAAGTGATGACGTCAGTCGTAAAATGATCATTCCCTTGTTAGACTTTTTAATACCTCGTACCTGGATGACCGAACTTTGCTCGGTATTTTTTTTTATGGAAATCGTCTTTTTTGGAAATTATATTTAGATACATTAGATACATATTTAGATATAGTTGTTCGTCATTTTCAGCGGCCACAAGTTGTGACGCACGCTCTCGTGAAACACTTAAATCATAAGACCTTTCTGCTCGTATAATGTTAGTCAAGTTTTGCAAGCATCTTACTTTAGCAGCACGTGTGAGACGAGCGTAAACCTCATTATTTTCATGAAGGTTTTCTTGTAATGAGTCCTCACTGAGTGAAGTTTGGGAAACCTGATCTGTTTGTGTTTGATGACGATTTTCTTCAAGGTGTTCTTGAGACGAGTCGCAGCTTCGTGAAGTTACATTGTTTATAAGTTTTTTTTTTTCAAAGATCTTTTAGGCATTTTTAAGTGAACACGTGAGT
Organism: Parnassius orleans; assembly: GCA_029286625.1. Lineage (NCBI taxonomy): Eukaryota > Metazoa > Arthropoda > Insecta > Lepidoptera > Papilionidae > Parnassius > Parnassius orleans. The sequence goes on along the minus strand of JAGSMP010000347.1, from coordinate 312,364 downwards.
TAAAAAGACACATATTTTATCAATAATATAAGTAAACAATTGATTTTCTTGGTCTAACCTCAAACCAAACACTCATTGGCCTAGGGTTGCTTAACAACGTCATCTACTGAAGTAGCTTTAGTGTTGCTATATCGTTAAACCAGGCAGTTGCTCCCAATTAAAAAAATAGCATTATTACTCGTCAATAGATGTCAGGAAGAGTCATACTTTTCAGTTTATGTTTAAGTTGATTATCGATAAAGAGTTATTGACTTTTATCTTTGTACCGAAACATTGCCAATAGGATAAAATATTTGCACAATGTCGGTTTCTTTACTAATTTAATTACTACCGTATTCTGTTTTTTAAAGCTCGGTCATTTTTTTTTCGTGTTTTTTTTTTAAATATACTTGATAGGAATTAGATGAATTGATAAAGAACTCCCAATAATAGTTTTTCTCACAAAAGAAGGAACTTGAAAAAATAATCGGACTGGAGACATCTGGACTCGAACCGTGGTCTTTTGGTTTCGGGACCGCCCGATTTCCCACCTGAGCTATTACAACTTTGTAGATGGTGGCGAAATTTACCTTCGTATTCTAATGATATTGTAGCAGTTTTTCATTGCCTAAAAACATGGATAAAACGACATTTTCTAAAAATGAATCCTAGCTAGATCGATTTATCGCCCCCGAAACTTCCAGCATACTAAATTTTATGAAAATCATTGGAGCCATTTCCGAGTTTCCGATTATATATACCGGGTGTTTGGGAAACGCTCCCGAAAACGAAGACAGATGATAGTACTAAGGATACCTATGATGATGGGTCGCAAAGAAATTAGATCCCGAGGAAAAAACAGCATCTTTTCACAACGTTTTATTAACTTTATTCACGCTCCATCATGTTAGTACAGTTAATTGAACGATATTTCATAAAAAAAATCATGAACATACTTAAACATAAAACCAGCAGTGAAACTAAAAAAAGAAAATCAGCTGACAATAGCGTCAATATCCTCGCGGGCGCCGAACTCTTATCTAGATCGGTACGAAACAATGCATTAGGTATACTACTCACTCTACCCTTCCTTTTCACACACACGCTGCCTCGTGTCGCCTCGCGCTGTGGAATTTACACATGCTTCAAGGACTTTACCTCGTGCGCATTTGTTTTGGCAGGATTGATTAATAATTTTAGTTATTGAGACAGTTCCGTGTTGACTATCACGAGTGACAGTTCAATTGTTTTGAATTAAACTACTTTTACGGATTATATCGCGTTTAATTAACTTATTTTATTAATTCCCGACGTTTCGGGTGCTTTACAGCACCCATGGTCACGGGGGACTGAGGTGATTGACGTCCCAATGTCAAAGTTAATCCGGAGTACCTTCAGCTTTTTTAATTATTAATTTTGGTCCGATCTACGCAGAATGAACTAACTGTGTCTTGAAGTCTTGAAGTGGTATGCTTGGGTTTAGTTTTAACTTTATTAATTACGGGATCCCAAGCAGGTGGTAGTACCCAGCCTCCCTCCCTATTGAAATTAGGATGTTTTTTTAATTTCAATAGCCTCACGTATCATCCTTGGCAGGAATCGATGTTCTTTCGCGAGAATCTGTGGTTTATCAAATCTAATGTAATGGCGGGGGGCCGTCTAGGATATGATCACAAACTGCAGACTTCCCGGAACGTTGGTGCTTCACGTCAGCTATGTGTTCTTTTACGCGGGTTTTAATAGATCGTTTTGTTTGCCCTATATATGAGAGACCACATTCACAATCAAGCTTGTACACTCCTGCATCTTGTAGAGGAATATTGCACTTGACGGATGGTAAGAACTGACTAATTCTCTTCGGCGGCTTGAAGAATGTTCTTATAGAAGCTCGCTTCAAGATGTAGCCAATCTTGTCTGTGACACCTCTGACATATGGTAGTACAGCAGGCACACGCTCGACTGTGGCCGGCTTCACTCGGTCACTATGACGTAGGCGGGACCCGAAGCTTGTTGTCGTGCAGAACCTGCTTGACGTGCTGAAGCTCGGCGGCCAGGTGTTTGCTGTCACAGATCCCTCGTGCTCTCTGTAACAAAGATTTGCCTACGGTAGCCAACTGTGAAGGATGATGGTGGGATTCACCATTTAAATATCTGTTTGTATGGGTCTTTTTTCTATACACTGTGTGACCTATGGTGTTGTTAGGATTTCGAATGACTAATACATCTAGGAAAGCTAAGGAATTATTTGCCTCTAACTCCATAGTAAATTGAATTTTAGAGTTTATGGAATTAAGATGTTCTAAAAATGCAGTTACTTTGTCTGATGGTAAAATTGTAAAAGTATCGTGTACGTACCGCTTGTAGAACCTTGGAGTTACTGGTGCAGTAAACAGGGCTTTCTCCTCAAAGTCCTCCATAAAAATATCGGCGACAATGGGAGATACCGGTGAGCCCATTGCAACACCATCTACTTGCTTGTAAAACTCTTCCTTCCACAATAGATAGCCAGATGTAAGGCAATGTCTAATCAATACTGCATATTCTGCTGGCATGTTGTTTTCCTCTAGTTTCCTAGTTACAATTGAGATGCAGTCTTCAACAGGTAGGCATGTAAATAGAGACTGAACATCAAAACTGACCATAGTTTCATTGCCAGTAAGACATAGGTCTTTTATCTCACTAACAAAATGGTATGAATCCTTAGTGTGTGCTCTTGTGTGTCCTCTGAGTGGTGATAGTGTTTTTGCTAAGAGTTGAGCCAATCTGTAAGTTGGCGAATCGATCTGACTCACTATTGGACGTAATGGAGCGTTCGGTTTGTGTATTTTTGGTAACCCATACAACTTCGGTGGTTTGGCACACGCAGGTATTATCGAATTGACGTCTAGATTCAATTTCTCGGAGTATTTCTTAATTAGATCGCTAGTTGTTTTAAGCGTATTAGTTGTAGGGTCTGTTTTGACCTTTACGTACGTACTTTCATCCGATAAAAGTTGTTGTATTTTAGAATTGTAATCCGACGTATCCATTATAACCGTAGCATTACCTTTATCTGCGCGGAGAATCGTTAAATCTGGTTTGTTGCGTAAGTTTTTCAATGCATTAATTTCATCGAGCTTCGACGTAACAAAGACGAGATGTCTTGACGTATGGCCTCTAAATCTTCCTTACCAATATTATTTTTATACAGACAGTCCTCAACACTACAGATAATGTTTTTATACGGGATTTTTCGCGGTGTTATTGCGAAATTCATACCTTTGGCCAAAACTTTTATTGTCGCGTCGTCCAGAGATTGTTTTGACAGGTTATAGACCGCGCGTTGTTTATTACTCGCGTCTGTTGTCAATGGTTGTGTTCCGTTCTTACGTTGACGTTGGTGTTGGACATTTGATTTAGTTGTTAGTTTTGGTATTTATCTATATGTTTATTTTGCATTCATTGTATTTAGTTGATTCCCGTTTATCTAAAGTTTCCATGCAATTCTTATAATCAAATGTCGATAAAATTGTCTTTAGATCACTGGACGATTTGTCTATGGTTTTGTTTATGAAACATAGATCGGTACGTTTTTGCTGAATCACCGTTATTAACAACTTTTTGCTTGCCTGATTTAAGATCTTAGCGCTTCCTCGAATGTCTTTTTTAGTAGATATCTTGACACACGTAGGAATGAGATTATGGTCTCTGCATCTCTTCAAGAAATTTAATGATGTTACGTATCTTGCGCGCTTGGTCTTGAGATCTTCTAGTCGGCGTATTTTATTTGCTATTTCCAGTCCGTACTGGTTTACATAATGATTTCTTATATTTACGCGAACACTACACATTGAATTAAACTACTTTTACGGATTATATCGCGTTTAATTAACTTATTTTATTAATTCCCGACGTTTCGGGTGCTTTACAGCACCCATGGTCACGGGGGACTGAGGTCAATTGTTTTGTTTATTAAATTATTGTCGTTATTACTTGTTGTTTATTACTTAATGATATTGTTCTTGTTGTTACGTTTTGTGTTTTTTGTTTTGTTTTAATAATGCCTAACGCGTAGGTACGTTTATAGTGCTCGTGAACACGGCAACATGTTAATGGGAGAATCTCATAAGGCCATGGAGGATCGGTAAGCTGTTTCATACCTAATTTTTTTTTGAATATCTTAGTACTGAACTGATCTGAATAGGTACATAACTGAATACATCAGAATAATAAACATGCCTACACGATGAATAAAAACGCATGACTCTAACCTTATTAACATTTCATTTAAGTATTTTTTTCATTAGTGGGGAATCGAACCAGTTATTTGGTTTATTTAACCTGTGAATTCGAATTAAAGTGGCTACGTGGAGACAAGCACAGTGGCAAAATAGTAGTTTAAGTAGATAAGTTAGGTATTTAGACAAGTGTTGTAAATTAATAGGTATTGTGGTACCATCGATAGTTGCGGACCACGCGAATTCGGCGTTCGCGCGTACATTGACCCCTAGTTAGCTGATTTTAATTTAGTAATTCCACTGCTGGTTTTATGTTTCAGTATTTTCATAATTTTTTTTATGAAATTATCGTTTCTTAAGCTGTACTAACTTGATGGAGCATGAATAAATCTAATAAAACGTTGTGAAAAGATGATTTTTTTTCATCAGGATCGATTTTATATTTCACCCATCATCAAAGGTATAGTTAGTACTGTCGTCTGTCTTCGTTTTCGGGAGCGTTTCAAAAATACCCTGTATATACAAGAATTGCTCGTTTAAAGGTATTAGATTATAACCTTTATCTTAAACTTTTCCATATCCTCATCTTCTTTTCCTTCCCAATGGAAGGACGCCTAAATCATACTTTTACCCAAAAAAGCAAATCCTTCAAGATTTTCTGAATACCGTCCTATTTCGATTCTTCGTTTACTTTCCAAACTCTTAGAACGCCTTGTGCAATAACAAATTAGTTCCTTTTGTTTAAGAAATAGCACCCTTATGTTTTCTTATATTTACGCGAAGACTAAACATTAAATGAAACTAATTTTACGGTTTCTATCGCGTTTACTTTAACTTTTTAATTCCCGACGTTTCTGGTGCTTTACAGCACCCATGGTCACGAGGGGGACTGAGGTGTTTGACCTCCCGATGTCATAGTTAGCCCGGCTACCTTCAGTTTTCTTCAGAAGTCTGCAGTTTATGAACATGTTCAAAATCGTCCTTGCCATTACATTAGATTTGATAGACCACAAATCCTCGCAAAAGAACACCGATTCCTACCAAGGATGATTCGCGAGGCTATTGAAATTAAAAAAAAACATCCTAATTTCAATAGAGAAGATGGATGGGTGCTGCCATCTGCTTGGGATCCTATAATTAATAAAATTAAATCCAAACCCAAGTATACCTCTGCAAGGCTTCAAGATACTGTAAGCTCATTCAACGGAGATCGGACCAAAAATTAATATTCAAAAACTGAAGGTAGGCCGGCTAACTATGACATCGGGACGTCAAACACCTCAGTTCCCCCTCCTGTGACCATGGGTGCTGTAAAGCACCTGAAACGTCGGGAATTAAAAAGTTAAAGTTAACGCGATATCATCCGTAAAAATAATTTTCATTTAATCCTCAACCCTCTCCAATCTGGCTTTAGATCTGGTCATAGTACGACTACAGCGTTATTGAAAATCACGGACGACATTCACTGCAGTATGGAAAATCATCAAGTCACGTTATTGGTGTTGCTGGATTTCAGCAATGCCTTCAATATTGTTGATCATGATATCCTGTTAGAGATTTTGCGTTCTCTTAACATATCTCTAACTGCAATTTCCTGGTTTCATAGTTATTTGTATGGGCGCCGGCAAAGTATTCGTGTCCAAGATAGACTTTTTACGTGGCTCGATACCGTAGCTGGCGTTCCACAAGGTGGCGTCTTATCTCCTCTTTTATTCGCAATCTTTATTAATTCGATTACATCTCAAATATCTTCTCTCTATCACTTGCATGCAGATGATCTCCAAATATACTTACAAACAACCATTGAAGATCTTCCCAAAGCAGTTGAATGTATCGATAAGGATCTGGCTTGTATTCTCGACTGGAGTCAATCTTATGGGTTAACGGTGAACCCTTTAAAATCCCAAACCATACTTATTAGGAGTTCAAGAATGATATTCAAAAAAAAAGTCAACTACAACCTGTTATATTTAATGATGTTCCTATCCCTTATAATGACGTTATTAAAAATTTTGGTATCCGTTTGGATTTCAGTATTTCTTGAACTCCCCAAATTAATGTAATAAGCTGTAAAATGTTTGCAGCATATTCCTCACTCCGGAGGCTTAACTAATTTTTACCCATTTCCACCAAAGTTACGCTTGCACAATCTTTACTACTCCCTATCCTCGACTATGCTGACATTTGAGCAACTTAACAAACTTGAGTGACTCCAAAATCTCTGTATACGGTTCATATTCGGGCTTCGTAAATATGACCATGTTTCAGAACACTGCACTAAGCTCAAGTGGCTCCCAATCCGTCTTCGTCTGAATACTCATATACATTTTGCTCTCTACTGCGTCTTATTTAATATATCAAGTCCTTCCTATCTAAAAGAACGGTTTAAATTGCTCAGCTCCTGTCATTATTTCTCTTACCGTCCAAAAAAAATCTTTCCCTCCAATGTCCCGTGCACTCCTCGACTTTTTATGTCAAATCATTTTCTGTTCTTGGACTTTAGAACTCATTACCCCAGTCAATTAAAAATGATCCATTCTTAAATTTGTTACAAAAACAGGTTAAGGAACACTATTTGTCTCTCTAGCCCCTCTCTCTTCCTCCACTTAATTATGGTCATTGATCTATGTTTAACTCTGCACAAGGTAGATTTACCAATAAATAGAACACCTTGTTTGCTGTCGAATAACTCCTTTATTACATTGTCTGCAATGCTCCACATTTTAATTATAATAGGTTAAATAATAAATCCAGTTAGTAAAAATAGAAACTAAAACTCGCTAAGTAATATACTTGAAAAAAAAAACTGACATTACATCTATCCGTAACCATGACAACCTATCAACCTAAACAGAATCAATTTTAGATTTTTGACATTCCGCCCACCAAAGAACTTGTTTTTTAGAATCAATGAAATGATAGAAAATTAAATAACTACAATTAAGCATATAATGATAAAAGGCCGCCCACCGTGACATAACAACATTAGCAAAACTAGAATACAATTCAAATATAATTTTAAATAAGCATAACAGATATTCAAAACAGAAAAATTGAAGATTATTCACTATTATTATCGTCTCTCTGAGGCAAAAAACGCAACCTATTACACGCCCGTTTGAATAAACCATTCTTGGTTCTTATATTAACAACTCGAGTAACATTGTCCTTTCCTGTGTGTTTCTCGGCAATGGTACCAAGAAGCCATTTGGCTGGGGGTAGGTTTTGATCTCTTATGATGACAACATCACCAATTTCAGGATCCTTCTGATTTTTTGTCCATTTAAAGCGCTGATTTAGTGTCACTAAATATTCATTCGACCACCTCTTCCAGAAATCATGCATCATCTTCTGAATAAGCTTCCATCTATTTAGACCTGTTATATGATTCCTAGAATAATTTTTGTCAGGAATAGCAATCAAGGGTTCTCCAACAAGAAAATGTCCAGGTGTGAGCGGCATAGGATCATCTGGATTATCACTTAACTGTATATAATGTCCGAGAATTTAAGCACGCCTCAATTTGAGTAAGTAAAGTGGAAAGCTCTTCATAAGTCAGAGTAATATCACCTATAATTCTTTAAGATGTGACTTTGTTGCACGGACGCCGGCTTCCCACAACCCTCCGAAATTCGGTGCTTGGGGCGGAATATAGTGCCATGTTGTCCCTTCATTGACCAATATTTCTTTTACTTCCTTAGGAAAGGTGGATACAGCTTTATTTAACATTATTCTAAATTCTTTATCGGCACCAATAAAATTGGTGCCATTATCACTGTACAAATCCTTACAGTGCCCTCTTCTGGAAACAAATCTTCGAAAAGCTGCCATAAATCCCTCAGAAGATAAAATAGATACCGCTACGCGTAAGAGATACCGCTTCTAAATGTATAGCACGGGTTACCATACAAATAAAAATACAAATATATCCTTTATATGATTTTGACTCTCGTCCTGGCCCGCATCTTAGTTTTATATATCCGTAAAATCTACTCCTGCTGATTTAAACACTATTTCGGGTTTAATTCTCACTACAGGTAATTGACCCATAAGTGGATATTTCCTATGTTGAGAATACCTGATACATGTTACACAATTTCTGTAGCAGTTTTTAACATGTTCTCGTGCTCTCAGGATCCAAAACTTTGATCGTATATAATTAAGCATTGCTAGTGGATCCCCAGTTTTTAAATGGAGGTCTAGAATAATTAACTTCGCAATATGACTTGATCCAGGCAATATTATAGGATGTTTCTTGTTGAAACTTTCTTGAGATTGCTCGGTACGACCAGTTACTCTTAAAACGTCATTTTCGTCAAAATTTGGACAAAGTGTATAAAGTTTGCTGGATTTCTGTACTGTTCCGTGAGACTTTAACTGCTTAATATCTTCTTTGAAATGTAACTCTTGTGTTTCTCTTACACATATTTCCAAAATTTTATTCATCTCTTTTAACGTTATATTTTCCGGAATTTCTCTTATTTCTTTCGGTATCTTCCATAACGAAACTCTTTTGCAATATGATAATACTCTCAATAATCTCCATAAGTTAGAAAATTTAGTCCATATAAATTTTTACTTTATTTGCACTATAGCAGTTATAGTCTTAACAGACCTTTGCTCCTCATTAGTTGCGAATTGAGTTATCTCAATTGCTCCGTAGCGTTCTGATTCGCTCAACCATTCCGGTCCATGCCACCATAACTTATGCCCCTTTAACTCTTCAGCCGTAATACCTCTGGAAGCACAATCGGCAGGATTGTGCTTCGAGTTGACGTGATTCCATTGATCTCGATCAAGCATAGTCAATATCTCGGAAACTCTATTGCTGACAAATGTCGTCCGTTGACTTGGCTCGCCATGCAGCCACGCTAAAACTACCTTGGAATCAGACCATGCATATAAATTTGTTTTAGGTATGCTTAAAACTTGCGATGCTTCATGAATTAATTGAGTTGCTAAAAGTGCAGCGCATAACTCCATTCGAGGAATAGAAATTTCCTTTTCTATTGGCACAACTCTAGTTCTAGCTGCTACCAAATGTACTTTTACACATCCTTGATTATTCGTAACCTTTATATAAACCGTAGCAGCAAATGCGGATTGTGAAGCATCAGAAAATACGTGCAACTCAACCGAGTCACTACGATTAACTTGCAGCCATCTCGGGATGATCATGTTCTTTATATTTATCAAATCGCTTCGAAACGCAATCCATTCTTTCAACAGATTTGGTGTGATGTTATCATCCCATGACAGTCCTAATTTCCACAATTTCTGCATAAAAATTTTAGCTATTGGTGCACCACTTTTGTAATTGAAATCTTCCAGAGCTCATCAATTTATTAAATTGTTCATATATTTCAATAGCTTCCTCTTCAGTTTCAGTACCTGTTAATAAGTCGTCCATATAAAATCCTGTAATGTGATCTTAGCGGCTATTGGGTATTTCGATTGCTCGTCTATGGCCAGTTGTTGCAGGCACTTTACTGCCAAATAAGGTGCACACGAAGTACCAAAAGTTAGTCTAACTAATTTGTAACATTCTATTGGGTTGTTTGGATCAAATATCCACCAAATTCTTTGGTAGTCCGTATCATCATCATGTACACGAATTTGTCGGTACATTTGCACTATGTCGGCTACAATACAGTACGGGTTAAGTCTCCATTTCATCAAAATATGCCTAAGGTCCTTTTGAAGCTTAGGACCTACGAGAAAATAATCATTTAGTGACACGTTATTGGATCCCTTGCAAGATGCGTCGAAGACGCATCTCAACTTAGTGGTCTCCTTATCTTCCCTTATGACAGCATCATGTGGCAGATATATCGCTCTAGGATTGCTATCTGCCTTAGAAACCTTTACCATATGCCCTTGTTGAAGGTAGTCTTCTATTACCTTTTTGTACTCGTCATACAAAATCGGATTCTTTCTTAATTTCCTGTCTAGTAGTTTGAATCTTCGTAGTGCAATCTCTTTTGTTTCACATTGTATATTTTCATTCTTAAATGGTAATCTCACAATAAAACGTCCTTCGTCATCCCTCGTTGTAGTTTTTTGAAAAATCTCTTCACACTTTCTCTCGTCTTTTGTTACCTTCCTTTCAATGCTCTCTGGACCTCTTTCCATTGCCCAGAATTTTGTTAAAATATCATCTTCATTTACATGCAAATGTAAATTGATAATTCTAGGATTTTACTCATTGCCCTTATAAACTCGGCCTGATAATATCCAACCCAATCACGTATTTTGTGCGATTAGACCACGATCGAATGAATGTTTCTTTAAACCTTCTAATATGATCTCACTCAGAATATCAACACCTAAGATAATATCAACTCGGTTCGGTTCTCCAAAATTCGGATCTGCCAGTGGTAAATTCTCTAGTTCTGGCCAGTCCGTGATAATAGTTGTGTTGTTCGGGAGAAATGACGTCAGCGTGCTCAATACAAAGGCGTTGACTGGTGTTAAGAATGAATTATAACGTGATTCCAATGTGAATGAAACCATACTCTGTGCTCGTGTTTTCCCATCACCTATTCCTGATACAACACCATTCACTGCAGTACGTTTGAGGCCCAAGGCTTGCACAGTCGCTTCGTTAACAAATGACGCCTCGGAACCTTGATCGATCAGCGCGCGTACTACTTAAGTATAGCCATTGCTTGATTTGATATTGACTTCAGCTGTAGCCAGTAACACATCTCTCTGTATCTCCTGCGTATAATTTACCGAAATCTTAGTCTCTTCCTCTTTAGTAACTTCCTTTTGATCCCTTAACTCGTTGGGTATTGTTTTGAGTGGTCGGTTAATATGCAATAAGTAATGACGCCTTTTACCACAACGTCGACAGCAAGTTGATTGACGGCAAAACTTGACATGATGATTCGGTGCTAAACAATTGAAACACAGTCCCCTTGATTGTACAAACTCGGTTCTTTCTTTAGAAGACTGATTATTAAACTGTATACACTGAAATAACATATGCATTCCAGAACATATAGTGCAGGCTAATTTTTCGTATATTATGTGCAGCTCCATGTTTATCAACCGTAGAACAAAAACCCCTTTTGTTTTACTGCTTGTTTAATTGGGTTAATCATCTCTAAGGTCCTAAACCGTGTTTCTAGAAACTTGGTTAAATCTAGCCAAGTGGGTAAGGTCTCAGGTATACATTGACTAATATGTACTTCCCACTGCTTACGAGACTCTTGATCAAGTTTTGATACAACTATAAAATTAATGATAATATCCCAATTCTCAATTTTTATTCCCAAATTACTCAGTGATTTCAGGCATGCATTGGTAGTGTCTAAGAGATATTTTAAATCTACCGCAGAGTCTGGGACTACGAGTTTTTGAGAAAAAAGTTTTTCATAATTTCATTAGTGTTATATCTTAAATTATTGTATCTTTTTGTCAATAGATTCCACGCTTCTGTGTAATTACTCTCTGTAGTAGATAGATTTTTTAAAAGGTTGGCTGGCTCACCTGACAGACTGCTTTTTAAGTAGTGTAGTTTTTGCACAGGACTCAAATTTGAATTTTCGTGAATAAGAGATACAAACATGTCAAAGAAGACTTGCCAGTCATCGTAACCACCTGAAAACTTTAATTCTTGGTAATCTTAAATTAATTCTTGGGAGCATTAATTTGCTTGGACGTTGTCGTTGGATTTGCTGTAAATCTTGCTTCAGTTTAACCTTATAATCGAAATAGACTTCCTCAAATTTGTCGAAGATTTCTTCCTTAAAATAAGATAATTGTTTTTTGTCTTCTGACGCCACGACTGACACTATTTGTGAGTGTTGTTCAAAGAAAACCGAATACAATTTTTCTAAATGTTCCAGTCTTGCTTCAATATAAAATTGCGTAATTCTATCTTTATGTGACTTTTTATAGTTTCGAAAAGATTTCTCTAAATGCTCTAATTGATCCTCTTGATTCATAACCTTAGATTCCATTTTGTCAACAATTGAAAAAATTCTAATTTAATATTCAAAGTCAGATACTACGTCCAATTTCAATATCGTATATTTTATACTCTTGATTATATATCTTTTGGTCTCAATGATGAAAATTTTGTAAGTCCAGAATCAATGCAAATTTTGTAAGTCCTTTTTTAAACGTGAATTAAATTAATACATAAGGCACATCATTGATAGATCCGCTACAAATATCTAAAGTTCCCTGGTTTCGGCACCAAAATGTTTAACTCTGCACTAGGTAAATTTACCAATAAATAGAATACCTTGTTTGCTGTCGAATAACTCCTTTATTACATTGTCTACAATGCTCCACATTTTAATTATAATAGGTTAAATAATAAATCCAGTTAGTAAAAATAGAAACTAAAACTCGCTAAGTAATATACTTAAAAAAAAAACTGACATTACATCTCTCCATAACCATGACAACCTATCAACATAAACAGAATCAATTTTAGATTTTCGACAATCTACCTAAGGAATGTTGTCTTTTTAGTGCATAAGTTTGTTTCATTTTTTTACTTTAGTGAACCCTACCCATTATTCTTTTTCTCATTTTTTATTTATTTCTTCTTCTGGGTTGTTTGGAAGAGATTGCTATGTAGCAATAAGACCGCTCTTTGTATTTTCCTCAAAAGTTGTTTTTTTTAATCTTTTCTTGGTGTACAACAATGAGTATTGTATTGTATTGTATAAGTTTATTATTACTTCGTCTATCTCAATTCTGAAGTATGCTTAAGATCAAACACCTTGATCATGGTTTTGGAATGATTGTAATCATCAGACAGGAACTTAAGTGTACAAAGTCCAAAGTATCACACGTACCCTTTTGCAACATAGACCTCCCCTATAATATGCCTCATAGGAGAGATATTTGCCATAGTTGCCATACTTGCCACGCTTGGCAACCCGCTTGGTTGAACACCACAGTTTTTTAAATTATTTTTCTTTATTATCAGTAAGATGCTGAAATAGGTTGTTTCCTCTGTCGCCTCTTACGACAACCAGGGGATAATATAGGGTAGTATATTCTCTTACCCTTCTACTATACTGCATTACGTCGTTTTTTTCATCAACCCATAACAGCCCACTCATAAATTTGGGTCTCGGCCATATATTATATGACTTGTCATTATTACGACCGCACGGTCTTAAGCCTCTTAAGACTTCCTGTGTCTTTTACCAGGTCGTCACTCCTTCTTGGCCATCGTCATTCGGCCAGCAGTGAGAAACCATTTCTCAGATCCGTATAATATCACTGGAAACTGCTCATCTGCAGCGGAAGTTATAAAACCTTTTCCGAATTTCGCATAGTTGTCTCTAATGGCAACCACGGAGCGATATGGCATATACTAGTGTCCTAGTCCATAATTTTTCATAAGAGGGCGCACTGATAACTAGCACCGTGGATATCCGCCAATATATAATGTTCATACCAAACCCGCGCACACATAGCTTGTAATATCACTGTTTTGGCTATACAGGGTATTTTTGAAACGCTCCGGAAAACGAAGACAGACGACAGTACTAACTATATCTTTGATGATGGGTGAAATATAAAATCGATCCTGATGAAAAAAAAATCATCTTTTCACAACGTTTTATTAGCTTTATTCACGCTCCATCGTGTTAGTATAGTTAAATAAAATGTTAATTTTATTAAAAAAAATCATGAAATACTTAAAAATAAAACCAGCAGTGGAATTACTGAATTACAATCAGCTGACTAGGGGTCAATGTACGCGCGAACGCCGAATTCGCGCGGCCCGCAACTAGCGATGGTACCACAATACCTAATAATTTACAACACTTGTCTAAGTACCTAACTTATCTACTTAACCTTTTGCCACTGTGCTTGTCTCTACGTAGCCACTTTAATTCGAATTACAGGTTAAATAAACCAAATAACTGGTTCGATTCCCGCTAATGAAAAAATACTTAAATAAAATGTTAACAAGGTTAGAATCATGCTTTTTATCCATTGTGTAGGTATGTTTATTATTCTGATGTATTCAGTTATGTATCATTTCAGATCAGTTCAGTACTAAGTTATTTAAAAAAATTAGGTATGAAACAGCTTACCGATCCTCCGTGGCCTTATGAGATTCTCCAAGGCACATTAGCATGTTGCCGTATTCACGAGCACTATAAACGTACCTACGCGTTAGGCATTATTAAAACAAAACAAAAAACACAAAATGTAACAACAAGAACAATATCATTAAGTAATAAATAACAAGTAATAACGACAATAATTAAATAAACAAAACAACTGAACTTGAACTGTCGCTCGTGATAGTCAACATGGAACTGTCTCAAAAACTAAAATTATAGCCAAAACAAATGCGCACGGAGGTAACGTCCTTGAAGAATGTAAATTCCACAGCGCGAGGCGACACGAGGCAGCGTGTGTGAAAGGGAAGGGTAGAGTGAGTAGTATACCTAATGCATTGTTTCGTACCGATCTAGATAACGAGTTCGGCGCCCGCGAGGATATTGACCCTATTGTCAGCTGATTTTCTTTTTTAAGTTTCACTGCTGGTTTCATGTTTAAGTATTTTCATGATTATTCGGGATCGAATTTCTTTATGACCCATCATCATAGGTATCCTTAATACTATCATCTGTCTTCGTTTTCGGGAGCGTTTCACAAACACCCGGTATTAAGGATTTAATTCTGTTGTTATTAGTTAATCAACGTAATATTTTTTGTAATACATAAATGTGTTGGTCTGTCATCATCACTATTTTTATCATTACATCCTATCAAAAGTCCACTCATAACCATACGCCTGTTGTTGATTGTTTTAAATAATAATTTATTTTTCTAGCTATCTTTCTTTATGGGGCAATGGATTTTCTTACCCAGAAAAATATACTCACACAGGTGACGCGGTGCAGTGTCAAAAGTAAAAGACATGGTATGGAAAAAAATTCCTAAAACGGTCCAACAGAGACAATAAATGTCATTAATTTGACATTTAAGGAAGATAAAATCTTTAAAAATATAACTCATATACAGGGTATTTTTGAAAGTTAATAAAACGTTGTGAAAAGATGATTTTTTTTCCTCGGGATCGAATTTCTTTGTGACCCATCATCATAGGTATCGTTAGTACTATCATCTGTCTTCGTTTTCGGGAGCGTTTCAAAAATACCCTGTATATTTAGCATAGCAACAGTACATATTATTATTTATGAAAAAAATATCAATAATTTCCATTTATACGCTATCAATTTAAGATATTTTATTAATACCAAAACATGTGACAGTACTTACCACAACATTCCTTTACTTGAGTCATTAAAAATATAGTTTGAGTTCTTTTGAGGGTTATAAAAAAGTTTTCACATTCGAAGCTTATCAAAACTATTAGCAATATGTTTTTTATTATCCACATCAAGAAAACGCCAGAAAAAATATTTATTTCCATGAACTGTAAAATATATTAGCGTTTAGTCAATGGATTTGGTTAGATATAGAAGAAAAATAGACAAGTCTTTGATGATTTGATGATTGATCATTCATAAACGCTAATCATTATTGCCACGCCATTCCATTATTTGCCCTTGTAGCGGCGAGTAAGAATATCTATACCCTATATCTTCCCGTGGGTGTCGTAAGAGGCGACAGAGGGAAACTGAGGCATAAGATAGGCAGCAGCTTCTGATATCTGATAACAGCAAAATAACAATAAAAAACTGCGGTTGCTAAACCGCTCGCCAAGCGTGGCAACGATGGCAATATTCCCCAAAGGGCGAGAGTTACACAGAGACGGCTCTCAGTCCCCGACGGCCTCGCTATTCCTGGCTACGGTGCGACCATGTTTATGGCGGGGCATGGGTTGCTAAGAATCTCCGGGGAGGTTCGGTTGCCACCAAAGACGACTCGATCTGGCAACATATAACCGCTGGGATATCATAAGATTATCTGAGGTCCAAAGAAAGGGGGAGAAAACGGTGACCTTCGAATCCGGCAACTTGTTCTATCACCGGGAGGGCGATCATCTGTCCCAAGGAGGTATCGGATTTAGCGTCCACAAGTCTCTCGTTACCAACGTTGTAAAGATTGGGAGTGTGTCGACAAGGGTTGCGTACCTTATACTCAGAATCCCCAAACGGTATTCACTGAAGGTCATACAGGCTTACGCACCAACCTCGGCACACCCCGATGAGGAGATGGAGGAAATGTATGAGGATATTTCTAGAGCCATGCATTTCTCCAAAACCCACTATACGGTGTTAATGGGAGACTTCAACGCAAAGCTAGGCACAAGAGAGAACGGTGAGCTGAAAGTAGGGAAATTTGGATTAGGGCAACGGAACCCAAGGGGCCAACAGCTGGCCGACTTCATGGAGAAAGAGGGACTCCTTATGATGAACTCTTTCTTCCAGAAGCGGCCCCACAGAAAGTGGACCTGGTCGAGCCCCGACGGTTTGACAAAAAATGAGATTGACTTCATTATGACGACTAGACGCCAACTGTTCAGTGATGTCTCAGTGATCGCGAGGGTGAAAACTGGTAGCGATCACCGAATGGTTAGAGGCACACTGAACCTAAACGTTAAGTTGGAGAGGTGTCGTCTAATGAAGTCAACGCTCCGTCCCCTCGTGATCTAATCCAAAGTCCCGAAACCTTTCAGCTCGAGTTAGAAAACCGTTTTCAGTGCCTAGAAGATTGCAATGCAGTGGAAGATATGAATGACAAGCTCGTAGAAACTGTCCATGCGGTTGGAGCTAAGTTTTGTAAGACCCGCCGCAGAAGAACACAAAAAATCTCCGATCACACTCTTAATCTCATGGCTGTTAGACGGGAAATGAAGCTGCAATCTTTAGTAGATTTGATAGCATACAGGCAACTGAACAGACAGATCTCCAAATGCATGCGGCGGGACTTACACAACTTTAATACTGCTCGTATTGAAGAAGCAATCGAGCGGAACCAGGGCTGCAAAGTCTTTGCTAGAGATCTGTCTGCCAGAAAAAGCCAACTGTCGAAGCTGAAGACCGAGTGTGGCAGCGTCGTTTCCGGGACACCTGAGATTTTGAGTGAGATTGAGAGGTTCTATGGGCAGCTGTACACATCATTGTTGAAGCCACACGCAAGTGTGAGTAACGATCCAAGAGCAAGTCTTATCCGACACTATTCCCGTCCCGATGTTGCTGTGAAGGAAAACTATGAGGATATCTCTAGAGCCACGCATTCCTTCAAAACGCAATAAACGGTATTAGCGGGAGACTTCAACGCAAAACTAGGCACAAGAGAGAACGGTGAGCTGAAGGTAGGAAAATTCGGGATAGGAGAACGGAACCTAAAGGACCAGGAGCTGGCCGACTTTATGAAGAAAGAGGGACTCCGATAATGATGAACTCTTTCTTTTAGAAGCGGCCCACAGAAAGAGCACGTGGTCGAGCCCCGACGGTTCGACAAAAAATCAAATTTACTTAATTATGACGACTGGACTAATCATCCATGTGGTTGGAGCAAAGTTGTACAAGACAAGTTGTAGAAGAACATAAAAACTACCTGATCACACTCTTAATCTCATTGCTGTTAAAAAGGAATCGAAGCTACAGTCATCAGCAGATTTGACAGCATAAAGGCAACTAAACAGACAGATCTCCAAATATATGCGGCGGGACTTACACAACTTCAATACAGCTCGTATTAAAGAAGTGATTGAGCGGAAACAGGGCTCCAAAGTCTTTGGCAGTGATATGTCTGCCAGTAAGAGCCAACTGTCGAAGCTGAAGACCGAATGTGGCAGCATCGTTTCCGGGACACCTGAAATTTAGGTGAGATTAAGAAATTCTATGAGTAGCTTACACGTCAACGTTGGATTCATACGCAAGTGTAAGTAACGATCCAAGAGCAAGTCTTATCTGACACTATTCAGATCATATTCCGGACATCAGTCTGAGCAAGATTAGAATACTTCTGCAGAACCTTAAAAACAGCTAGTCTCCGGGCGAGGATAAAATTACCGCGGAGCTTCTGAAAGCAGCTAGAAAACCAGTACTTGAAGTCTTTCAGAAGCTCTTTAATTCCGTCCTCCATGGTGGCATTACTACGGAGGCTTGGAGCAGAAGTGCGATAGTCTTGTTCTTCAAGAAAGGCGACAATGAGCCGAGAACGAAGAACTACAGACCGATGTTCCTTCTGAGCCACGTCTCTTGCTGTTTTCCAGAGTCATTACGAATCGTCTCGCACGCAGACTCGACGACTTCCAGCCTCCCGAACAAGCTGGTTTCCGAAAAGAATTTAGCACAATAGACCACACACATACCCTTAGACAAATTTTACAGAAGATCGAAGAGTATAATCTGTCACTTTGTCTTGCGTATGTGGACTAAGAGAAAGCCTTTGATTCCGTCGAAATTTTGGCGTTGCTGCAGTCCTTTCATCGGTGCAAAGTTGACCGTCGTTATATCTAAATGTTGAACTGTTTGTACAGTAGGACTACGATGACTATCCGAGTACAGAACCAGTGTACGAAACCTATCCAATTGCAGAGAGATGCAAGACAGGGTGACGTAATATCCCAGAAACTCTTGACCGCTGCATTGGAAGACGTTTTTAAGCTACTGGACTGGAAAAGATACGGTATTAACATTAATGGCTAGTACATCATTCACCTTTGGTTTGCCGAAGATATAGTCTTTATGGCAGAATCGCTGGAGGACATAAACACTATGCTCAATGACCATAAGTCTTAAGATGAACATGGTCAAAACAAAGATCATGTGTAACGTCTATATCACACCTATGCCCATAGTTGTTGCGAGCACTAAGCTCGAAAGTTTAGATGAGTGTAAGTCCAAATATGTCCACTTTCGACCTAGGTCAATCGACATATTTAATTCAGCTGGGCAGCGTTCGGGAAATAACGACACATCTTCACGTCAGGTATACTCAAAACTTGAAAACAAGACACAACAGTACAACCAGTGCGTGATGACTTATGGATCTGAGACGCAGTCCTTCACTGATGGCAATAATATGAAGAAGCTCAATTCCTTCAGCGAGCTATGGAAAGGGCAATGCTCGGGGTTCCTCTGTGTGATAAACTTAGAAATGAAGATATCCGCAGTAGAACCAGAGTAACCGACATAGCCCAACGGATTAGTAAGCTGAAGTGGCAATTGGCCGGCCATTTAGCTCGAAGAACCGACATATGATGGGGATGCTTTTGATAGGTTCTCGAGTAGCAGCCTCGTACCGGTAGGCAAAGTGTGGAGTGGCTCCCCACTAGATGGAGAGACGACCTGGTAAGACATGCAGGAAGTTGATGGATGCAGGTGGCACAGGAACGGTGCTTTATGGCATTCTGTGGGGAGACCTCTTTTCAGCAGTGGACTTGAGAAGGGCTGTAATGATGATAATGATGAAACGCCATTCAGAAGATAAAAGAATTATGAGAAATAAAAAATGAAAGAAAATGAAATAAAACGGTTACCACTTATTTAGTAATGACGGTGTTTGGAACGGCCAAATGGACAGATCAGCATAATGCTACTTAAATAAGCGCTATTTTCCGCTAACGCTAGGTACTCATGGATAGTCTGGATAAGTGCACCGAAGGACCAAGTGCTTAGACAACAAAGTTAATTGGTGTTAAGGTGATGGCAAAAACACAAATTGGTCCAGGTTCATGACTTCAGAGACATGTTTGTTCTAGTACTCGACGATGTGTTCCCGAGAAATATTGGCACGGCTGGAGTAAAAAGCATCACCAGTGCCGTCGTTCGCATAGCAATGAATGTTTCTCGCTTGCAAAATATCATAGATATTGTAACGCTCCACCTTCTGCTATTATAAATTGTCGTCTGATGTAAAATATAATAATATAAAATATAAATTACGTGACCAGGATAACAAAATATTGATCTTTCCCAAGGATCTTTCTAAAGGTTTATTATTGGCCGTTTGTTCCATTTATGGCGTGGTTGTCTTAGTAAGGACCCTTATTTACGTTGTGTTTGTTTAGTAACTAAATTGTTTAAGGTGTCTATTGGGAAAATGAATATTCACTAGACTAGAGCAATCGAAAGCCAAGGTAATAATACCTTATTATTATTTTAAGCTAAAGAGCCCCGTTTACGAAGAAAGGGCCCAAAATAGGTTAAGAACATTAAATCGTCCATATTCCGCTTGTATCAGGTTTCCTTATTAATTAATCCCTTTCCACTTCGAAAAGGCTCATAATATTTATATGTCGCCGGTTTATGGTAAAATCAGTTTTTTTTACATGGGGAAATGCCTATGCATAGCCGACTCGCGGGGGCAAGGACGGGTTATGTCGGAATCGCAACGACTAAAACCCCATGGGGTTCTACCTTAATCGCATATTAGCACGACCACGGGAACGCTTTCGCACACATCCCACCAGCGCTGGTCGCCCCATGGCAGCCCCTCCTCGGCGTTCTTTCAACTTCTCCTCCCCATTCTCCTTCTCAGGCAAGGCACAACAGGAACACAAGGTACGCCTTCCTGCGCGGCCTCAACTCCACCTGCGCAACGGACCCACCGAGCCAGATACACGGAGGCCATGGGACCAGCAAAGAACGAGCACTCGGAAGCACCCTCATTCCCGACCCCAGCGGCGAATCTGGTCGATGGCTTCTCCGTCAGCCAAGTTTCGGGTGCGGAGGGTAGGGAGAGCGGAACCTCCTAATACCGTCACTCCTCTACCCCCACAACCCAACCACCGCAGCAACGGTGCGGCCCCGCCAGAGTCGGGGAGGATAGGGATCTGAACGTGCGAATTAATCACCCAGTTAAAACAAGCGACGTTTGACTGAGGGACCTCAACGACGCCGTCAGCACTTTAGAGATTGCGGCGGTGATGGCTGAGGCAGGGGATTGTTCGGTAGATGACATAAAAGTCGGGAAAATCCGCCAAAATCCCACTAGCATGGGAACGTGCTGGGCACGGTGCCCAGTCGGCGGCTGTTGGGCGAGTGCGCGTGGGTTGGGGGTCTGCTCGAGTTGAGTTACTAGAGCACAAGCCCATGCATTATTTTCGGTGCCTAGAAAGAGGGCACGTTGTCAGCAGGTACCCCAGTGACACTAATAGGGGCGCACGTTGTTACGCATGTTGCGAACCCGGATACAGGGCCAAACACTGCACTGCGACGGCACTCTAGTGTCATTTGTGCTCTGATCTTGGGCGTTCTCCTGGCCACAGATTAGGGATGAAGTGTATCCCACCTCCCAAAAAAAAAGGGAAGGAAGAGTGAACAGACCACACCAAAGCGGCCACAACGACTTCTTTCGCTGCACCGAGTATTAGCTCGGCAATAAAGGTAGCTGAGATATAAAAGTCACTATCCTTAAAGTCCACCAGGGCAATCTGAACCACAGCCGCAATGCACAGCATCTGCTTATACAAACCATTGCGGAGTGGCGGGTTGCCCTTTCAGTAATAGCGGAGCCCTATGCCATCCCTGACCGTCCTCGCTGGTTTGGTGACGAATCGAGCTGCGTTGCCATCTACTGGGGGGTGGGGGGGGGGGTAGAAGGATTGTCCCATCCTCCGCTCTATTGAGAAAAGGCCCCCCTGTCCATAGTGGGCTGCTATGTCTCTCCTAATAAGTACCTTGCCGACTACGAGGCTACCTAGACGCGGTGGCTAATTGTGTTTGCGAATATCAGCTTCGTCCGTTTATTGTTCTAGGAGATTTTAACGCCCATTCCAGGGTTTGGGTCAACTCCAGAGACGATCCGAAGGGAGATACAGTAATGGAATGGGCGGCTGGGCTGGACCTTCGAAGAATGAATCAGGGGTTCGTAAGCACATGTGTGCGGTGGCAGGGGGAGTCCATCGTGGACCTTACGTGGGCAATTCCTCCTGTGATGCAAATTCTGTCGCACTGGCGATTGGCGCAGGAGGCGCTCACATTGTCCGACCACCGCTACGTCGTGTTCGATGTCACACTTCGCCAGGCCGACAGTAACCCCAGTCGGCGAGAGAGCAGCCCACCGCGGCGTTGGTGTCTCAAACGGATCGACCGAAATAAGCTCGAAACCGCCATCGTCGCATCCTGGCCAGAAAACGCCGAAGAGGATCAGTCCGATTCTCAAGTGGAAGCGAACTGGTTTCGGAGTATGATGGCGGAAATTTGCGACCTGTCAATGCCCAGAACCAGTCACCCCAGGCGCAGAGTAGTGTAAGGTGGTCGGCAGAAATCGCAACGCTCCATGCGCTCTGCTTGTGAAGTTGGCGCCAGTACACAAGAGCCCGAAGGAAAAGAAGGCGAGATCCACCCGAGGAGGTAGCCAGACTGTACGGGGCATACCAAGCGGTTACAAAGGCACTACAAATCGCTATTATTAACGCCAGGTCTCGGTCCTGGAAAGAGCAGAGACTCAACGAAGATCCCTGAAGGTGTCCATACAAGATGGTGCTGGGAAAGCTCTGGCCCAGGTCGTCTCCCTTGAGGGAAACTCTCGATCTGGATCTGCTGGGAAGGGTGATCAGCACGCTCTTTCCAGAGGACCGGTCAAGTCCCTCAGGTCACCTGCCGTCGTCATGGGAGTGGCAAGATGAGATGGGGTGACCGTCGAAGAACTAAACCGAGCCATTAACTGCTTAAAAGCCCGGACCACAGCACGGGGGCCCGACGGAATACCAAGCCGGGCCGTAATGCTGAGTCTGCCTGCCCTGGGGAACAGGCTTAGGCAGCTGTTCACCGGCTGTCTACGGCGTGCCACATTCCCCACAGCCTGGAAAGAGGCAAGGTTGGACCTCTTGAAGAAGGAGGGCAGGGCCGCTGATTCTCCCTCTGCGTACCGACCCATATGCCTGTTGGACGAGATTGGTAAATTATTCGAGAGGATAGTTGCCACTCGACTCAATAGGCATCTGTCGCGCGGCGGTCCCGATTAGGCTGATAGCTAGTTTGGGTTCTGACGGGAGCGTTCCATTGTAGTTGCAATTATGCGCGTACGATCCCTAACGGAACAAGCTGTATCCCAGGGTGGCGTGGCATTGGCGATAAGTCTTGATATCGTCAACGCCATTAATTCTTTACCCTGGGACGCAATCAGGAGGGCACTGCCACATCATCAGGTGCCCCTCTCCCATCTGCAAGGTATTAGGACTATTATTAGGAAGTATTGGGACTATTTGCGTGACGAGTACATTCTGTACATGGGGCAAGATGGTAGGAAGATCCGGAGGGATATCAAACGTGGGGTTCCACAAGGTTCGGTGCTGGGGCCGCTATTGTGGAGCCTATGATGCGGTTCTGCGATTCGATCTTCATGCTGGCGTAGATATCGTCTGCTATGCTGACGAGACATTGTTGATCGCCAGCGGGATCACTTTTGAGAGGGCCAAGGAGCTTGCCGAACTCGGAGCGGAAGTAGTCGTCGCCAAAATCCACGAATTGGGATTAGAAATAACGCCTCACAAGACCGAGGCCGTATGGTTTCATAAATTGCCACGGGGCAGGGAACCTCCCGACTCGTGGGTCCGCGTCGGTGAGTCTGAAGCCCGAACGGGTTTCCGCCTTGTCGTGGCGGGGGGGCTTAGTAGCCGTGGCTTGGTCACCCGCGGTGAACAAAGAAGAACCCCTTGGCTGGCTCGTGGTGTAGGGCCGGCCCGAGGTGGCCACTCCGAGTGAGCTTGGCGAGCCCACTTCGGATGTGTGTCGGTGGGCTACGGCGAGAGGTGTGTCCTCTCCCCCTACCGCTGCAGCCGAGGTGGAGACGCGGAGGAAGAGGAGTGTTGGTATGGTGATGCGCCACTCGCCCTATCCTCTGCGACTCTGATGGGGCCGCACCGTTGATGCGGTGGTGGTGGTGGGGCCGCGGGGGGAGAGGAGTGTCGGTATTGCGAGGCGCCGCACTCCCTACCCTCCGCGGCCGAAACTTGGTTGGTGGCGGAGCCAGAGACCAGATCCGCCGCTGGGGCCGGGAAAGCGGGTACTACTGTGCGCTCGATTTTCCTGGCCCCATGTCCTCCGCGTATCAGACTCGGGGGTGCCCGTTACGCAGGTGGAGTTAGAGGCCGTGGAGGGGGACGTGCCTTGTGTTCCTGGTGCGCGTTGCCTGATATGGAGAATGGGGAGGAGAGGTCCTCCCTCGAGAAAGGACTGCCATGGGGCGGCCGGCGCTAGTGGGGCCGTGGACAGTCGCTGAGGCTTCGAATAACATTTCGAGCGCCTAGTTCCCCGGATCAAAAGGGTAGCGGGTGCTATGCATAGACTGCTGCCCAATCTAGGGGGACCGATGGAGGAAGTACGTCGCCTCTATGTCAGAGTTATACGGTCTGTAGCTCTGTATGGAGCGCCTGTATGGGCAAAAAGGTTGGCCATCCGACGCTGCAGAACTAAAATCTACAGTGTCCAGCGGAGGATGGCCATACGGATCGTACGAGGGTATCACATGATATCCTTTGAGGCAGCAAAGGTCCTGGCTCGCTTTCCACCCTTAGATATACTGGCGGATATGGATGCGAGGGTGTACAACCCAATCAACATCCTCCATGAGAGAGGTGCCAGTGAGCCAGATGAGGTGCTTGAGTCTATAAAATGGCAGGAGCAACAGAACGCTTCTGCGACATGGCGCAATCAACTGAACGAAGAGCGCTATGCACGCAAACACGTTAATAGCGCAATCCTGCTGGTCTACGAAGCCTGGATGCATCGACGAGTAGAAAGACTCACCTACAGACTTACATAGATAATTACCGTGCACGGATTCTTTGGTGATTATCTGTGTAAGATTGGACGCGAAGTGACGGCAAACTGCTTCCACTGCAGTGGGCGGGACCAAGACTCCGTATCCCACA
The DNA here is from genome assembly GCA_029286625.1 of Parnassius orleans. NCBI lineage: Eukaryota > Metazoa > Arthropoda > Insecta > Lepidoptera > Papilionidae > Parnassius > Parnassius orleans. The sequence continues at coordinate 287,380 of JAGSMP010000347.1, read as the reverse complement.
CGCTTGCGGTTTGCCTAGGGTGGGAATGTGAGCAGATGAATTTGGCGAGCCGGGTCGGTCAGAACCTCTCTCTGCCAGCAGTAGTGTCAGCAATGCTAAGCGGGATCGGTGGAGGACAGTTTCCACTCGGAGACGATGCCATCAAGGCGTTCGTCATGGCCCTCTCCTTGAAGATGGTGTTCCCCCACAAGAACGGGGTCTCTGGTGTTGGAGGCGTTTGGGGCGGGGGCCTCGAATGCCTAGTAATGTGACCCCCGAGGGGAAGGATGGGTCGGAAGTGGTCCCGAGACATTTTGATAGCACTGCAAGGGTACCAGGGGTACGTGCTTCCAATAAAGCAAAGCGAAGCCCCCGTTGCGTTCCGAACGGAGATCCTGAAACGCCTCGTACACGCTGATGGAGACCACCGTGGGGTTTTAGCCGGTAGGAGACCGGCATAACCTTTCGGTTGCTCCCGCAGTATGAAAATTTCCCCACGAAGAAACAGGTTAAGTAAAATTAAGTTGTTAGGTTAGGTTTATCATAAAACTAAATAAGTACAGGTTTTTGATTACAACTTTTAACTAACGAACCAGTAAAAGAGGGCTTGGCCCCTTGGTAGTGCGTAAGCACAAACATCGACCGAGGTCGCGCATGTCAATGCGTGTAAACGCTATAGAGAATACGATCAAATCCAGCCACAGTGAATGTACCTCACACGGTTTAGACACACGTCGAAATAATAGATACACTGGCCATAAAAAGCCCCCGTGAGCGCCACCATCTGCCAGACCATCACTCCTGTAGACATGATTTAAGTGTAAGGTATCACCACCGATTGAATGATCAGCATGGCGTCTAGCCGCAGAGCATGTCATAAAACTACCGCTCACCTCAAAGGCATGGGGCTTTCGGCCGCAGCCTTGAGAGTCTCTTCCCTCCAGCTACCTCCACACATATGCTCCACCAACCAATACAACGGCAGAAATAGCCAAAAGTCAGTTATAATATAATAATAATAATTTGCCATCGGACAGGGTTTGTATAACTGACGATGAGTACATGCATTTTTCGATCATGTATTTTCGATCATGTATGTCTCACCCACCAACAAGTTGCCTTCAATCATACAAAAGTGGAAAATTTTCAGAGATATTTTATTGTTGTTATAATATAAAACATCATGGAGGTCAGACAGTCTGCAGCCCCGTCATGCAGGGACCCGAATTGGACAAAGCTACTTAGGTATGAGTTAAACCAAGACGCAGAGAGCGCCATTGAGACCTGCCAAACAACCATTGCAGAGACGCAATGCTGCAAATGGTAACAAGCATCAATACCACTACGTCGGGCTTATACCATGGCATAGCTACATCGACCAGAACCACAAGATGCGTGGAGTCAGGCGCAGCAAATCTGCAGATCCATCACAAGGCGCAATACTGCAAGTAGCAGTGAGCATCAATGCAACTATCATATGGATGGCACCCCCTCACAACACACCCACATGATTCCTATCAACTTTGGCAACAAAATTTGTAATGTTTTTGATTAAAAATAGCATCAACATATCATATTAGCACGCTACTAAGACGCCAGTAACCAAAAATCTATGTATCATAGAGCTATTGTAAAAGTGCTATCAAACACACTCTCCTTAATTCGAACTTTAGTCGACATATCATAACGTTATGCGTTAAGACGCCGCCCACAATCGGTAGAGGTGTGCGATGTTCACGGGCAAGTCGTATTTTTTCAAAAAACCCGCTCATCACCAGCACTAACATGATATGCCTAAGACATAATCACATAACATTACTTTTAAGATATTTTTAGAGGAGTTTATATAGAAATAAATTATCGTTTATTGTTAATAATAATGCGCTGTCACAATATGCAGAATAAACAGCGTAGTTGATAGCGCGTAGCCTAGTGGAACACCGCGTTAATAGTATTCTAATCAGAGCATGCACCATGCATGATCCGCCACATCTAGAATCTGCGTAGGCGAAGTAACCATTTTTGTCAGACTCAGACCATGTGTCAAGGCAAATTCATAAACAGATCTCCCCGCATGATCTATATTCCTTATTCTATGAGTTGGTGACAAGTGAAACTGCCGCGTGGCTTTACTACTGTTAAACTGTACTTTATTAACTAGGTAACTTAATGCAAAGTAGCATCTTCAGCGATCTGGTCATGTAGTATGTATATATATATGTTCATCGTTATTGGTCTATATACATATATTTCCTCATATTTAAAATAGTATTCCTGCCTACCACACTTCTATAGCTTGTTAGTCGTATTTCGATTAGTGGCCACGCTTTGAGATTATCCTTTAACCTTTAACGTCGTTTCCTTTAGCTTGTCCATCGTCATCATCATCATAATTATTACAGCCCTTCTCAAGTTCACTGCTGAACATAGGCCTCCCCCAAGGAATGTTACAAATCACGGGCCTGAGCCACATGCATCCATCGACTTCCTGCATGTCGTCACTCCATCTAGTGAGGGGTCACCCTACACTTCGCCTACCGGTACGAGGCTGCAACTCGAGAACCTTTATTTCCCATCGGTTGTCGGTTCTTCGAACTATAGCTTAGCTTGTTTGATAATACTAAATTGTAAAACCACATGCTCTTCCCAGTGTTTTACGATATTAACTTTTACGAATCCACCCAGATAGAGTGATGTCTTTCGCGGCCACCAACCAGCGATCTAATATTTGCGTAACATTTAATTATTTTAGTTCATTCTTACCGTAATAACTATTTGAACATCACTCATTGACAGTCCAAATGTTGAAACAGCGTAATGCAAAATCTGTAAGATTAAAATGGTGTTTACACTGATGCATATTTTTACAAGTATTTATAGTACTGTTTAAGGTATGTTGACAAAAATAAATCTTACCGGAATCGCACACAACTTTTTGTAAATATAATAAGTATCAAGCATATCCATAAAAATATCTTTTATTTGGTTCGGTTCTTCCATTTCACTTACTGTGAATGATTTCTGATGCTGAATACCAATTTCTATTAAATTTTTCAATTTCATAGTCCATATAACAATGTTACATCTTAAAAATTTTATCGATCGGATCATGTAAATCATATCTAGATCAACCAGCAACATAGGAAAGAAAATTAAATAATAACATAAGCTCCGATTACCTATTACCATAGAAATCAATCCCATAACAAAATAGAACAGGATAATGACTAAAACATAAATCCAGTTACCAGTGATAAAAAGTCTGCAATTAATGTGAGTAAACTTCTTTATTTTTTGAAGTTTTGAAATAAAAGCTATATTTGAGTCGTATTGGATGACATTATTTATGGCTTTCATGACCCATCCAAAAGCAAATAAATAATTATTGATCATTAAAATTGTATACAAAAATAACGGAAACTGCATTAATATTTTATCAGTTATTACGCTATATATATAAGTTATGATTATGCATAACGTGCTGCCAAGATAAAAACAGTTAGCAATGCGGCTATTGGGAGTTATAAAGTTATAACGAACGCAATATTTTGGAGAAAACATCATTTGTTGAAAGATATTTAAAGGAAGAAGGAACTTTTGTAGATCAACTTCAAGAAAGTTGTCTAAAAGTATTTCGTTTCGAACGGGATTGGTTAGACATAAAACCTCATTTGAAAATCGCTTCGACATTACTACTAATGTAACATGCTATATATACATTTATAACTTTGAATGCTATCACTGACGATATTAATCCGTCGTCTATTTTCCCACTGGGTTAAAATATTTCAAGTGTTCTTGAAATCTTGTTCAATATCTTAGTGGTACAATTGAAATTTAATATTTAAAATTGAATATCACAAAACTGACGTCGTAGTATAAGGCGTTTGACTAGCGCTTGAGCTTTTCCCTATGTAAATAGAACATGAAACTTTACAATCTTGTAATTTGAAGTGTTTTTTTGATTGCATTAATAATAAAACATATTCATCATTGTTATCATAACATGTCAATCAATTAATGCCATACCCTAAGTAATAACGAAAATGAATAACTAATAATAAACGTAATTTAAAAATGTATTTTAAGTAATTAAATTGTTATAGTTTTTTCTAATAAATTTATACTTATAAATAAAACTGAGGACGTGTCGCTCGCGTCCGTAGGCTTCAACCACCTAAACCTAGGCCAAAACTACACGTGTCCTCCGGGTGGTAAACGTGCGGCAAAGCCGAAAGACCAGACTCGGCTATTCGCCGTGTTGTAGCGACGTAAAATTTACCGACCCCTGTGTGCCATGCGCCATAAACTAACGAAAATGGCTTCGAGTACCCGACGGATTTTTAATTGGACAGGGTTGCGAAGAATCTCCTGGAGTGAAACCAACGAAGAGGCTTCATGAGAATATCATCAATATACCCCGTGTAGTGGCGAGTTAGAATACCCACTACCCCATATCTTCCCGTGGGTGTCGTAAGAGGCGACAGAGGGAAACTGAGGCAGAAGATGGGCAGCAGCATCTTTCTGATATAAGCAAATAACAATAAAAAAAAAGTCTCTCGTTAACAACGTTGTAAAGATTGGGAGTGTGTCGACGAGGGTTGCGTACCTTATACTCAAAATCACCAAACGGTATTCGCTGAAGGTCATACAGGTTTATGCACCAACCTCGGCATACCCCGATGAGGAGATGGAGGAAATGTATGAGGATATTTCAAGAGCCATGCATTTCTCCAAAACCCACTATACGGTGTTACTGGGAGACTTCAACGCAAAGCTAGGCACAAGAGAGAACGGTGAGCTGAAAGTAGGGAAATTTGGATTAGGGCAACGGAACCCAAAGGGCCAACAGCTGGCGGACTTCATGGAGAAAGAGGGACTCCTTATGATGAACTCTTTCTTACAGAAGCGGCCCCACAGGAAGTGGACCTGGTCGAGCCCCGACGGTTTGACAAAAAATGAGATTGACTTCATTATGACGACTAGACGCCAACTGTTCAGTGATGTCTCAGTGATCGCGAGGGTGAAAACTGGTAGCGATCACCGAATGGTTAGAGGCACACTGAACCTAAACGTTAAGTTGGAGAGGTGTCGTCTAATGAAGTCAACGCTCCGTCCCCCTCGTGATCTAATCCAAAGTCCCGAAACCTTTCAGCTCGAGTTAGAAAACCGTTTTCAGTGCCTAGAAGATTGCAATGCAGTGGACGATATGAATGACAAGCTCGTGGAAACTGTCCATGCGGTCGGAGCTAAGTTTTGTAAGACCCGCCGCAGAAGAACACAAAAACTCTCCGATCACACTCTTAATCTCATGGCTGTTAGACGGGAAATGAAGCTGCAATCTTTAGTAGATTTGATAGCATACAGGCAACTGAACAGACTGATCTCCAAATGCATGCGGCGGGACTAACACAACTTTAATACTGCTCGTATTGAAGAAGCGATCGAGCGGAACCAGGGCTGCAAAGTCTTTGCTAGAGATCTGTCTGCCAGAAAGAGCCAACTGTCGAAGCTGAAGACCGAGTGTGGCAGCGTCGTTTCCGGGACACCTGAGATTTTGAGTGAGATTGAGAGGTTCTATGGGCAGCTGTAGACATCATCGTTGAAGCCACACGCAAGTGTGAGTATCGATCCAAGAGCAAGTCTTATTCGACACTATTCCGATGATATTCCGGACGTCAGTCTGAGCGAGATTAGAATGACTCTCCAGCACCTTAAAAACGGCAAGGCCCCAGGCGAGAATGGAATTACAGCGGAGCTTCTGAAAGCGGGTGGAAAACCGGTACTTGTAGTCTTTCAGAAGCTCTTTAATTCCGTCCTCCATGGTGGCACTACACCGGATGTGTGGAGCAGAAGTGCGGTGGTCTTGTTCTTTAAGAAAGGCGACAACGTTCTCTTGAAGAACTACAGACCGATTTCCCTTCTGAGCCGCATCTACGTACTATTACAGAGTCATTACGAATCGTCTCGCATGCAGACTAGACGACTTCCAGCCTCCCGAACAAGCCGGTTTCCGAAAAGGCTTTAGCACCATAGACCACATATATACACTTCGGCAAATTGTACAGAAGTCCGAAGAGAACAATTTGCCACTATGTCTGGTGTATGTGGACTATGAGAAAGCTTTTGATTCCGTCGAAATTTGGGCGGTGCTGCAGTCCCTTCAGCGGTGCCAAGTGGACTGTCGGTATATCGAGGTACTGAAGTGTTTGTACAGTAGGGCTACGATGGCTATCCGAGTACAGAACCAGAGTACGAAACCTATCCAACTGCAGAGAGGTGTAAGACAGGGTGACGTAATATCCCCGAAACTCTTCACCGCTGCATTGGAAGACGTTTTCAAGCTACTGGACTGGAAAGGATACGGTATTAACGTCAATGGCGAGTACATCACTCACCTTCGATTTGCCGACGATATAGTCCTTTTGGCAGAATCGCTGGAGGACCTAAGCACTTTGCTCAATGACCTCAATAGTGTCTCCCAACGGATAGGTCTCAAATTAACATGGACAAAACAAAAATCATGTTTAATGTCCATGTCACACCTATGCCGGTAGTTGTTGGGAGCACTAAGCTCGAAGTTGTTGACGAATATGTTTACCTGGGACAAATAGTCCGACTAGGTAAGTCCAACTTCGACGGAGAGGTCAATCGACGGATTCAACTCGGCTGGGCAGCGTTCGGGAGATTACGACCCATCTTCTCGTCAGGCATACCTCAAAACCTCAAAACTAAATTGTACAACCAGTGCGTGTTGCCAGTGATGACATATGGAACTGAGACGTGGTCCTCCACTTCTGGCCGTATGAGGAAGCTCAAGGTCGCTCAGCGAGCTATGGAGAGGGCTATGCTTGGGGTTTCTCTGCGTGATAAACTTAGAAATGAGGATATCCGCAGTAGAACCAGAGTAACCGACATAGCCCAAAGGATTAGTAAGCTGAAATGGCAATGGGCCGGCCATATATCTCGAAGAACCGACAACCGTTGGAGAAGAAAGGTTCTCGAGTGGCAGCCTCGTACCGGCAGGCGAAGTGTAGGGCGTCCCCCCACTTGATGGAGTGACGACCTGGTAAGACATGCAGGAAGTCAATGGATGCAGGTGGCTCGGGATCGTGCTTTGCCGCATTCCGTGGGGGAGGCCTATGTTCAGCAGTGGACTTGTGATTGGCTGTAATGATAATGAATGATGATGATGAGTCGAAGTCAATTAAATACGCATTATTAAGGATAACTCAAAAACGACTGGTCAGATCTTGATCAAATTTATATGGGACCACATGAAAAGCACCAGCTTTTAATAAAAAAAGAATAATCAAAATCAGTTCACCTAGAAAAAAGATTGAGGTAACACACTTAAAAAAATTAAGTGGAATTGAGTTACTCCTCATTTTTTGAACTTGGTGAAAAATAATAGAATAACCATAAGGGTAGTAAGAGACTTTCTTTTTTATTTTGAGTGTTTTGTTTTAAAATTAAATCTTTGTTAAATACTACAAGGTTTAATAAATATTGTGTAACAAAATATTGTAACTTGATGGATGTGTAAAATTAATTGCGATGAACGAAAAAGATGACTGGAGGGTTAGCATATCTGGGGACAGATATATAAAATTTGCGTGACCAGGTAACCAAATGTATTAATCTTTCCCAAGGATCTTTCTAAATGTGTTTAGTTATAGGCCATTTGTAATATTCATAGCGTGATCGTCTTAGTTAGGACCCTTATTTAGGTTGTGTTTGTATATTAACTTAGTTCTTTTAGGTGCCTCTTGGAAGAATGAATATTCGCAAGAGTAGTCGAAAGCTGTTGGTAGTATCTTATAATTATTTTAAGCTAAAGAACCCCGTTCACGAAAAAAGGGCTCAAAAAGGTTGAGGAATATTATTCGTCCCTATTCTACTTGTATCAGGTTCACATCAGTCAATTCCTTATTATTTAAACCCTTCCCGCTAAGTATTACCAAATACAATCACCCTAAACCGAAAGATAGCCGACGTTTCATAACGCTATGCGTTAAGACGCCGCCCACAGTCGGTAGGGGTTTGCGATGTCCAGTGGCAAGTCGTATTGCTACAACAAACCCGCTACCATTGGCACTTAGATTATATGCCTAGGACACATCGGTTAGCGAGTTCAAGTTTACCTCGGTCTCGGACACTGTGAAACAGTTTATACACCACTATAATAATCCTTTTCATGTCCCATTTCTATCATTATAATACGTTTACATATTTGAGACCTTTCACATATTATTTGCTTTATTTCATAGATTAGACCTTACTTTTATGTTTTATATACTTTATATTTTTTTACGTGGTAGAGCCATGCTGCAGCTATATTAGTAGTATAGTTGTAGTACGAATGGGTCGGCTCGGCCGGGTAAGGACCACGCTCTCACAGAATACCAGCGTAAAATAGCAGCTTAACACTGCTGTGTTTCGTATGGTGAGTGTAGAGAACCGGAGACCCTTTTTACTGGAAAAGAGACATTCCATCTTAGTCCTCACGGGTGACAACGCATCTGCATTTTGATTCTTGATTGAAAATAGATGTAGATGTCTATGGGTCACAGCAACCACTTACCATCAGGTGGACTGTGTGCTAGTTTGTCACCCTATCATATAAAAAAAAATATATGGGTGTTCAAGCCACAACTCTATTATAATGTTTATGCATGTTAAAGACCTATATTAATGCTTTTGTATCATAGACCTTACTATAATAAGTCCCTAATATAGGACTATACATTGTGAAACAGTACTTTAGTAGTCAGGCACCTGATCACCCCATATTACATATGACCATGTTATGTATAATCTTGGGCATGCATCTCTGGCAACTCTCTTATAAAAGCAATCATTACATACACACCCTCCAGCAACACGAAAACATGTTGCATCATTACAAGAACATGCTCAATAATTTAGAAATTTTTTGACCCATTTTCCAATTATATTACAAATGTTATTTATCTTTATTATTGTAATATAATCGTCTTGTATATCCATTAATTGTATCATTATTGCTTAAAATATTTACTACATTTTGAATATTTTAAGCAGAGTTTTAATGAATTTAAAGGTTTTTGAAGACAATATAATAAACCTTTAATATACTATAATACTTAATGTTCAAAATGAATGTATTTAGACTTAATGCTTATTAATGCATTTTAATTGTTCAAAATATTATATCTGTGATATTTATATTGAATTTAATTATTTTTTATTAATAATAATAATGCGCCGTCATAATAGGTACAGTATGAGCGAGCAAAGATAAGTGAGAATGAGGCATGGACGGTTATGGACAAATAAGACATAGTGTATAATTTACTCTTTGCTATAAAACAGTACTTCCTGCTTTATTACAATGCTCGTATGTATTAGGAGAACGGATGTTAAAGACGTAAGACGTAAGGCGAGTGTCACTGTACCAATTGTTTAACGTGTTGAATACTGAAAATATAAGAAGATTGAGGTACGACGTTTTTTGAAGACCAATTCCCATATATATATATATATATATATATATATATAAACAAATTTTAACTTTATTATGTATTTCTTATAATGTATTAACCGATAAATAAAAATACATACACGTTGTGATGTAGAGCTGTCAAACAAATCAAATATTTAATTTCTACTACTTTCAATTCTTAAAAGTTAAGTTTACTCACAATATTTTTCTTTGCCACCTAGTAGATAGTAAATCAAATGTACTAAGTGATATTCCGTTGGTTTCCGCGAGGATCGAACTAAGGTTTATCGCGTACCTACTATATGCGGAAACTTTTGTCCTGAGCATAGCCACTCCTTCTTTTATTAATCTATAAATTTAATAATGTATGTCATTATCGTCTTGATTTAAAGGTTATTTTATATAATGAATATTTACAGCTTGTAAAAATTCACTGCTGAACATAGGCATCGCAAATAGATTGTTACATACGGGGGGATATTTGCTATAGTTGTCACGCCTAGCAAGCGGGTTGGCAACGGGGGCTTTTTTATCTGTTAACAGAAAGATGCTACTACTTATTTCCTGATTCAGTTTCCTCCTGTCGCCTCTTACGACATCACTAGGATGGTAATAAAATATTTACTATGGCCGCGTAGCGGCGGGCTTTTTTCGACATATAAATAAATTTTATATCAATAATAATTAAGAGTGGTTAATTCGTCTTGAAGTGAATTGTAGGTTTATTGATATGATATGCGGGAAAATAAGGTTACGCGGTGATTATATATGACCTTTATAATACAAAGGGCGGACTGTCTGTGAAAACACCCTGTGAAGCACTAACAAAAAAGACATACAAAACACTTACCGCGGTCTCCAAATTCCTCGTCTTATCGTATCTGCGAAGCACTCCACTAAGACAGCGTCAATAATGTTGTCTATATGTAATATGGAATAATGAAATTGGGTGCAATTCAGCGTCGTCTTCCAACGTAATGGCAGAGATAAACTTCCTTTTTGTTGCGGTGCGTCACAGACTGAGGTTAAAGTCAACCCGGAAGCGAATTGTAGTCCCTCTGTCGCACGTTCGCAAAGTAATTTCACAGACAATAATATATTATTAAACTATATTTATAACAGGCGCAAAGAAAGAGACCTATGAACATAGGTCTCTTGTCCGTCATTACTGAACAGCAACGACGGCTCTGTGGCGCAGTGGCTTAGCAATGAGTTGCAGCGCTAAGGGCCGCGGGTTCAAATCCCGCACGGAACAAGTATTTGTATGGCCTACAAATAATTGTTCCGGGTTGGATGTTTGTCCTTGTGGAATTTATGTATGTAAACTGCCACCAAGATACAGGAGAAAATCTTAAAGTGGAGGTAATGTTTAAAATTTAAAAAATGTATTCAAGTAAGTTAATATTTTAATAGTTATAACGAGACACTTCTTCTACAAAAAAAGTACCTTGTAAATTTAACGTGATGACAGCCAAATATTATTCATCAAGCACAGACGATTAAATGAGTGGTAGGGGTAATAAATTAAATTTTTGAATTCAAATTAATTAACTTACAGTATTAGCTGTTTTTGTAAAATACTATTTAGTTATCCATATTTTGTTTAAAATAATGAACTCTAAAACACGCCGGCCACTGACCTCTATATATACAAGTACGCAGAGGTCAGTGACGCCGGCCCTCATTTGTGTAGAGTGTTGTCAATGTTTTTTAATTTTTGTATAAGGCATGCCTATTTGTCAGATGATATGTTGAGAGCAGTTGTGGTACCAATCGTAAAGAACAGAACAGGAGATATTAGTGACAAGCAGAACTAAAGACCCATTACACTAGCTACCATATTGACCAAGGTGCTTGACGGTGTGTTGAATGGTTATATTGCTCAATATCTGACACTCGAAGATGCTCAATTTGGGTTCAGGGCGGGTCTCTCGACTGAGAGTGCAATATTAGTTCTTAAGTTTCATTGTATTACTAATACTCTATGGACAACCTAGTCTGAAATAAATCATAAATTAAAATTAAATATTCTAATTGTTTTCACTCACATGTTTACACTCACATATAATGTGAGTGTAAACATGTTTGCTCGAAATTATAAAGATTTGTAAGGTCATATCCCTTGCAAATGTTTAATATTTTAACTTCATGGCTTCAACAACAACTTTATGACTTGTTCCTTACTTGTTTTCTGTTTTAGAATCAACGATTTTAGCACTAAAAGTTGAAAAATGTTTCCTTACTTTAGTTTACTTTCTATCCATTTTTATTTTTTTTATTTTGTACAATCAGTGTGTTCAAAAACTCGTGATATCCGTTTAATTTAAATATCTTAAACAAGATTTATTTCAACAAAACTAAATAATGAACCTTTGCAGTTATCCTTTAAAAAGTGAGAGGTTCTTAAAAGGGTATAAAGGCTCTTAATGATTATGTGAATTAGTATTCACACTAAGTAAATTAAATAACTGAATAAATAAGAGATAATCCATATGTCAGAAAGATCTCTTGGCTTTCGATATATGACATTATACCATCTTGTGTAAAATACCATTGCCGATGACAATTAGTAGCGTCTAAGGTGACATGATTGGAATTGAAATTCTATCAGTTGTTCAGCAGTGTACTTTTATAGGCTGGTGAAGAAGAAGAAGGAGATTGAAGAAGTAATTATATTTTCAAAATAGGTAGTTCACTCCACATCATATATATTAGATATTCTAGTTAAAGCAGTATCTGAACATTGGCCGGTTTTTCGTTTTGTCTAGTAGGAAGCAGCGTCTTCCTAATGTTATTATGCCCATCTCCTGGTTTGTTTCCCCCAGTTACCTCTTAAGACACCCAAGAGACGAATATCTCTGTCATCTGGTCAACTATGAATTATATATCTGTAAAGAAGAATAAGTACAAATCAATTACAAAATGTATTATACAGGTTGGGCCATCTGTTGGTCCTTTTTTCAATCGATTATTTTTAGCACTTCACGTTATCTGTTCTAAAAAATTATTTGACATATAAAAAGTAAAAAATATGCCATTTATAATCATGGAATCACTAACTTCACAACAGCGCATTTTTTTGTCCTAATTTGTCCTCCTCCTCTATGATATAATTTGTCTCATCCTCATGCTATTCACGAAGCAGAACATCATCCTCCAAAAGTCACTGTTTGGTGTGGTTTATGGGCTGGTGAAATCATTGGGAAAATGATCACAAGAAAATGCCCTTACATTGAATGGGGAACGTTATCGCAACATGTTAACTGTTTTTTTTTGTGGCCCAAATTGAATGAATTAGGTGTCAACAACCTTTGGTTTCCAGAAGACGATGGAGCGACATGCCACATAAGTCATGTAACACTCCATTTATTGTCAGGAAAATTTACGGATCGCATAATTTCAAGAAATCCTGAAGTTCCTTGGCCACCTAGAACCCCGAATTTAACACCACTTGATTATTTTTGTGGGGTTATTTGAAAGGTATGGTATATGCTTATCATCCACAAACAATTCAACAACTTAAAAACTACATTCGAGCTGAAATTGAGGTCATTGATCCGATTTTATTGGAAAAAGTCATCGAAAATTTTGAAGTTCGGATGCAGGCCTGTAGACGAAGCCGTGGTGGGCGTATGAAAGATATTGTTTTCATACATAAATGGCATAGAATCACCTTTCATTGTCAATAAAAAAATTGACTGTTCACCTCAAAATATGTGTTTTATTTACAAATGAAAAAAGGACTAACAGATGGCCCATCTTATATTACAGCCTAAAACCAATTGTATTATTTTTCCATAATGTTTCCAAAAAACTTGTTTTAAAAACATAAGCTATGGTGAATATAATTGTATTCTTTCTATTCTGTACTGTGTATTATTTCACCCTTCTACTCCTCCCTATCTAAAGGAGAAGTTTAATTCTGTAGGGCTTCCTGGGGAACATCTACGCTCTTTAAGAAAATTCATTTTAAGGATACCAAGACACAATATATTATTTTTTAATAAATTATAATATTTCTATTTCATGTATTAGTTATTTATATGTTATTTTATTGCATGTCTATATATCGCATGTATTGATATTATATTATATATATTTATATTGCATCACCCACCTAGTATTCCTTGTTTTATTCCTTCACACCTTTGGTTGCCAGGAAAGATAAGGCTGCCAATTTGTACATATAATCTGCTTTTTGTTATGTTATTTGTATGTTTGTTTGTGATGTACAATAAAGTATATTCATTCATTCATAATTATATAAAACGCTATCCTTTTACTCCAATATGTTATTTCACATATCAGCTTAAAAATGGCACTCCTTTGTGCTTTGTGATCTCAAAAGGTGAGTTTCATCTTGCTAAAATACAAAGCAATTTCATGCGTACTTTTATTGAGTTGTTTAGTAGTTTTGTTTAACATAATATTTCTGTTACATTATTTGTATCTTCAATTTGTTTATTTTAAACCCCTCATTCTTATTAGTAAAATCATAGTGTGTGGTGGAATATTGTGATAATGAAAATATATCTGCTGTGATATAGGTTCTTATGCGGGTATGTACGAAAGAGATGAGAGAAATTATATTAAGAAGCGCTGTGAGATTGCGTGTTGTTGCTATGCAATGCAATGATAAATATGTAAGCGAGGAACGATTTATGCATAAGCAAGTCGAATAGAATTATGAGGGACGAATAATACGACTGCCTTTATTGCAGAGGCGGTTATTTGTAGTATGAACTAATAACAATCAAATCAAATATTTATGCAGGAATGCACTAGTACACAAATGTATATAATATATTTTAAATTGCGATATAAGATACGATATACCAGGGTGGTCTGAAAACTTTCCGACCTTAACGTGAAGATGGCAGCACTCGTCAATAAAAGCTTGTGGGTGTAGTTGTGCATCTTTTGAAAGTTATGCACCAAAATTTCAGCCATTTTGGACGCGTAGTTGTTATTTGATAGTCGTTTGAGTGAGTCGATGTGAGTGTTTTTGTGAAAAAAGAAAAAAATTAAGTATCGAGCTGCCATTAAATTTTTGTTTTTGAAAAGATAGACTCAATAGGTGTCTATTTACTTACGTGGGTTATCTGAAAAGTTTCCGACTTAACAAAGATAAAAGACATTTTTTCTTATTTTTTTTTAATTTTCTGCATAGTCTCCTTGTATCTCTACACACTTCTTCCAGCAATGCTCCCAACTCTCTAACCCGTCCAAATAATACTCGGCGTTTTTCTCTGCAAAATAATTATTCACGAAGGTGATTGCCTCCTCATTTGAAGAAAATCTCTGTCCTCTGAGCGCAATTTTTAGATGAGGGAACAAAAGAAGTCGCTGAGGGCTAGATCTAGTGAGTAAGGCACATTTCCAACGCTCTGTTTGCACGGTAACTGCGCAATAAATCCGAGTTTTGGCGCTAATTAATTACTTTAGATAAAACTTGAATACACCATTATACGCTCGAAACAAAAATACAGTCAAACCAGTGGGCTACCTACTCCAAAAAAGCAAAAACTGTTTTTTAGGCTGGGAAAGTGATGGCGACTGTTTTTTGGGATAGTCATGGAGTTATCTTAATCGATTATTTTCAAAAAGGAAAAACCATTACAGGAGCATACTACGCATCATTACTTGACAAACTGCAGACAGAAATTGCGGAAAAAAGCCAAATTTGCAGAAAAAGAAAATCCTGTTTCACAATGACAACGCGCCGTCTCACAACTCAGCGGTTGCCATGGCGAAAAGCCACGAATTACGGTTTGAACTGCTTGAAGTTGGACTTATCTAGTCGGACTATTTGTCCCATGTAAACATACTCGTCAATAACTTCGAGCTTAGTGCTCCCAACAACTACCGGCATAGGAGTGACATGGACTTTATACATGATCTTTGATTTGTCCATGTTCATCTTAAGACACTAGATCTTAAGACTAGACACTATTGAGGTCATTGAGCATAGTGCTTAGGTCCTCCAGCGATTCTGCCATAAGGACTATATCGTCGGCAAATCGAAGGTGAGTGATGTACTTGCCGTTAATGTAAATACCGTATAATTTCCAGTCCAGAAGCTTGAAAACGTCTTCCAATGCAGCGGTGAAAGATTTCGGGGATATAACGTCACCCTGTCTTACACCTCTCTGCAGTTGGATAGGTTTCGTACTCTGGTTCTGTACTCGAATAGCCATCGTAGCCCTACTGTACAAACACTTCAGCACTTCGATATAATAACAGTCAACTTGGCACCGCTGGAGGGACTGCAGCACCGCCAAAATTTCGACGGAATGAAAGGCTTTCTCATAGTCCACATACGCCAGACATAGTGGCAAATTGTACTCCTCGGACTTCTGTACAATTTGCCCAAGGGTATGTATATGGTCTATGGTGCTAAAGCCGTTTTGGAAACCGGCTTCTTCAGGAGGCTGGAAGTCGTCGAGTCTGCGTGCGAGACGATTCGTAATGACTCTCGAAAACAGCACGTAGACGCGGCTCAGTAGGGAATTCGGTCTGTAGTTCCTTAAGAGAGCGTTGTCGCCTTTCTTAAAAAACAAGACTACCGCACTTCTGCTCCACGCCTCCGGTGTAGTGCCACCATGGAGGACGGAATTAAAGAGCTTCTGAAGAACTTCAAGTACCGGTTTTCAACTCGCTTTCAGAAGCTCAGCTGTAATCCCATCCTCGCCCGGGGACTTGCCGCCTTTAAGGTGCTGGAGAGCCATTCTAATCTCGCTCAGACTGAAGTCCGGGATATCATCGGAATATTGTCGGATAAGACTTGCTCTTGGATCGTTATTCACACTTGCATGTGGCTCGAACGATGATGTCTAGAGCTGCCCATAGAACCTCTCAATCTCACTCAAAATCTCAGGTGTCCCGAAAACAATGCTACCGCATTATGTCTTCAGCTTCGACAATTGGCTATTTCTGGCAGACAGATCTCTAGCAAAGACTTTGGAGCCCTGGTTCCGCTCGATCGCTTCTTCAATACGAGCAGTATTAAAGTTGCGTAAGTCCCGTCGCATGCATTTGGAGATCCGTTTGTTCAGTTGCCTGTATGCTGTCGAATCTACTTCTACTGAAGACTGCAGCTTCATTTTCCGTCTAACAGCCATGAGATTAAGAGTGTGATCGGGGAGTTTTCGTGTTCTTCTGCTGCGGGTCTTGCAAAACTTAGCTCCGACTGCATGGACAGTTTCCACGAGCTTGTCATTCATATCGTCCACTTCGTCTTAGGTGGCAACGGAACCTCCACCGGAGATTCTTAGCTCCCCCTGCCCCGCCGGTACCATGGTCGCCACCGTAGCCAGGAATAGCGGGGCCGCCGGGGACTGGGGGCTGCCTCTTCGTAACTTTAATCATGGGGGGTATAATGCCATAGTTGCCACGCTTGGCGAGAGGTTTGGCAACCGCAGTTTTTTTATTATTGTTTTGCAGTTATCAGAAAGATGCTGCTGCCCATCTTCTGCCTAAGTTTCCCTCTGTCGCCTCTTACGACACCCACGGGAAGATATGGGGTAGTGGGTATTCTTACCCGCCACTACGAATGATACACGGCTCGAATGGTACTAAAAATAAATGAGTAGCGATTTATAAATTCTACAATCCGGCTCGAAGTAACCAAAAATAAATGGTATAGCGGACCAAAGCGGGAAACTAACAAATTAAATGGACTGTATCAGCATGTTTCGAAGGAAAAAAAAACAAAATGGTGGACGCGGCGTTTTGATGTATGTATGCGATATACTTTTGACAATATACTTGCGTAAAATTGATTTAATTCGTTGGCTAAGGGAGATGAGTTGCTGCGGACTGGGAACAACAAATAAAAAAATCATGAAGGGATGGATAAAGCACAGTACCTTTGAGGAGAGTGGTGTGTCTCGTATCTCTTGATGACTCGACGACACGATGAGCTAGGTTGACACTTAATTCATGCACAATAGAACAGTTCTGATTTTTTCTCAATAAAATCATGTGCACCAAACAAACCTCCAACGATTAATTAATTTTAAAACAACATTTACACGGTAATGGCCGTAGCGTTCCTTCCAGCAACGCGGCAACAAATGAGGTGTACTTCCTTGCGGTTCGCGGTTCCTTGCGGACGACTAGACGACACGGCGATCTGTGCTACACCAGGTATGTGCCGGAAAAGTAAGAGATAGGGGTAGGGAACTTGTATCAGCCAATACTAACTAACAGAATACATCATGTGCGTTGCCGCAACCAACCGTTATTGCAATTTTTGAAAATACGAGTAAAAAAGGCTTCTACTTTTATTCGAAATTATTCCAAATTGAATGTTATTTATGGGCAACACCTACGCATACGTGCGCACCTCTATGTGCAATTCAATTCACAACGTTTTTGCCGACCGAGCTACCCTTACCAATGTGTGAGAATGTGTTAGAAAAATAGTAGGCGTTAGATTATTATGAATGAAAATCAGTTAAAATAATGCATTACCACGCATTCTGAATTTAAAAGACAAAAAAGACAGAATGTTTGAGATTTTTTTAAGTAATTTTTCTTCACCATTCGCTTAAATTAATTATTCTGAACCTCTGCAAATTTGGGTGTATATAGCAAAATAACCCTGTATATAACTGGTAAATTGAAGAAAGCTCTTTTCAAATTAGAAAATGATTATTCTATTTCTTTTTACTGTAGAAACTACAAGTATTCTTTAAAGCTCGTTAGGAAAGAATAAAATTTACTCGCATTTGCAACAAAGGGTGACTTTTTCTTTATATAGAAAAATGCTTTACTTGTTCTTTCCTTATTTGCAAATAACAGTTAGTAGCGATGTCACAAAGAGTAACTTACTTTAAAGGATTACTTTATTTTTACACTTTTAGTATATAACCGAATGTTAGACGTAAGGTGGGTTGGTGTAAGAAAATCCATCACCCAAATTATAAGAAATTAAATCAAATTATAGAAAATTCACTGATTCGTTTTGAAGGGGAAGAGAGCCAGTATTATTACAGGCTGTGGGATCATCCATTACAGCCTATAGGCCTATGTTCAGTCCACTGCTGAACATAGGCCTCTCCCGTAGATTTACTTATACGTAGGATTTTGCCACAGTTGCCACTCTTAGCAAGCGAGTTGGCAACGAAGAATATGCTGCTGCCCATCTTCTGTTTTAATTTCGCTCTGTTGCTTCTTACGACACCCATGGGACGTTGTTGGTTAGTGATTATTCTTTGACCGCTACTACACGGCTGTGAGATACGTTATCTTAATCCTCATGGAAACGTACATGTAGCCTTATTTGTTAAAATTTGTTACATGTGTGTCCATGAGCGGCAGGAGCTACTTATGATTAAGTGGCCTTTAAAATCTTCCCACATCTGCGATCACTCACCCAGCTACCACGGCAGCGTGATTATTGCTAAGCCTCTTTATAGGAAAGGACTACACGTTGAGATTTATTGATAAATAATACGAGTATGTGTACCTCAGACCATCGAACAAAAATAGACGGAGCGCTGCGTACATATCAAGTGATGCCGAAACCATGCTCAATTTCTTGACAGGCAATGACGCACACATAATCTTTCATCTTTAAATTTTTACTACTGGACGCATATATGCACATAAAACCATTTTAATGATTGCAAATGATATTAGATGCATAATATGTGTACATAAGTCCGTGTTCTTACAATAAGTTAAGCATGGTTTTGGCTTGGTTATTGCATCATTTTAAATGTAAGCAGCGTTCTGTTTCTTTATTGGTCTTAGGGGTGTTTTAGGAAATGATAATGTGCTAAAACAAACTCGAAAATTGTATTCAATTATGTCAAAATATGCATGAATATCAATGCTAACTTTTGTTTTTAAAACCTAATAAAAACATCTTCGTGTAAATAATCATATCAAGTACTGTAACGTCAACATTCACTGTAAGTCAAAATAATTGCCAGTGACATTTTTGCTCCGAATATTCTTTGTTAGAATTACGCTCCTAGCAAGAGTCTAGCATCCGATTGACAAGGGTCTGGGTTCAAAAAGATCTGATGATGGCAGCTATTTTGATACGGAGAATTAAATTTTTGTTCGACGTAAAAAAATATAATATGTAGGGTTTTCTTTTTATTTTTTATTGCTTTGATATTAACGGAGCCAGCGACCAACAACAATTTAAGTATTTTTTTCATCCAATCAGTCAGTTGTCAAGCCCTGGACTATCAAACAGCACCGCGTGTAAGTTCATTTATTACAACCCATCACAAGTCCACTGCTAAACCTATGATGAGCCCTATGCCTCCCCCATAGATTGCTTCATAGAGGGATATTTTCCATAGCTGTTACGGGTGGCGGATTAGCAGCCACAGACTTTTATTATTATTGAGATGTTATCAGGATGATGCTGCGATATAAAAAAAATTGTCCCGTATGTTTTCCTATACAATTCATCCAATTACAATAAAACTTTGGTGAGTAAGGTGATGTTGTGTACACGTCCGGGAAGGTTTCTGACATAAATGAACATTTGTTTGTTTGTTCGTTATTGTGTTGCTACACCATTCATTCAATGACGGATTGTTTTGACAAAAAATTAAAGTAAAGTAAAAGCTGACTTTAAAAAACTAATAAAAAATAATTTCACATTCTGAAGTCGGTACTAAGATATACTGTAAAGAAGAATTAGAGCCCCGACTTTGGAATGTAAAATTATTTTATTCTTTTTACTTCTTTAAAATCAACTTTTACTTTTTTTTTATATTTTTTTATCCTTTTGAGTGAACTAAGGAATATCACCATCTTAAAATCGTCTTATTTAAAAAGTTACTTCATGTATTATTTTGCCACCATTAGGTATGGATTTATTTCTCCAGATTTGCAGAAAACCGTGAACAGATTTTAAAAATAAACATACAGTCAATTTTCTTTTAAATTCGACCTAAAAAAAAAAAGAAAACGTTGTAACACATGCCGGGTATAGCTAGTCTTATGAAGCTGAACAGTGTTTGTTCATTACAATCTTAATTAAAAGTATTGAATAAGATATATAAAACTATTATATACATATTTATCTTCTCCAGGAGTTATGATGTTGTTTCGCAGAGAAAGATATTTTAATTTCATTTCAATTTAATTCGTTTCTTGTATGACAAAGGAATCCTACTAAAATAAAAAATACAATCATACAGCTAAAATTCATTTACATCTACTTTATTATATTATTTTAAAAAAGGTCTTCTTCGTGTTCTTTATCAACATTTTGAATCCACTGTAAATTATTTTATTCATTCATTCATTAAAGCCTAACAAATTCCACTTCTGAACATAGGTCTGATAGATTATCTCATAAGGGGAATGTATACAACATTGAGAGGAATGTTGTATATGTTGCCACGCTTGGCTTGACAGAGTAAATATATTTAGGCAGTCTCAAAACATTAACATTAATTTGTAAATATTTATGGTGCAAGCTAAACACGCAAAATACAGCTAGCACGGAGGCCGTACACTAAAACCTGTGTGTAAGACGTTTAACGTAGCGATCACACATGCAATGTGCACAGTCGAAATACACTTTGAGTGGTTGCTACTAAAACACTAATACAACAGCGTGTGTTCCTAATTTACGCTCGTTCTAAATTTCTTTTTTAAGTTTATCATAGATCAAAGGACTGGAGACACAGTGGGTCAGAATATGCTATTTCGTAAATGAAATATTATTGTAATAATATAATCTAAAATAAAAACGACAAAAGGGAAGAGTTTCTTTCGCCGTCACCGGAGAAATCTAATCATTAACATCATACCATATTCGGCTGCAATAAAATAACCAAAAGAACTTACCATCAGGTGGGATAGTAGTCAAACGCTGGACTATTCTAATAGTAAAAAATATATCAGATGAACCTCATTGAAGAAAAAACATTTCACAAACGAAATTTCAATATGTTACATCGAGTAAATAATAAATATATTTAATGTTTTTCACGCTAATCATCCTACTCTCCTCTGACCCTAATTTCATACGTCGCAGCAGAGACATACAACGACTAGCAAAACAATTTGGTCTTGTAATGATGCCGTTTTATTATCACCTCCGAATATCATTTAGCGGTAATAAATGTCTAACAAAAATAAAGAAAACGTTCAAATAGTTTTATCGTCGAGTCATTTATTAGCCGAAAATATCTGTATAGGAAATGAAGGATGATAAATGGAATGACCATACCCGTAGCACGTATATATTCACGATCATTCATTTCACTCAAAGCAAACAAAGAAACAGAGCCACAATGGTGTTCTACTTATTTTACACTACAGGATGGTTTGTCAATCCTACCATAAAAAAATATAATAACATATAACGAGCGTACACCTCGTTTATCTGTAACAAAAATATATTGTAATGTCTTCCAGACCGAATTCCGGTCACGGTGCCCTTTCAAAATGGAGACTAGTCTAGATACTGCGCATGACAGAATAATAGTGCAACGCGTGTATGCGCAAGCATTATGACCGAAGAGCGTATAGGATCGTTTGGTGCTGTCAAAGGGCTTTACGTGCTTTCTGAGACACGTGAGTGAAACTCTAGTAATTTCATGACACCGAGCTGCTACTGATAATTTATTGATAGAAAACACCAATAATTTTTCCAACCCGGGATTCATCCCGAAACTTCGAAATGCACTTATGACCATTAGACTAACGAGTCAGTCAGCTTAAAAAGTAGCATAAATAAGTAAATCATATAGTAACCTATGTTTTAAGTTTTAAGTCTCTAGTTCATCAAGAAGCAAGTTTGAAAACGATTGCAAAATTTGTACCGAACAGACGAACAAACAGACTCACAAAAAAGAAAGCCAGTTAATAAATACGTGGTAAAATAGGAGGGAAGTAAAGACTCAATTTGTCGCACAGACTACAACCGACTTCAAAAAAGGAGGAGGATCTCAATTCAAGTATACTCGTATGTTCTTTTTTATGTATTTTACTTGATGTTTTCGTCAATTGTGGACCGATTTTAATGATTATTTTTTTATTAAATAAGTTATACTTCAGAAATGATCCTATATAAATTTGGAGATAAACTCTACCCCTGAGTGTGAGAAAATGGAGAAAAAGTCTCTAGATTAACTATCAAGACGGCATTATTGCTTTTTATATTTCTTAGTCCACTCAAAAGGGTAAAAAAATTAGACTTTTAATAAAAAGTAAGAGCCGACTTCAAAAAGATAAAAATAATAATAAAATAAATTCCGTATTATACTCGTAGCTTCAGAAGTCGGTTTAATACTTATATATTATGTTTTTGTACTGACTTGTGAAGCTTTATGCGAAAATATTCTTTTTAGTTCTTTGAATTTGGCTTTATTTTTTAATAAAACGTCTAATTTTTACTGTTTGTTGCTTAATACAATTAATGTTTCTAACAAAGCTAACATTTGAAAGTAGAGAAAACACACTTATGTGTAAGAACATCTATTATGAATACTACTATTAGCCATTAGTAAGTTAAGTTGTAAAGTTTCGTAGATAGTACCCATTTATATACATCTATTGACAAAAAACTTAGTAAAAGATGGTTAGAGCTACCTTTTATACTTACATCATCAGACGGCAACGGCTCACAGCTAGACACGGCTATTTGGCATAGGAAGAATTTGCCTTTATCGCTACGCTTGGTAGACGGATTGGCGATCGCAATATTAGACGTCTCGCAGCTTTGACGTCACTTTTTGTCGCTGGTCTAGATACTTTACGTCTGGCAATAGCCATCGCCCCATTTCATCCTGTAAGAACCGTGGCAGTATGCGCTCACTGTAAATTTTACAGTACGCAAGCAAGCTGGGTTCGATCCTCACTGGCACCAATGAAAATTGTTAATTGCTAATTTACCTTGAGCTCCGCGATAAAGGAACACACCGCGAGGAAACATGCATGTATGAGGAATAAAAATATTTCAAAGAAATTTGAAGTCCGCCAACACGCACTGCAGAACAGCGCGGCAGACAAATTGCTCTATAACCCACTTGGTCTCCCTCATAATAATGAGAGACCTGTAACTTTACTTTTTATTCTATTAGTTCAAAAAAGGCTAAAATGCAAAACGAGCTGACAAAAGATAATATATCGTTTATGGAAAAGCAATGTAAAAGTTGCAAATTACTCTTGGTCGTCTATTATAATAATAGTTATAATACTCGTAGATATTGGCGGTTCAATTTTACACAAAACAGTTTTACATAATAAATTTACGTACATAACTTTACGTAATAAACATTACGAAACCAAAACCGTTTTGTGTAAATTTTATATCAATGAAATTCTAATTTTAATTATTTTTCACGGATTGGAATCGATGGATGTTTCTTTATCAGCCCGTTACTATATTCTTTCCCGTTAAAGGTAAAATTTGCCTTTTGAAGGCAAATTTTGGGTATGCCACACTGGGTATGCTAAATTAACTCAAATAACCCAGTGTGGTATGAATGAAGATGCGAGGCGTCTATTACCTGTGACCCTACTTCTCTTCGTCAGTCTAGCATCTATCAGGAGCCATGAGATACTCGTAGTTCTAGCAAATCCCATAGTCGCCTTTTACGACATTATAGATTTTATATTTAGAATAACATTAAACTTAAATACATATCCATTCATTACAGCCAATAAAAGTCCATTACTGAATATAATCCTCCCCCATAGATTGCCTCATAGGTGGGTTTTGCCATAGTAGGCATGCTTGGCGGGTGGGTTGGCAAGTGCAGTTTTTTATTACTTTGAGTTGTTATCAGGAAGATGCTGCTGCCCATATCCTGTTTCAGTTTCCCTCTATCGCCTCTTACCCTCGGGACGTTATGGGGTAATGGATATTCCTACATCGCCACTACACGGTACATAAATAAAAAAGCAAAGATTTTTTCTATTTTTTTTTTGTTTGATTAACATTGCACTATTTTATTATTAGTAAATGGGCAGGGGGTGCTAAGAATCTCCGGTGGAGTTTCGGTTGCCACCTACGACGACTCGACGTGGCAACATATAACGCACGTACCCTGAGAACTGACGAGAAGGTCCTGGAGCTGAAAGAAGAGATAGACAAGTTGCGCTGGAATATTATAGGATAATCCGAAGTCCGAAGAGAGCGGGAGGACACGGTAATCCTTGAATCCGGCAACTTGTTCTATCACCGGGAGGGCGACCATCTGTCCCAAGGAGTTGTCGGATTTATCGTCCACAAGTCTCTCGTTAACATCGTTGTAAAGATTGGAAGTGTGTCGAAGACGGTTGCGTAGCTTATACTCAGAATCACCAAACGGTATTCACTGAAGGTTATACAGACTTACGCACCAACCTCGGCACATCCCAATGAGAAGGTGGAGGAAATGTATGAGGATATATTTTGAGCCATGCATTCCTCCAAAACCCACTATACGGTTTTAATGGGAGACTTCAATGCAAAACTAGGCACAAGAGATAATGGTGAGCTGAAGGTGAAGAAATTTGGAATAGGGCAACGGAAACCAAAGGGCCAGCAGCTGGCCGATTTCATGGAGAAAGTGCGACTCTTTATGATGAACTCTTTCTTCCAGAAGCGGCCCCACAGAGCAAGGGTGAAAACCGGCAGCGATCACCGAATGGTGAGAGGCACATTGAACCTAAATGTTAAGTTGTAGAGGTCACCTCTAATGAAGTCAACGCTCCGTCCCCCTCCTGCTTTAATCCAGAGTCCCGAAACCTTTCAGCTCGAGCTACAAAACCTTTTTCAGTGCCTAGAAGATTGCAATGCAGTGGACGATATGAATTTTTGCCTTTCTTGAAGAACAAAACCACCGCACTTCTTCTCCACGCCTCCCGAGTAGTGCCATTATGGAGTACGGAATTAAAAAGCTTCTGAAGGACTTTAAGTACCGGTTTTCCACCCGCTTTCAGAAAGTCCGCTGTAATTCCATCCTCACTAGGATAATTGCCGTTTTTAAAGTGCTGGAGAGCTAATCTTGCTCAGACTGACGTCCGGGATATCATCGGAACTGTGTCGCATAAGATTTGCTCTTGGATCCTTACTCACACTTGCATTTGGCTCCAACGATTACGTGTACAGCTGCCCATACCATCTCTCAGTCTCACTGAAAATCTCAGGTGTCCCGGAAACGATGCTACCACATTAGGTCTTCAGCTTTGACAGTTAGCTCTTTCTGGCAGATAGATCTCTGGCAAAGACTTTGGAGCCCTGGTTCCGCTCGATCGCTTCTTCAATACAAGCTGTATTGAAGTTGCGTAATTCTCGCCGCATACACTTGGAGATCTATCTGTTCAGTTGTCTGTATGCTGTCAAATCTGTTGAAGACTGCAGCTTCATCTCCCGTCTAACAGCCATGAGATTAAGAGTGTGATCGGAGACTTTTTGTGTTCATTTACGACGGGTCTTACAGAACTTAGCTCCGACCGCATGGATAGTTTCCACAAGCTCGTCATTCATATCGTCCACTTCATTGCAGTCCTCTAGGCACTGAAAACGATTTTGTATCTCGAGCTGAAAGTTTTCGGGACTATGGATTAGAGCACGATGGGGACGGAGCTTTGACTTTATTAGACGTGACCTCTCCACCTTAACACACAAGATGTTTACACCGCGGTGCTTGGAATTATGCTAGCGGACCACCGAGCGGTAGTGCTTGCCTGTGTGGGACAAACTCATGCGCGTACACAGGATGAAACTACTTATAAAAATATATATAACACTTACTTACTATATTAACACTTTTTTTTCGGCGGTAGGTGTAAAATAATGTGCACATTGCTCTAAATAATTAAATTAGTATTTATTGATATTTTAAAGTAATTTACAGTTTATTAGTTTACAGTTTTTATTATTTTTGTGTATTTAATTACATACATTGTGGGTTTAACTCACCTTAATGGTTAAACTGTGATAAAGTTACATCACCCTCCCACCGCTCACTTTTGTTTTTCACAACACACCAGAAGATAAGTTTTCAAGACAATGTCCTCTATTGCTGAGTTAGCAAATATCCAAAAAGCTGCTTTAGCTTCTTTCAATCAACGTATGGCAAAATTTGAAGAACTCATAAAAAATCTGCCACCCCGGTTCCCGACTTGAAGTCTCTCTCAAGTGACTTTCAAGCGTTTAAGGATAATGTTTGGCAAATCATGTCACTACTACATCAGAAGATCAATGAGGTTAGTCAAACTGTTGACAATATTGAGATGTGGCATCGGAGAAAATATTTGCTGCTAAATGGAGTTCCGGAATCATCTGATGAAAACATCTTAGATAAAGTGGTAACTGTCTTGCAGGATAAGCTTAAACCACAGGAATTTTCTTCAAGCTCCATTGTGACTTGCCATCGTCTGCGTGCAGTTTCGGAAGCTCGTGCAAGACCAGTCCTGATACGGTTTAGTGATCAGTCCATTAAGTCAACCATCTGGGTGAAGAAGACACAGTTGAAAGGTATTTCATATGAACATAAGAGGTTTTCACATATGTGCTTTCCGAGTTCCTTACTCGTCAGCGTCAAATTTTATTCATTGCTGCACGAAAGCACTTTGGTATCGACAAGTTTGGTCACTTGATGGTAATATCTACGTCAAGTTGCCAGTGGTAAGCGCCATCGACTGACGGACACCAAGGACCTCGATGAGCTGATTGCGCAGTATGAACAGTCTGCTGCATCGAATCAACCATCTGATTCTACGACCAAGAAAGCCCCATCGAATGTTAATAGTGATAGCGCACCAAAGTTGACGACGAGGCCCAAGCGCATAATTCGCAACAAGTAATTTGCATTGACTTTGCTTATTCTCATGCTTGATTTAACTGTAAGCTGTTATCTGTTCTTGTTATTTGTCCTATTATTATTGATAACAAGTAGGTATAATTGCAATGATACTAGAATGGTAACATATTAAACTTATTACCATACTAACACTAATGTAATATTTTGCAGAACTAAAACATGATATTCACAGATGTCAGATGACATTCACAGCTTGCTACGTTTTTGGCTTTGGTTACATTGCCATACTTTTTTGGCCTTTTGCCATACTTCAGTATATTGTTATTGATAGCACATGTAAGCTATATGTGCTATCAATAACTTTATTTTAGCTACAAGTAATATTCTAGTGTAATAATTATTTAGTACTTTGTTTATTTTTTATTTTCTTTGTTTGCTTTTAATTGCTTTGCAAGTTTATTGTTTTTTGCTTTTTTTTCTTCTATTTTGTTGTAACTTTGTATTTGTTTTTTTTCCTGGTTTTACTATTAAGATTGTGAACAGTTAGCCGAGTGAGGTGATATGGAGATAAACATATTTTTATATCCATTTATAATATATATTTAATTATTAGTATCAATATTATTTTATTTATCTTAAATATTTTGTCTAATGTCAGATGATGAATCTTTTTATTCTACTTGCAACAGTTCCTCTTCCTTTCATTTGCTGATGCTTCGGATGAGTCTGCTACGCTACGTACATTAATAAATGAAGAATCTCAAAATTGTTAAACTGTTTTCACATTTGCCATTTAAATGCACAAAGCATTCCTCAACATCATACGGAGCTCCTGGATACTTTCTTCTAGTGCAGTTCATGCTATACTCATATCGGAAAGCTGGCTTAAGCCTGAACTCTCGTCCACGTCTTATAGTCTTCCAGGTTATATTTTACTCCGTAACGACCGCACTGGTAAAAGGGGCGGAGGTGTCGCTATATATTTGCGTAGTGATATACCTTATAAAATATTAAACACGTCTTCTTCTCTATATTCCGGTTCAATGGAATACATTTTTGTCGAAGTTAATGTCAAGAGTGTTAAAGTTTTTCTTGGAGTTGTCTACTGTCCACCTCAAGTGGACTACTTCTCCGATTTGGAAGAAAATTTGTTGCCTTTCAGCTCTGCCTACACACATCTCATTATGATGGGAGACTTTAACACTGACCTATTAGGGGTTCCTCTCAAATCTTGCAAACTGAGGTCGATCATGATGTCGCATAATTTCACTATTTTGTCTCTAAATGCAACACATCACAACTTCTACTCTGCTTACACCTGGATCGACCTTATAGCCGTCTCCTCCGTTGAACAAGTTGTCAATTATAGACAATTCCCTGCTTCTGGATTTTCACGGCATGTCATGCTTTTCCTGTCATATAAATTAAAGTCTCCCAAGCCTTTATCCGTATCTATCGCTATTCGAAGTCTTGCTAGACTAGATATAGACAAGCTTAAGTGTGATGCGGATGCTATTAACTGGTCATTTGTATATACTGCTTCCACAGTTGATGAAAAAGTCGACTTCTTTAACAGTAACATATTAGGACTGTATAATTACCGTCCTATAACTATATTGCCTACAATAGACAAGATTATAGAAAAATACATAGCCAGACAAATTTACAACTTTTATGGTCTGAATAATATTCAAAATGACACACAGTTTGGATTTCAACCCAAAAAAGCACTACTCAGCTACTTTCACTATTTACCGATACCATATATGAAAATCTTAATGAAAGAAAACATGTATTGCTGTTATTTATCGACTATAGCAGGGCGTTCGATACTTTACGTCATGATGTACTGCTAGAGCGACTAGACGACTGTGGAATTAGAGGGCCGATGCTTGACTGGTGTCGAGATTATCTCAAAAATCGTTCCTATTATGTCAAGGTAGGGGATGCATTAAGTTATAAAGTTTTGGTAAGTGAAGGAACAGCACAGGGTTCAGTATTAAGACCGCTACACTACATCACTTACGTGAATAATATCAACAAATTGATTAAAAGCTCAAAATTTTTCCAATTTGCCGACGATACATGTCTGGTAGTAGCCCACCACAATTTTGATAAGGCAGTAAAACTGTTACAACAAGACTTTACGAGGCTCATGCAGTGGTCACATGACGCAGGTCTAGTACTTAATTCGAATAAAACTAAAATGATGTACGTTAGCTCGAGTCAAAATAGTTTAAAACATAACATTACTCTTATAGCTCATAATCACACATGTCTTCATAATATCCAAAGTTCAGCCCATAATAACAACTGTGAATGTCCTCAAATTGAAATAGTAGAAAAATGTAGGTATTTAGGTTTAATAATTGATGATCGATGAAATGGACTGATTGAATCTGTATGCGATAAGCTACGAGCAATCCTAGCAAAATTTTATCTCATCAAGAGTAAAGTACCTTACCAGATGTTACTGTTATTATATAACGCACTCGGCGAATCAATAGTTTCGTACGGGTTGAGCAGTTACGGACGCACTTATAAAACCCACCTTGAAAAAATATACGAGCTACAATTACGCATCCTTAATTGTATCGCCCCTCTCAAAATAAAAGATAAATATAAAAAAATCCTTATGGTCTTTTCCATCATTGCAAAGTACTACCAGTACACGACAAAGTGAAATACCTATTGCTACTTGAAAATTATGGCAAGGAAGAATTAAAAATTAGCTGTATTTATACAAAGCTTACTCGACAAGCCCTCAATCCATATATGATTATCCCAAAATACAAAAATATGTATGGAAAATTTAGATTACATTATCAAATTCCCGCTCTTTTGAACCAAATTCCAAAACCAATAAAAAATGAACTAACTGAAAAAATATTAAATATATGCTTAAACAGTATTTTATCGACAAATTGTTAACGATACCTACTAATAATTTATACTAAAATATAAAAATATATCCACTAACACACATCATAATATAATATACATAAATAAAATTTTACTAATAAATATATACATAGATACACACAATTATAATATTATTATCGCAATTACTAATTTTCATTTAACATACTAACTATATTCTGCTTGGTACACACCTAGTTAAAAAAAAAACATCTTGCTGTTTTGTCACACCATTTATATACGTCATTAAATAAGTTGTCGCAACGCGAACCGATTGAACATGATCGAAGTTACGAATTGGCGGTACATGGAAAAACTTTTGTAAGTTTATTTGTACTGTCGGATGTTATTAAATAACTATACTTTGTAAAAAAAAAAAAAAAAAAAAAAATAACGTTTAGGTTCAGTTCTTAACATTTGGTGATCGCTGCCAGTTTTCACCCTCGCGATCACTGAGACATCACTGAACAGTTGTCGTCTGGTTGTCATAATGAAGTCAATCTCATTTTTTGTCGAACCGACGGGGCACGACTAGGTCTACTTCTGTGGGGCCGCTTCTGGAAGAAATAGTTCATCACGAAGAGTCCTCTTTTCTATTAAGTTGGCCAGCTGCTGGCCCTGTTCCGTTGCCCTATTCCGAATTTCCTACTTTCAGCTCACCGTTCTCTCTTGTGCCTGGTTTTGCATTGAAGTCTCCATTAACACCGTATTGTGGGTTTTGGAGGAATGCATGGCTCTAGAGATATCCTCATACATTTCCTCCACCTCCTCATCGGGATGTGCCGAGTTTGGTGCGTAAACCTGTATTACCTTCAGCAAATATCGTTTGGTGATTCTGAGTATAAGGTACGAAACCTTCGTCGACACACTCCCAATCTTTACAACGTTGTTAACGAGAGACTTGTGGACGATAAATCCGACACCTCCTTGGGACAGATTGTCGCCCTACCGGTGATAGAACAAGTTGCCGGATTCGAGGATTACCGTGTCCTCCCTCTCTCTTATATCCAAAACATTAAATATCCAAATATTAAATATCCAAAAAGCTGCTTTAGCTTCTTTCAATCAACGTATGGCAAAATTTGAAGAACTCATAAAAAATCTGCCACCCCGGTTCCTGACTTGAAGTCTCTCTCAAGTGACTTTCAAGCGTTTAAGGATAATGTTTGGCAAATCATGTCACTACTACATCAGAAGATCAATGAGGTTAGTCAAACTGTTGACAATATTGAGATGTGGCATCGGAGAAAATATTTGCTGCTAAATGGAGTTCCGGAATCATCTGATGAAAACATCTTAGATAAAGTGGTAACTGTCTTGCAGGATAAGCTTAAACCACAGGAATTTTCTTCAAGCTCCATTGTGGCTTGCCATCGTCTGCGTGCAGTTTCGGAAGCTCGTGCAAGACCAGTCCTGATACGGTTTAGTGATCAGTCCATTAAGTCAACCATCTGGGTGAAGAAGACACAGTTGAAAGGTATTTCATATGAACATAAAGGTATTTCACATATGTGCTTTCCGAGTTCCTTACTCGTCAGCGTCAAATTTTATTCATTGCTGCACGAAAGCACTTTGGTATCAGACAAGTTTGGTCACTTGATGGTAATATCTACGTCAAGTTGCCTAGTGGTAAGCGCCATCGACTGACGGACACCAAGGACCTCGATGAGCTGATTGCGCAGTATGAACAGTCTGCTGCATCGAATCAACCATCTGATTCTACGACCAAGAAAGCCCCATCGAATGTTAATAGTGATAGCGCACCAAAGTTGACGACGAGGCCCAAGCGCATAATTCGCAACAAGTAATTTGCATTGACTTTGCTTATTCTCATGCTTGATTTAACTTGTAAGCTGTTATCTGTTCTTGTTATTTGTCCTATTATTATTGATAACAAGTAGGTATAATTGCAATGATACTAGAATGGTAACATATTAAACTTAATTACCTACATACTAACACTAATGTAATATTTTGCAGAACTAAAACATGATATTCACAGATGTCAGATGACATTCACAGCTTGCTATGTTTTTGGCATTGGTTACATGGCCTTTTGCCATACTTCACTATATTGTTATTGATAGCACATGTAAGCTATATGTGATATAACTTTATTTTAGCTACAAGTAATATTCTAGTGTAATAATTATTTAGTATTTTGTTTATTTTTTTTATTTTCTTTGTTTGCTTTTAATTGCTTTGCAAGTTTATTGTTTTTGTTTTTTTTCTTCTATTTTGTTGTAACTTTGTATTTGTTTTTTTTTTCCTGGTGTTACTATTAAGATTGTGAACAGTTAGCCGGAGGGTGATGTATGGAGATAAACATATTTTTTTATATCCATTTATAATATATATTTAATTATTAGTATCAATATTATTTTATTTATCTTAAATATTTTTGTCTAATGTCAGATGATGAATCTTTTTATTCTACTTGCAACAGTTCCTCTTCCCTTTCATTTGCTGATGCTTCGGATGAGTCTGCTACGCTACGTACATTAATAAATGAAGAATCTCAAAAATTGTTAAACTGTTTTCACATTTGCCATTTAAATGCACAAAGCATTCCTCAACATCATACGGAGCTCCTGGATACTTTCTCTTCTAGTGCAGTTCATGCTATACTCATATCGGAAAGCTGGCTTAAGCCTGAACTCTCGTCCACGTCTTATAGTCTTCCAGGTTATATTTTACTCCGTAACGACCGCACTGGTAAAAGGGGCGGAGGTGTCGCTATATATTTGCGTAGTGATATACCTTATAAAATATTAAACACGTCTTCTTCTCTATATTCCGGTTCAATGGAATACATTTTTGTCGAAGTTAATGTCAAGAGTGTTAAAGTTTTTCTTGAGTTGTCACTGTCCACCTCAAGTGGACTACTCTGATTTGGAAGAAAATTTGTTGCCTTTCAGCTCTGCCTACACACATCCTTATGATGGGAGACTTTAACACTGACCTATTAGGGTTCCTCTCAAATCTTGCAAACTGAGGTCGATCATGATCGCATAATTTCACTATTTTGTCTCTAAATGCAACACATCACAACTTCTACTCTGCTTACACCTGGATCGACCTTATAGCCGTCTCCTCCGTTGAAAAAGTTGTCAATTATAGACAATTCCCTGCTTCTGGATTTTCACGGCATGTCATGCTTTTCCTGTCATATAAATTAAAGTCTCCCAAGCCTTTATCCGTATCTATCGCTATTCGAAGTCTTGCTAGACTAGATATAGACAAGCTTAAGTGTGATGCGGATGCTATTAACTGGTCATTTGTATATACTGCTTCCACAGTTGATGAAAAAGTCGACTTCTTTAACAGTAACATATTAGGACTGTATAATGAACATGCCCCTAAGCGTGTCGTTCGACTTAAGCGTCCTCCTGTTCCATGGATCACGACTGGGGTAAGAATGGCTATGGCAAAACGCGACAGAATGTTTCGTGCTTTTAAGAAGAATCGCACTGATATAAAGTGGCAGGCATATAAAACTGCGAGAAATCGATGTAATCAGATGGTGAGAGCTGCTAAACGCCGATATATCCACGAACAAGTACTTAATTAATCTTCGGCTGATATATGGAAGTTTCTCAAAACGCTTGGATATGGTAAATCGCAATTTGACTATAATAGCATCACCTTTTCTCCCGACGATTTTAATCGTCATTTTCTGTCTTCTCAAATAGTTTCTGATAATTCTATAGCTAATGCTGTCTCATTTATATCTTCCATGCCTCCTTATTCTTCATGAAACTTTCACTTTTTCTCCTGTAGACGAAGGCGAGATACGCAAAGCACTTTCTTCTATTAAATCGAAAGCCATTGGTTGTGATGATTTGAGTAGGGTAATGGTTATGCACGTGTTGGATGCTGTTTTACCAGTTATAACTCATATCATTAACTTTTCGCTGACGAATAGTGCTTTCCCAACTCTCTGGCGTAAAGCCTTTATTATTCCCATTCCTAAATCCACTAATTGCAGCGCTATATCCAATTTCAGACCAATTTCTATCCTGCCTTTTCTCTCTAAGGTTCTGGAAGTTGTTGCTCATAAACAGATTTCTTCTTTTGTTTTCTCAAATAATAATCTTTCCCCTTATAAGTCGGGCTTCCGCCCTGGTCATTCTACAACTACTGCTCTTCTCAAGGTGACGGAAGATATCCGAGAGGGAATAGAAAAATCAAAACTGACCGTCCTCATCTTAATTGATTTTTCTAACGCATTTAATTCTGTTGATCATGATATCTTGTTAGCTCTTCTTTCTCATTTGAATATCTCGTCTTCTGCTGAGGAATGGTTCTCATCATATTTTCGAGGGCACCAACAGGCTGTGCGCACTGGACATATATTATCTGACTGGTGTAATGTGTCTACTGGCGTCCCTCAAGGCGGTATAGTCTGTCCTCTTCTGTTTTCAATTTTTATCAATCTCATCACATTAAATCTCAAGTGCTCTTACCATCTGTATGCCGATGATCTGCAGTTATATGCGCAAGTGGAACACTCAAATATCTCTAATGCTATCTCATTATTAAATGATGACTTAAAATATATCTCCGAATGGTCCACTGTGTATGGCATAAACGTGAACCCATCTAAATGCCAAACCATAATCTTAGGTAGCCCACGATTATTATCGAAACTAGATATGCCCACCCTACCATCAATTATGTTTAAAAATAATGTCATACCATTCTCTCCCCATGTAAAGAACCTTGGTCTGTATGTTGATGGTTGCTTTACATGGAACAAGTATATACAGGAGGTGAGTCGCAAAACAACTGGAACTTTGCGATCTCTATATCGATTAAAAAACTTTCTTCCCACCAATACTAAGATTTTACTTGTCCAGTCACTTATTCTACCGATTATTGATTATGTCGATGTGTGTTGCTCAGACCTGTCTCAACATCACCTTAATGCATTGGATCGTCTACTTAACAACTGCATCAGATACATTTATGGTCTTCGTAAATACGACCATGTATCTTCTTTTCGTGCTCAGCTAAATTGGCTGCCTATCCGTCAGCGCAGATATGTTAGAATACTCTGCGCCCTTTTCACAATTATGAACAATCCATGTGCTCCCGAGTATCTGAAATCCAAATTTCAATACCTGGGAGATTCTCATAATCGTTCTCTCCGTTCTTCGGCTAATCTTAAGTTGCTCACTCCTTTACACCGTATTAGTTATTTATCTCACTCTTTCGCCCTCACGGCCATCAGACTCTGGAACGACATACCTCTTGACATTAAAAAAGTTCCTAATAAGTTTGTTTTTAAAAATCAAGTCCGAAAGCATGTGAAAAAATCGTTGCAAGTTTGAACTAACTTAACTCTTATTTTTATTTATTTAATTATGTATATTTGATATTTGTTCTGACATAGATAATATTTATGTATATTGTGTATATAAAATGTACTGTATGCATGTATATGTGTATCCATATATTTATATATGTGTCTATTGTGTGTATTTAAGTATATATGTGTATGTATGTGTGTGTATATGTATATTTATATGTACTCGTATATACAATTTTTTTTAGCTCTTTCTATTTTGATTATTGCTGCATCGCCTCTTGTTTGTCTATATCTGTTTAGCCTAATGGTTGACTGGGAGAGAATTCCCTATGGCATTAAGTCCGCCATATGTACAACTGTGTGCATGAAAGCTTAAATAAATAAATAAATATAACAATGAGAGATTAAAATTTTCCTTAAGTAATATTAACTGGAAGGAAGTTGATGATATGGTTTGTCCAGATACTATACTACAATATATATATAAAAAGATAAATGAATGCTACAACGACGCAAAAATTAAATTAAAAATTTAAAACACCAATAAGAAACATGCCGAAAATAAATGGATAAGTTCACGTATTATCAAAGCTTGCGAGTATAGAGATAAACTATTATACCAATGGATCAAAGATGATAATAATAAAATATTAAAAACATAATATAATAAAGCGTGAAACTATGCAAATAAATTAATCAGATCCTCCAAACATAAATACATCTATTATGAAATTAATAAATATAAGGATAATTCAAAGCAACTCTGGTTTATTCTAAACAGAATAACAGGTAGGGTACGTAAAACAGTAGATACAGTTCTCCTAAATGCGTTTGGAGGCACAAACAAAAACAAAAGTATTATTGCAAATAACTTTGCGAATAAATTTCATAGTGGTGTTCAAAATATAATACATCAATGTAAAAATAATATTTTAGATAAAATAGAATACAGACAACCTGTGAACGTAACAATGAATTTTCGAAAAGCAACACCTAAAGACATCCTTAAAATTATAAAAACAATAAACGTTAACAAAGCTCCGGGTTTCGACGGAGTACGGGTGATAGATCTAAAACAAATTTGCGAAGAAATTGCTCCGGCTATTGCGAAATTGGTCAACGCTTGAATTGAAAACTGGAATCGTGAGACCTATATACAAAAAAGGAAGTAAACAAGATTACGATAATTACCGTCCTATAACTATATTGCCTACAATAGACAAGATTATAGAAAAATACATAGCCAGACAAATTTACAACTTTTATGGTCTGAATAATATTCAAAATGACACACAGTTTGGATTTCAACCCAAAAAAGCACTACTCAGCTACTTTCACTATTTACCGATACCATATATGAAAATCTTAATGAAAGAAAACATGTATTGCTGTTATTTATCGACTATAGCAGGGCGTTCGATACTTTACGTCATGATGTACTGCTAGAGCGACTAGACGACTGTGGAATTAGAGGGCCGATGCTTGACTGGTGTCGAGATTATCTCAAAAATCGTTCCTATTATGTCAAGGTAGGGGATGCATTAAGTTATAAAGTTTTGGTAAGTGAAGGAACAGCACAGGGTTCAGTATTAGGACCGCTACACTACATCACTTACGTGAATAATATCAACAAATTGATTAAAAGCTCAAAATTTTTCCAATTTGCCGACGATACATGTCTGGTAGTAGCCCACCACAATTTTGATAAGGCAGTAAAACTGTTACAACAAGACTTTACGAGGCTCATGCAGTGGTCACATGACGCAGGTCTAGTACTTAATTCGAATAAAACTAATGATGTACGTTAGCTCGAGTCAAAATAGTTTAAAACATAACATTACTCTTATAGCTCATAATCACATGTCTTCATAATATCCAAAGTTCAGCCCATAATAACAACTGTGAATGTCCTCAAATTGAAATAGTAGAAAAATGTAGGTATTTAGGTTTAATAATTGATGATCGATGAAATGGACTGATTGAATCTGTATGCGATAAGCTACGAGCAATCCTAGCAAAATTTTATCTCATCAAGAGTAAAGTACTTACCAGATGTTACTGTTATTATATAACGCACTCGGCGAATCAATAGTTTGTACGGGTTGAGCAGTTACGGACGCACTTATAAAACCCACCTTGAAAAATATACGAGCCACAATTACGCATCCTTAAATGTATCGCCCTCTCAAAATAAAAGATAAATATAAAAATCCTTATGGTCTTTTCCATCATTGCAGTACCCAGTACACGACAAAGTGAAATACCTATTGCTACTTGAAAATTATGGCAAGGAAGAATTAAAATTAGCTGTATTTATACAAAGCCTTACTCGACAAGCCCTCAATCCATATATGATTATCC
Organism: Parnassius orleans; assembly: GCA_029286625.1. Lineage (NCBI taxonomy): Eukaryota > Metazoa > Arthropoda > Insecta > Lepidoptera > Papilionidae > Parnassius > Parnassius orleans. The sequence goes on along the minus strand of JAGSMP010000347.1, from coordinate 249,588 downwards.
CAAAATACAAAAATATGTATGGAAAATTTAGATTACAATATCAAATTCCCGCTCTTTTGAACCAAATTCCAAAACCAATAAAAAATGAACTAACTGAAAAAAATATTAAATATATGCTTAAACAGTATTTTATCGACAAATTGTTAACGATACCTACTAATAATTTATACTAAAATATAAAAATATATCCATTAACACACATCATAATATAATATACATAAATAAAATTTTACTAATAAATATATACATAGATACACACAATTATAATATTATTATCGCAATTACTAATTTTCATTTAACATACTAACTATATTCTGCTTGGTACACACCTAGTTAAAAAAAAAACATCTTGCTGTTTTGTCACACCATTTATATACGTCATTAAATAAGTTGTCGCAACGCGAACCGATTGAACATGATCGAAGTTACGAATTGGCGGTACATGGAAAAACTTTTGTAAGTTTATTTGTACTGTCGGATGTTATTAAATAACTATACTTTGTAAAAAAAAAATAAATAAAATAAAATAAATAACGTTTAGGTTCAGTTCTTAACATTTGGTGATCGCTGCCAGTTTTCACCCTCGCGATCACTGAGACATCACTGAACAGTTGTCGTCTGGTTGTCATAATGAAGTCAATCTCATTTTTTGTCGAACCGACGGGGCACGACTAGGTCTACTTTCTGTGGGGCCGCTTCTGGAAGAAATAGTTCATCACGAAGAGTCCCTCTTTTTCTATTAAGTTGGCCAGCTGCTGGCCCCTTGGGTTCCGTTGCCCTATTCCGAATTTCCCTACTTTCAGCTCACCGTTCTCTCTTGTGCCTGGTTTTGCATTGAAGTCTCCCATTAACACCGTATTGTGGGTTTTGGAGGAATGCATGGCTCTAGAGATATCCTCATACATTTCCTCCACCTCCTCATCGGGATGTGCCGAGTTTGGTGCGTAAACCTGTATTACCTTCAGCAAATATCGTTTGGTGATTCTGAGTATAAGGTACGAAACCTTCGTCGACACACTCCCAATCTTTACAACGTTGTTAACGAGAGACTTGTGGACGATAAATCCGACACCTCCTTGGGACAGATTGTCGCCCTACCGGTGATAGAACAAGTTGCCGGATTCGAGGATTACCGTGTCCTCCCTCTCTCTTCGGACCTCAGCTCCAGGATCTTCTCGGCAGTCCTCAGGGTACGTGCGTTATATATTACCAGGTCGAGTCGTCTTTGGTGGCAACCGAATCTCCACCGGAGATTCTTAGCACCCCCTGCCCCGCCGTTACCGTGGTCGCCACCGTAGCCAGGATTAGCGGGGTTGCTCTTATCAGAAAGATGCTACTGCCCATCTTCTGCCTCAGTTTACCTCTGTCGCCTCTTACGACACCCACGGGAAGATATGGTGTAGTGGATATTCTTACCCGCCACTTCACGGGACTTGCAATTCCTTTGGCGTTGTAGTTGTTCATGGGCGGCGGTAGTCATTTACCATCAGGTAAGCCGTATGCTTGTTTGCCCAATATCCTATTAAAAAATATCTTGTAGTTCAATGGCCAACTCGCCTTTCAAGCGTACCAAATTTTTATTATATACTAGCTTGTACCTGGCGCATTGCTGCTGCGGAAGAAATAAATGGGGAAATATCGTTTTAAATTTGAAAGAGTTATATTGTTTAATTAGGAATAATAATACACTCACTGAAGTTGTCGTTACGATACGCGCGTCACCTACTGTAACTTAATAGTACTATGCCTATAACATCCGCGCAAGTGCAAGCAATAAATTGACAAAATTTTACCGCAAATCTGTTGAATGGTTTGGCAGCGCATAAAATAAGAACAAACAAAACTTAATTTTTATGTATTAGATTTATTAGCTTTGACTTTTTTGAAATAGCTCTACAGAGATATATTTGATATATTATTATTTTATTAAAAAAACTTTTTGACCCTAATACCGACTAACTTCGTTGACAAGAAGGCCCACTCTTCAAAGCCAATTTATATTTTGATATTAAAGGGAAATTTTAACCTACGCTAAACGATAAAAGGGAAACATTTTGATGTTTTTTTGTAAAGATATTAATCAAATATATGGCTTCGATGTTTATACAAAAATAATCAATACACGAATAAAGCAGCACAAATTTTCTTGGCGGCGATGAAGTGAACTTAATTATAATAACGAGATTAGAAACAGCGTTCGAAGAACCACATTTAGGAATCAATTTATTTCATTTCTCAGTAAAGTCCTCTCGATAGAAAATGGAGAAATTAATATATTTGTAACAAACATTTCTTGTCACCAGCGACGTCAACAAGTCGTGGATACAATCACTTTTGAAACATCACCAAAGGACCGATAATCTCAACAGCAAGCTCTAAAACCGAGAGAACATTTATACACAAAAGAAATTTTCGGAAAACATTATTTAGAGAACCGTGATGGGCCAGCACTTTTCTTACAAGAAAATCCGTGGATCATAAACTCGTTGACGCCACTATCACAAGCTACATCAATTACCTTCTTGCTATTTCAAAAACACTCCGCTTCTATATAAAATTATAACAAAATCTATTTTAAAATGAAAACATAGATTATAATTTGAATGCCATTTAAGCCCTTTATATAAACGAAGCCTATGCGAATATGATACGGCTTCGAATTAGATGGAAACCTCAAATAGGAATACTTAAAGTGACAATGAGCACTAATTAGAAATTAACAAGGGAGTTCAACATAACCGCTGAGAATTTAAGTAACTTAAGTTAGCCAATTGTGAAATGATAATCCTTAGAAAGATTAATTTCTAATTAAGAAAGTCAATTACTGACCAAGTAGTAACTTTAAGGACGTTATGAGTAGTATATCTAAAATTATCATGTTTAATAATAATGTCCCCCAGCCCGAACTTTGGCCACGAGGCCAGTATATATATAGCATTATTTTAAAAATCGTATGGGTCCGGTTTTTTATTAGACAGTGCAAACATGGTCCAGATATTAATCTCTTACAGGTCTCAGACCAATAAACAGAGATAGATAGAATACGTGGTACATTTCAAGTGACCCCGAAATCATCATCAACTTATTGTAAGAACGCTTATGGCAGAAACAGACTGGTCCCACATGCGCATCGTTTGGATGAAAAACTATGCATTAGAAACACAAAACACTCACAGAAAAACTCTGTGGCAACCCCGGTGACTAGTAGTAAAATAATTGCTCCCAACTATTTAAAAAAAATTATAAATTGATAATATCCACCTCAATTTTAAGTTACAGTTGTTAAATACGACTTATTTGTATTTGTAAAATAAGTAAAAGTAATAAGAATTTTAATTAAATTGTATTTAGTGTTCCAACCAAAAGTGACAGCTGTAACGAACATCGCTTAAAATTTATGTAAGTGTAATTCTTGTTACACCTTAAACATTTTAAGATTTACCATTTAAGTATGTTTTGTTCTAGATTTCATTTTGAATTATTTACATAATAATTTAATTTGAGATCTGGAAATAAGCCCCTAGATCTAGATATTTGCCTACTCTGCTTCTTCGGATTTCTTTCTTTGTTTTCTTTTACTATTTAAACTTAATAGTAAAATGCCAAAGTGACACGCAACGCCAAAACGCACCAATTGGAGAACCAACTTCAAATAGCGTTTCAAGAACTTAAGGCGTCAAAGGAGTAGTGTGAGCTGTTGTGTTAAGAAAGGTATGACAATTAAAAGGAAATAATAAATATAATTGCTAAAAATACTGAACTAAAAAGTGATATGGTTAAGTTGTATAAAGAATACACTTTTGTTTTAAAAGAAAGGGATCAACTTCAGAAAACAGTCGATGAGTTTGACCAATGCAGCAAGGAATATGCGGAATCTCTCAGATTAATTGCTGAATTACAGTTACAGTTAATTGAGGCTAATGAGCAGATTGTGCAATTTAAACAATACATAGATAACTTGAAAGCGACCCAAACTCAAAGTCTGTTCAATGAGCTCTTAGAATGTGAATATTCTAAAGCATTGCAACCCTCCACAATAATCGATTTGACTGGTGATGATTATGTCACATCAAGAACAGCAGCAAGGACTACCTGCAGAAAAATTACAGAAATACATAAAAAATAATAAATATATTAGGAAAGTGCAAAAGTTAAGTAAAACTAAAATAAATGCTAAAAATTATATAAATATACGTAAGGAAAAGCAAGAATTAATTAATAAACTAATATTATATTCAATTGAGGTGGAAAATGTGAATAACTGTTATGAGACTGAAATAGAGTGTCTAAATTCAACAATTTTATCACTTAAAAACTCCCTACAAATTATATCAAATAAATATGCATCGGCTCAGGATAAGATAAAAGAACACATATTGGCCATGAATGATCTGGTGAAGTCATGTAAGTATAATGAGGAGCGCTTTGACTCCTTAATAAAAGATCAAAGTGAGTATCAGCGCTCCATACCAGGTTCATTGGGGACAATATGTGTGAATTATAATGATAAGAGTAAGGACGAATTATTTTCACCTACACTCTATGACAGTGCCATGACAAAGAATATTAACTTAAAAATTAATTTATTATGTATTGTGATTACATAGGCAAAAATTTGGGCATGATGTTAAACTGTTTAAAAGGACATCTGGTTAATAATGATTGTATGCCTGGAGCATCCTTTAGTCATATAATGAATAAAGTTTTAAATAGTAAGTTTCGCCTTAATAGCACATTAATTATTCTTGTTGGGAGAAGAGGCAATTTAAACAAAACTCAATTATTAAAATATATTGATTATCTCAATACTTTAAATGGTCATAAAATTATATTGTTTACATTGCCTAACGTACAGGGTTGGCAACAGGAAAATAAAATAAGATCCGACTTAAATTTATTAATGAATAACTTTTCATGTAATAACAATTTAAACTTGACATTTAACTGTAATAATTATAATAATAGAGATAATTTCATAGACATAAATAATTTAATTAAGAAAATTTTGACTAGAGGTAGGTTTTATCTATCCAAATATAATTTAAGACAGACAGCAAATGTGCTATCTTATTGTTTATATATTAATTAGCCAAGGTCTTGGCTACACAGACATCTGCTTCTAATGAGCACCATAATGACTTAATATGTAATTTGGAATTAGTTCCAAGTAATTTAAATTAGAAAATGAGAGAATAAAGGTAATCTCTAGCAGTTATAATAATTTAAATAATTTAGAATGTAGCTTAAAAATCCTTAATTGTATGACTCCACAAAGTGATAATAAGAATTGTTTACACCTGATGCATCAGAATATACAAGGCATGATAGGCAAAGAGCTAGAAATTGAATTGGTCTTAAATAGCAACAATATCCATATTTTATGTATTACTGAACATTAGTTAAAAGCTTATAATTTAATGTTTAACTTCAGTAATCACCAGGTGGTCAGTTCGTTCAATAGAGAAACGGTTTTAAGAGGTGGCTCCTGAATATTAGCTAGTAAATTATTATCATGTAAAAAACGTAAAGATATTGTGAGCTTCTCTGTTGAGCGAACTGTAGAAATGGCATGTGTCGAGTTTGAGCACCTCATTGTTGTAAGCGTCTACATATACATGTTCTATATACGATACTTTTGAAAAAATTATGGAGGAAGTTTTTGTTAAGCTTAATAAACAGAATAAATCTGTTGTAATATGTGGAGACTTTAATATCAGTCTTACAGAAGCTTCCTCCACCAATATTAAATTTAAATCATTGTTTAAATCATATAGTCTTTTTAATTTATTTTTAGAGCTAAGGCGTATTACAGAATGTAATGCAACATGTATAGATAACACTTTTACAAATGTTAAGCCGTTGCATACAAAAAGCAAGAAGATGAGAAAGTTGTATTTGTTCCAGTAAATGCACGTCGCTTGGAGAAGTTTAGAGGTAACATTGTGAAAAAAACTTCCATCACTTACATACCAAAACGATCCAAATTTTTTGTATGGAACATTGTTTAAGCTTATTTGCAATGAATTTGATGATACTTTTACTTCTAAAACATTCTCCTTGAACAGTCGGAAGGTATTCAATGAATGGGCGACAGTAGGAGTCCATAAGAGCAGACAAAGGTTATATGATCTTTACCATGAAAGGTCATATAATTCTAGCGTCGAATTTAGGGAATATGTAAAAAAATATTCAAAAATATTTAAAAGAGTGTGCTCCACAGCCAAGTCTTTGCATTTGAGCAACAAAATTAAGACGGCTTTTAATAAAATTTAAATGACGTGGAGTATAATTAATAGTGAAACTGGTATGGTCAACTCTCGCAATTCAAACTACCGGTTAAGTTTTAACAACAAATTAACTAAATCAGATCAGGATGTTGCAATGGTTTTTGAGAAATATTTTACTGATATTCCGATCTTAACCATTAAGTCACTGAATTATTTTCCTGCTGCCGCCGAATCATTTATTAAACAAAATGTAAATGCGTGTACAAAGAATTTTACATTTCATAAATTGTCATCAAAATATATTGTAAAATATTTTTAAACTATTGATATAATGAAAACTGCAGATCTGCCGGGGATTTCCGTTAAAGTTATTGCATCTATAATAGATATAATCGCGCGTCAACTAGCTATTATTTTTATACTGGTGTCGAATATGGTGTGTTTCCTGATTTAATGAAGCATAGTAAAGTGATACCTTTATTTAAATCTGGTAGTACATTTTTTAGACCAATTTCTGTACTGACAACACTTAGTAAAATTATTGTCAAAATTATTCTTGATCAAATGTTAATTTTTTTAAATGTAAATAATATACTTTATAAAAATCAATTCGGTTTCACAAGGGCTCGGTCGACAACTTATGCTGGTGTTGAGCTGATTAAATATATCTTCAAGGCATAGGAGATTTCACAGGATTTTTATTTTTATATTTTATTTATTTTTTATTTTCTAAGACCTATCCAAAGATTTCGATTGTGTTCACCATGAAACATTAGTCAGGAAACTATAACACTACGGTGTAAGAAGTAATGCTCTTAAATTAATTATTTCATATTTAAGTAACAGAACGCAAAAAGTTGTCATTACTAGTATGAGCTCTTCCTGGTCGATAGTACAAATGCTCACGCCTCAAGGCTCAATTCTCGGCCCCTTTCTGTTTCTTGTATATATTAATGACTTACCTTACATAGTAGGGGATAACCATAATATAGTATTATTTACTGATGACACTACATTAATTTTCAAATTAAAACGACAATTATTAAAATATGACGAACCAAATAATGCTATATCTAAATTAGTAAATTGGTTTAATGTAATAACTTGCATTTAAATGGCACTAAAACGAAATGTATGACATTCATGACACCAAATGTTAAACATTTAAATAATAATGTAATATTAAATGGGGAGGAACTGAGTCTTGTCGATACCACCTTTTTTCTCGAAATAACCCTAGACGCGAAGCTTCAATGGAACCCCCATATTATATCAAAATTAGCAAGCAGACTTAGTTCTGCAGCATATGCTGTAAAAAAAATTAGAAATCTTACCAGTGTTGAAACAGCTAGACTTGTTTACTTTAGCTATTTCCATAGCATAATGTCGTATGGTATTTTGCTGTAGGTACACGCGACTGACACAGAAATAATATTATTCTTTTATAGAAGAGAGCCATAAGGGCAATCCACGATTTAAAACCTAAAGAGTCGCTCCGACAAAAAATTAAGAAAATTAATATATTAACTTTGGCATCACAATACATTCATGAAAATGTAATGTACGTACACAAAAATAAAACTAGTTATACAAAAATAAGTGATATTCATTCTGTAAATACTAAAAACAGACACAAGCTAGTAGTACCAGTTACTCTTTCCACCCAGTCAGTAATTCATTTTTGGGGCGATGTACCTATAAAAAATTGTAAAAGCGCAACAAAATCCCAGAAAATATACAAAATTTGACCTGCTCAAAGTTCAAAAACTTTATTAAACAAAGTTTGTAAAAAAGGGTTATTATAATATTAAGGAATTTATGGATGATAAAATAACCCCTGGGAATGAGGTAATCGCTACCAAGCTATTTCTAATTTGTTTTGTGTGGTTAAGTCAAGTCCACTGCTGAACATAAGCCTCCCCCTAAGGAATGCCACAAAGCACGGTCCTGGGCTACCTGCATCCATAGACTCCCTGCATGTCTTACCAGTTCGTCACTCTATCAAATAGGGGATCACCCTAAACTTCGCCTACTGTTACGAAGATGCCACTCGATAACCTCTTTTTCCATCGGTTGTCGGTTCTTCGAGCTATATGGCCGGCCCATTGCCACTTCAGTTTACTAATCCGTCAGACTATGTCGGTTAGTTTGGTTCTACTGCGGATATCCTCATTTCTAAGTTTGTCACGCAAAGAAAACCCGAGCATAGCCCTCTCTATAGCTCGCTGAGCGACGTTGAGCGTCCTCATACGGCCAGCAATAAAGGACCACGTCTAAGATCCATAAGTCATCACTGGCAACACGCACTGATTTTTCAGGTTTTGAGGTATACCATACGAGAAGATGTGTCGTAATTTCCCGAACACGGCCCTGCCGAGTTGAATCCGTCGATTGACCTCTCGGTCAAAGTTGGACTTACCAAGTCAGACTATTTGTCCTAGGTAAACATACTCGTCAAAAACTTCGAGCTTAGTACTCCCAACAACTACCGGCATAGGTGTGACATGCACGTTACACATGATCTTTGTTTTGTCCATGTTCATCTTAAAACCTATCCGTTGGGAGATACTATTGAGGTCATTGAGCATAGTGCTTAGATCCTCCAGCGATTCTGCCATAAGGACGACATTGTCGGCAAATCGAAGGTAAGTGATGTACTCGCCTTTGATATTAATACCGTACCCTTTCCAGTCCATTATCTTGAAAACGTCTTGCAATGCAGCGGTGAAGAGTTTGGGGATATAACGTCACCCTGTCTTACACCTCTCTGCAGTTGAATAGGTTTCGTACTCTAGGTCTGTACTAGGATAGCCATTGTATCCTTACTGTAAAACACTTCAGCACCTCGATATACCGACAGTCAACTTCACACCGCTGAGGAACTACAGAACTACGAAAATTTCGACGGAATCAAAGGCTTTTTCATTGTCCACATACGCAAGTCAAAGTAGCAGATTGTACTCTTTGGTCTTCATTACAATTTGCCGAAGGGTATGTAAGTGGTCTATGGTGCTAAAGCCTTTTTGGAAACTGGCTTGTTCGGGAGGCTGGAAGTCGTCGTGTTTGCGTGCGAGACGATTTGTAATGGCTCTCGAAAACAGCACGTAGACGCAGCTCAGAAGGAAAAGCGGTCTGTATTTCTTCAAGAGAGCGTTGTCGCCTTTCTTGAAGAACAAGACCACCACACTTCTTTTCCACGCTTCTGGAGTACCACCAAGGAGGACGAAATTAAAGAGCTTCTGAAGGATTTCAAGTACCAGTTTTCCACCCGCTTTCAGAAGCTCCGCTATAATTCTATTCTCGCCTGGGGCCTTGCAGTTTTTAAGGTGCTGGAGAGCCATTCTAATTGCGCTCAGACTGACGACTGGGACATCATCGAAATAGTGTCGGATAAGACTTGCTCTTCGATCGTTACACACACTTGCTTGTAGCTCCAACGACGATGTGTACAGCTGCCCATAGCACCTCTCAATCTCATTCAAAATCTCAGGTGTTCTGGAAACGATGCTGCCACACTCAGTCTTCAGCTTTGACAGTTGGCTCTTTCTGACAGACAGATCTCTGGCAAAGACTTTCGAGCCTCGTTTCCACTCGATTTCTTCTTCAATACGAGCTGTATTGAAGTTGCGTAATAGTGTCGGATAAGACTTGTTCTTCGATCGTTACACACACTTGCTTGTAGCTCCAACGACGATGTGTACAGCTGCCCATAGCACCTCTCAATCTCATTCAAAATCTCAGGTGTTCTGGAAACGATGCTGCCACACTCAGTCTTCAGCTTTGACATTTGGCTCTTTCTGACAGACAGATCTCTGGCAAAGACTTTCGAGCCTCGTTTCCACTCAATTTCTTCTTCAATACGAGCTGTATTGAAGTTGCGTAATTTCCGCTGGTGGAGGGGATGTTCTTACGCAATCCCACGCGGTACGACTAGTGTGTTCCTAGAACTTACGCGTGATACTTCATAAACAAATAAATCATTGTATTAGACAAAACGCATGAACGGTGCGTTTTTTTGTCTAAATGGGAGATGACTAACTCATCGTTTTAGTAAGGCGATATGAATGTTAAAAGTAAAAGTAGTTTTTTGTATTTTTATCACGTACGTGGGACCATTTTGTTTCTCGCTTTATTCACGCACACATATGCGCCCAATATACTTTTTAATCATTAACATGTGCATATGTGTCGGTGGGTGTGTGTTCTCACAATAAGGTGAGAATGGTTTGGAGAATGCACGTAATGTTTTATCTTTCTTTGTTGGGCTCTGGGTAAAAGTATAGAAAATAATAAAGTCTCATTTAACTCCTCTTAGTTTCCTAGGGCAAACAAATAATAGCCACGCTGGCCCAATGCGTGTTAGAATAAACGTCTCCTCGAAATATTTTTTTTTAATTTCTCAATCATGCTAGTTTCCTCACGCAGCTATTCGAAATATTTTTTTAATTTCTCAATCATGCTAGTTTCCTCACGCAGTTATCCTTCGCTGCTCAGTATATCGGAAATCAGCAATTGACGATTTTGATTTGTTTTCAGTGCCGGTGGAGATTGAACTCGGTTATTTTAAGGCGTGGAATATTTGAAAGTAAATGTCATAAATCCTTAATATTTTGTTAATGTTAATGTAATATAAAATTCTTATTGTTAATTTGTTTCGCGTTCTCAAAAACGGCACTAATAGGATCTAACAATCCGTTTAACTGTCTCATTTCTAGGTAATATATTTTTCTCTGTGTTTTGACTCATAAAGCAACAAACATGAAAAACCCTCACGGGACGAAATGATGCATTCTCTTAAGCTGCCATAACACGGCAATCGCTTCTTTCATAGTAGGAAGGATTTACTATACCTAATCGATAAACTTAGCAGACGATCGTAGTATGAAACGTCTCGCCTGTTTGACACTGCTTCCCAACGATTGTTTGGGCCTTTTACATTTTGTCTCCTATCTGTTATAGCTGTCGTGTTTTCACGCACAACGCAACAAACTTGACTTGCCCGCGTAATATGATTTGTAATATCGCGAAATAAATCATCTTCCCAATAGCCAAATAGCGTAGATCTACAAAGATGGAGTGTGAGTTCGAATCCTGCATTATGTTTGCGGAGTTTTATGGCACTGTACAGCTTTTTAACCTTTTAATTTTTACGTTGAAACTTTGTATTTAGTCAATGTTTTACATTCAAAGTATCATTGCGAATATAGGCAGAAAAAAAATTTTTTTTCTAACGCCGAAAAAAACACGGTTGCTCAGACACTGTAACATTCATTGGCAAATTACTTTTATAATTAAAGTTGTATACAAATGTTTAATAAATTCACATAAACACTTTCAGCGACTATTATAAAGTTGTTTAACTAAAGACACAACACGTTTGAATGTAAGAGTTGAATTATGCAAGGCTATTACGAGTCCATGGGGAAAAAAAATGTAGTATGCACATTGCACATACTGTTCAATTTAAAAGTTTCCAAGTTCTTACTGTTCTTACTTGAAATGCCAGAAAGATCGTGTGATAGTGGCAATTGTCGGTAATTAAGAAGAACTGGAGACAGATTTTGCTTCTGGCCTCGCACTCAAACTTGACGACTTCCAACCTCCCAAATGTGGCGGTTTCTTAAAAGGTTTTACTACCATTGACCACATACATAATATTCGACATATTGTACACAAGACCAAAAAGTGCAATATGCCACTTTGTGTTGCATATTTAGACTATAAGAAAACCTTTGATTCTGTCCAAATTTGGGCCGTGCTACAGTCCCTTCAGTGGTGCAATATATATCGGTATATTAAGGAGGTGAAGTGTTTTTACTGTAGGGCTACCATAGTTACTTGAATTCGAAATACATATAATACTATAGTTCCTAATAAAATCTGAAATAATATAGTTCCTAGTAAAATAACTATATTCTCTAACATTGAATATTATACTTATTACTTAAATTAATTTGTAAAACTAAATTCAAGAATATTACGGAACTTTTTCTCAAAGTTAAAACTGCTTCAGTCGCTGCACCTCGAGAACTTTCAGCAATGGCTTTAGTTACAACACAGATGTTTTCAACAGTATTTTTCTTAAAGCGCACTTGAAACTATATTTCTATTTTATAAAATAAGGTTTTTGTTCATTATAAAAATCCTGAAGTTATTCTTATAATATGAAGCAAAACACTTCGCTTAAATTGTGTGTATAGTTATAAAATACCTAGTCCATGATCCCATCAATAGAATAATTCAGACTTTGCTGGTTTAGACAAGTGGAAATGATGAAGGAAGAGTCCCACAGCTGGGCACAGTCATCTAATTTCGGAGAGGGAGATGTTGGTGGATTTCACATGCCCTGGAAGTATTTTAACCGAGTTCCAAATACAAGAAGTTTATATATTCAACGCGTATGATTTTTTTTGTATGATCGCTGCTAACTGAACTGATTTTAATAACTCTTCTTTTATTAAATATCTTATACTTCAGGGGTAGTCCGATATGATTATTAAGGAAAAATTATACCCCTAAAGGCGGTAAAATCGGGGATTAATTTATTAATGTAACTATTTAGACGACATTCTAGTTGTTACCTTGAACTTGAGCATATCCTTAGTCCACTCTAAAGGACAAAATAATTAAACTTTTAAACCACTTCAAAAACACCACAGATTTCAAAAACAAAAAGAATAAATTTTCCAAATAATAGCTACTACAGAGGGGCTTTAATTCTCCCATACTCTATAACTTAGCACCGACTTCAGAAGATATTACGTAGAAATAAATTTTTAAAGTTTGATTATTCACTTAAAATTTAACACTTATAGTATATCAGCACTTAAATTACAATTTACAACTTCAATGGCGTCGGCGAGGATGAACCAAATTTTCAAGCAAGGTATTATCCTATAAGCTACTACGGCTCTCATAACATATTATAGTTTATTTATTTAACATCTACATATAATATATCAATATGTTAAGTAATTTATTATTCTCCTTCATCACCCGTAAAAGTACATAGCTGGGTAAAGACATCTCTAGTGTGGAGTTACTAAAATTGCAATGAAACAAAATTTGGAGAACACAATTTCTTACAAATATGTTGTACTGTGAAATAAACGAGTATGATCCCCGTCGGCACCAATGAAATTTTTAATTGCAATTTTAAGTACTGATTTACAAAGTGCTCGGAGGTGAAGGAAAATATCGTGAGGAAACCTGCATGTCTGAGAAATAACAAAATAATATTTCGAAGACGAAGAAGTGAAGTTCGCCAACACGCATTGGGACAACGCAGCGTGGCGGACATTTCCTTGCCCTAAAAGCCTCTCAGAAGTGAAAGGAGGCTTGTGCCCTGCAGCGGGATGTATATAGGCTGTAACTTTACTTTTTTACTTTTTATACTTTACTTCTAAATTATATGAAGTAACTGAATAATTTCTTATATTATTTTCTTATATTAATTGATTTTATCGCGTTTAATTTATCTTTTTAATTCCCGACAATAAATTTAGCGTCATCTATATGAAACAGAAACAGAAACTTTTTTATTCAATGTAGATTATAAATAATACTTATTGAAAGTCACTCTTATGTTTAATAACCACTGATACGAAAAAACTTCTGTCCTGGGAGGAACCAGCAAGAAACCCAGCGTTATGTTAATAGCATGTTAATAACATATAGCTAACGTGAAGCACCGACGTTCCGGGAAGTCTGCATTTTGTGAACATGTTCAAGATCGACCCCGTCATCACATTAGATTTGATAGACCACAAATCCTCGCAAAATAACAACGCTTTCTACCAAGGATGATTCGCGAGGCTATTAAAATTAAAAAACATCCTAATATCAGTAGAGATGGTGGATGGGTATAGCACCCATCCATCATCTCTACTGAAATTACGATGATAGCATCTGCTTGGGATCCTATAATTAATAAAATTAAATCCAAACCCAAGCATACCACTGTAAGATTTCAAGATACTGTAAGCTCATTTTGCGTAGATCGGATCGGCGTCGCCCCCCCTCCCCCCTCGTGACCACGGGTGCTGTAAAGCACCCGAAACGTCGGGAATTAAAAAGTTAAATTAAACGCGATAAAATCCATAAAATTAATTTCATTTAATAAAATAACTTATTCACATACCCCCAAGGCACAATACTGATCGTATCTGTACAAATTCATCACTTAAGAGCTAACTTTGCTGTCACTAGCAAGAAATCTACTCACTCTTTTTTTCTTTTTATTATTTCTTATTACCTTATTTGTTGTGTTGTTTTTTAGTTTTAGAAGAATAAAATATGCATACGGAACATTTTAGTATCGTTTTTTATGAACTATACATTCCATCCATCCATCCTTCAGCAGTGAACTTTTGTCGGCTATAACCCACAAAAGTTCACTGCTGAAGGCCTCATCCACAAATTTCCTCATAGGCATATTAGGGCATATTTGCCGTTATTGCCACGCGTAGCAGTTTTTTTATTATTTTCAGTTCTTATCAAGAAAATGCTGCTACTCATCTCCAGTTTTATTTCCCTTTGTCGCCTAACGAGACCCTCGGGATGATATAAGCTAGTGGATTTTCTTACAAAGACGCTACACGGCCATATAGTCGTATAACTGCCATTAAAGTTTAAAAATATTTATTAAAATTGTTAAAATATAAAAAAAAAATATTTTTTAAAATATTTTTGCATTTCAAGTTGTTAAATATAAATATCTATTGAAAACACTCAGAATTCAAATTGGCATAAACACCAAATTTTTTATTAAAACATTTTAATCCCGCGGGGCAAGAAACGGCGACAGTATATATGCATTTATCGTGTTTCAGAGAAAGCGCGAAAACTTTGTAAATGCTCAACTTCGAAACAGTATTTTATTTTTAAGAGGAAAGCAAAAATTAATTACATCCATTACTTAAATAACTTTCGACAAGAGTGGCAAAAATGTGCTATTTTACAAATGGCGTATAATTTCTCAACGAAAGATAAATTTGTTTCTAAATTCCATAATATTAGCTAAGTGTTAAAATATACATACAGATCGCACACATAAAAGTTTATTTTTTATATCTATTTGACAACCAAATTTTTCTTATATTGTGATAAACGGTAACATTCCACCTGATGGTCAGAGGCTACTGCAGCCATGGACACCTGCTACCTACTTCACAGAAAGGAGCCACAGATGCTTTCTCACCTCTGAGGACTAAGATGTCATCAAGCCGAAACACAACAGCAGATCCACTGCTGCTTGGATTTACAGGATTAGGTTTGCGTTCAGTATTGAATACCACAATTTAACTTTTTAAGTGCGGTGATAGAAAATATCGTGTGGAAACCTGCAGGTGTCAGAAATTATAAAAAAATATTGAAGAAATGTTGCGGAGTCTGCTGACATGCATTGGGTCAGCGTAGCGGGCTCTTCCTTGCTCTAAAACCCTTTCTTGAATGAGAGGAGTCATGTGCCTGTAGCTTTATTTTTTTAACTTTATAGAGTCCGACCTTTGTATAATAATTTGGAAATAAAATATATTATTCGCTTATGGAAAAAAGAAAAAAATTATGGCAGTAAATCGATCACCATAAAGAATACACTTAGACCATTTAACCCAATGGACTCGCCTCGCAAGATTATTCCCCTATGCCAAGGTATTTGCTTTAAAAATCTTGTGCGTTTATAAAAACTGTTTACGGAATCGATTTTATCATTACAAGAATCGTTTCCGCCGAATAGGTGCTTATTGAAAAATGCCGATCTGTGTGGTTAACGTTTGCATAAAGTAGTCAAATACTTAAAATTAACAAAAAGATGGAGTTACATTCCATATGTAAGTATTTATATTGTGATACATGCTTTTTTCTATTAAAATCATTTAAAATAATATCATAAATAATAATCGAAAACTTTACTGATTAGGTAATCGAGTAGGTAATATTTCATAAAAATCCTAATAATAATCGCAATAAGACAACCGCAATCACAACGAGACTATTTTTTTTAAAAAGAATTTCAACCTTCGTTCTCTACAAATTAGGTTTAAATTAACACGCAAGTACAAACGCACTCCCTACGAGATTATTTTATTTTTGTATAGCAATTTCAACCAACAATGCATAAAGCTAAGGTCTTCGAATAAACGAATAACATGACAGCTAAATAAGTGTAACGAGACTATTTCTAAACCCTGTAGTTGTCGCACCTTATAACAACAAGTAAGTGGTCACTTGGATTTCATATGTAGTTCAATCTAAAATAAGAAGAAAGCCGTAAAATATCAACTTTAACTAATAAATACTCTATTTTAAGTAAAACAAGGTAACATTTAGTCAACAGTTAAACATATTTGACGGCACCAGCACCATTGCACGTGCGGCGGCGTCGGTGTAGCTAGACAGAATTCTTGTAAACAACACGTGCACCGCACACAATGCACCTGCGGTGGCGCCCGTTCTGGTTGTATAAAACGGACGGAGCTGCCGCCGTTAGGGCAGTCTTGGCTCTGGCGTGGAACGGTGCGCTTGTCGTATTCCGTTACTAGCTTATCCTTGACTCGTTGGATAATTAATTCGTGCAAACGAATTAATTATTATTCTTTAACTACAAAATTAGCCTCTGTACAATTTATAGTTGTATTAAGTAATCTATTGTAAATTAACCTTATTTAAAAGAAAAGTCCCGCTGGGTTTCTTGCTGGTTCTTCCCAGGACAGAGGTTTTATCCGAACCGGTGGTAGTATTACTATATTGAATAAAAGTTATTCTATTCTATTCTAAAAGCCTTTTCATGTGACTCTATATTCTTAACATCCTTTCTACATCAGAAGTGGGATAAAGTCCCCGTTATTGCCCACATATAATCTTCGAATAGTATGAGGATTATTACATTTGTGAAAGACTATAATGCATTTCGCATTGATGACTCTGTTTTTATGTTAAATGCCGTAATGAAATTTGCTGTCTTACTTACGATATTGACGTATCATTAAAGTGTAGAGAAAAGTTTTAAAGTGAAATGATTTAAGCCCAAAGATAAATCCTTTTGTTCGATTTATATTAAAAGTACCCGCGAGTACTTTCATTATTTCTTAACTTACCGAAATATGTTAATAAATGTAGAAAGAAATGTTGGAGGCTTTCTAAATGAGTTATAGTTTGCATTCAGTGAAAACTTAACTTGTTCAAGTTTTATTATGATTTGATAGTTCACGCGAGACATGATATATATTTGCTACATTTTTGAACTTCGATATGTTTAAGCGATGTACCAAAATAATTGAATAACTTTAACGTTCTTTGAATTGAAAATAATAAGGGGCCTTTTGGTGTTCTAATGTGTTGATAAGTGTGCAGCTTATCCGAATATTGTGTGGTCGACAAGATTGGTGTTTGATGTCGAGGAATTCGTGTGAAGTCTCTACAACAATGATCAATGAGGAAGATGTTGTGACAGCCAAATCGGACATGGTCAGGTACGGCCGAGCGCTGGTAAGATTGAGCCTACACCGCCACAGTCAGTAACTTATCGGCAGATCTTACGGCAAGGCAATTCGAGCGGCCGCCGGACACATGGTGCTTTGGCGCTGTAAATGGACGTCTGAGGCTTGGTCAGCTTTCGTAGATTTTGCGTAGTTGCCTCCTTCCCTTTGAAATATGTGGTGGTATCGATCTCTCGACATAGTTGCCGTTTTTGCAATGTGTGCAATGGTTTCCATGAGTGCCATGTAATACAGTTGCCGTTTCTCAAGAGAATGTGTGGTGAACTTTGTAAGCTCGAAATTCTATGGTTCGCAATACATATATCTCCATTTCTTTTAATTTTTATATTTGCAAAGCAGGACGACGATTCGCTGGCAGCCAGTACGGCGCGACGGCTCGCTGACGCGAGGGTGGCGCGAACGCAGCGGAACCGCACGCTGGTGCGCGTTTGTCTGGAGTTGGCCGTACAGGCGCGTCCATGAGCTAAATAGTCTAGGATGGTCGAGCATTGTAATATTTAACAAGTGTTAATATCTGTTAGCAGGTGGTGATAACTGATAGACTGTAAACCGAACGAAGACTTGCAACAGTCAGAAGTGGCCATATCTGCGCGTCTAGAAAATACAGAGAGGTTGCATCACTCTAGCAGAGTAATTCTTCTAGTGCAGGAAAGGAAGATGGTGTTGCTGGGAGGCTGGTCTGTATTACGCTAGGATGTGTCGTGTTGCTGTTGGTTTGCATACTTTGGTATTATCATGTCACTACGTTCCTCACGTTACACTACTGTGTGATTGTGACTGGGACATGTTTGCGGTATGTTCGAACTGTAATTGCTCTATACTGAATTGAAAAAAAAAGAGTAAGAAAAAAAAATTGTTCTTACTATCATTGCAGGGCTTTGTGCCGGTCCAATGATATGGCTATAGGGAATAGTGATTCCGGACTAGCATAAACAGTACTTGAAAAAAAAAGAGAAAATAGAAATAAGAATGATTCTATTGAAGGAAAAAAGAGAAAAGTTTTGAAGGACATTTTGCCGGACCAAAACTGATTAGTGTTGCAGGGTTCAAAAGGACCGGTTCAATACTAATTGCCTGAAGGGTCGATATAGACCGGACCAGAGCTGATTGTTAATATCTGCAGGGTCATTGTAGACCGGACCAGAATATGTTGCTCAATGTGTAAACATTTATGGTTTTTGTCAGGATAATCGAACAATGTTCTTCTGTCTACAGATAACTAAGATTGTCATAGAGCGCGTGCGAGACGCACGTCAGTATGGCCGTGACGGCACCAGCACCATTGCACGCGGCGGCGTCGGTGTGGCTAGACAGAATTCTTGTAAACAACACGTGCATCGCACACCTGCGCCAATGCACCTGCGGTGGCGCCCGTTCTGGTTGTATAAAACTGACGGAGCGGCCGCCGTTAGGGCAGTCTTGGCTCTGGCGTAGAACGGTGCGCTTGTCGTGTTCCGTTACTAGCTTATCCTTGACTCGTTGGATAATTAATTCGTGCAAACGAATTAATTATTATTCTTAACTACAAAATTAGTCTCTGTACAATTTATAGTTGTGTTAAGTAATCTATTGTAAATTAACCTTATTTAAAAGAAAAGTCCCGCTGGGTTTCTTGCTGGTTCTTCCCAGGATAGAGGTTTTATCCGAACCGGTGGTAGTGATTCTATAATGAATAAAAGTCATTCTATTCTATTCTAAAAGCCTTTTCATGTGACTCTATATTCTTAACATCCTTTCTACATATTTAATAAACAAATACATTTATACCTCCTTTTTATTTTAATAATAATAATGAAAAAACTTATATATATATATGAAAATGGCACATTAATTTCAAAGTGAGATCACAAATTTTTTTGTTTGCTGTGTATTATATCTATAGAGATGGGCATGGTTCTTAATCCTTGTTTTGCTAAGCGACAAGTCGTAAACAGTATCTTGTTCTGTCACCTGTTGTCACACTGACACATACCTAGACAAAATTTGACGCGTAGCTTATCCATCTCGCGCCGCCATACTGATAAGCAACATCTGCAACATAACCTGGGACAGAGCCGAGCTAGGGCCGGTTGCTGGTATTATTTAACGATATTGAAACAAACGATATACTTACTGAAAATACGCAAATCTATATTCTCTGGGTATAAGAAGTGTAGGTTACGAGTACTTATCAATAAAGTCTTAACGAATAGAACAACCCATCTATTCCCGTGGTTATTGTAAAAGGCGACTAAAGGAGTATTTTAAGAGGACGACGGACAGCATCAACTCTTCTCCTTTTGACGGTTTTTTTCTTTGTAAAAATGTTATATTGTAAAACTTATTTGGCGTGGAATAAAAGGCTTTTTTATTTTTATTTTTTATTTATTATATCGGTTGTTGAAATATTGTTAAATAATACCAGCAACCAGCCCTAGTTCGGCCCTGTAATGACAACACTACATATGTGTGCGTAATGGCTACGCAATTTTTAGCGAATGTTTGGTCTGCTACTCTATTATATGTCTGTGACTTAGTTGTTGTTTTAACTTTCGTTAATCGTTTCACCATTTCGTTTCCTTATTAACCACAGCTTTCATTTAGTGATTTTATACTGATCCTACTCATATATCTTTAATAGTTATAGTGAAAAATTGTGTGTTACAGTGTAATTACAGTGACAAAATCCCCCGTTACAATGTAGGTAATACATAATCTCACTTTTACTTATTATACAATATTTTAGCTCCTAGATTGACAAATCTTGCCAATTTTCATCTATAAATTGTTTATATATACGCTTTCAAATGTTCCTACTTTCATTTTGTTAACACCTGGGCCGAAAAATTTATAGAGACGTCTCCTTCTGGAAACTGAAATCGTAAAATTCGCATTCATGATAAAAGTATGAATTACACAATAATTTTTAATTGTTCAGGGAGAATCGAACGTAAGAAGTAGCTTAGTTCACTCCCCAGGATAATTCGGTGCATCCCAATTTTCTTTATATAAGCACTGCTGCAAAACTAGAAAAAGAAAATATTTTAAACTCTGAACTTGAATGTAACTTTGAAATTTTAAATTATCGCAGGTGCCAAGTCTCAGTAAAAAACTGAAACTTAGTTCATATTGGATAAAGTAAGATGAACTTATGTCACTGGTATGTATACTGCTGAAGCTTTGTGAGATGGCAAAAAGGAGTGAATATTCTAATATCAGTGAATTTCATTCTAACAGCAGTTGCCTTGTGTAAACAATAAAGAAATGAAAATTTAAACATGGGGTACATACAGGAGATGAGACGAATCACTCCATTAGATATCCGTGTAGATTGCTGCGTTTTAAGAGTCAATTACCTATTTACATACCAGGAGTGTTACAAGCATCGACGATCAGCTGAATCTCTAAATTCCGAGATTCTGAAAGCTATATTTCTCTAATGGAGTGGAATGCCTTTTCATTTTACAACTTCAAAACAAAAAAACTCAGCTAGGAAATTGAAAGCTAATCGAAATATACCAAAAAATGAATGATATTTCATCTTATTCATCAACCCATAAAGTCCACAGCTGGACATGGACCCAACTTGTTGTAGGATTTGCCATAATCCCCACACTTGGCAGGCGGATTGATGCTCGCGGTACCGGAAGCCTCTCACCGTTGACGCAACTCTGCGCCACCGGTCTGGATAATTTATGTCCGGCATAATGATTTCCATTTCCCATAGTCTCTTCTTACGACACTCACGGAACAAATTAGAGTATCTCAATATGGCGCCACCACACGATAAAGTAACGTTAACATATTTACTCGTATTATCAGACCGTGTAGGGATGGTATAAGTTTATTTACCACACCATATCGTCTCGTGGATGTCGTAAGAGGCGACAGAGCGAAACTAACCTGTAACCGATGTTTATAATACGTAACATTAGTTATGGAAGAATATCTTCTCTATTTTAAGTAAAGTTTATTTAATGGCTGTTTCTGCTAAAATAAAGAAAAAAATACATTACATGACATTTTCTTGTAGAGTAGTCTCTCTGATATATATAAAGTAATCTATGATGTAGACGAATGATATGTTAATTTCATCACTTTAACATGGGTGGCGGAAAAATCAACAATGAAAAAATTTATGGGAATACTTGTAGCATCTAATACGGTGAAAATGTCGATTAAAAATATGTGTGTACCAGTAGTAGTAAGCAGCATCACAGTTGCGGAGGTTTGCTAGTACGACCGCCGATTAGTGAGCCAAATATCATAGTGTAAGCCAACCAAAGAACGAAACAAATTAAACAACTGACCAAGTGCGTGTTGGGCCACGCACAATTTAGAGGTAGGGTTGCGTAGTTGCTCGTCACAATACCCATTTCTTTCTTCACAAGAAAGCCCACTTCTTGATAATGAGCATAATAAGTGAGTTCGCGATTTGACCGCTATAACGAATAAAAATGGGCCCAAATAGGTAGATCGTAACTGAAGGACTTATTTTCAAATCAGACTTATAGGAAGTGGTATTCAAATAAGATTAAAAAAAACTTTTCGATTTAGAAAATAATACAATTTACATCAAATCATTCACATGCCAAGGTACAAAGATGATCATAGTTGACTATCTATCTATATATTCCCGGCAGTGCAACCCTAATGTATATATATATATATATATGACCATAACGAACCTTCACAAACCACCACTGTCCTAAATTATCCTAAGGTCGCCCGCGTAAACCAAGAGTGTGACGAATGAAACTGTATGAGGCTATATGATTGTATGAATACTTTGAGTGAGGCAATAACTACAAACTAAAAATAAGTGAAAGTAGTAAGGTAAGTAAGAAAGATCCTCCGTGCCTATCCCGCAAATTAAAAAGTAAAGCTATAGTAGTAATGCATATAAGTCGTTTTCTTCACATTTTACAGTTTACAATAACAATACAAAGTTATAATGCAGCTAGGTAGGTTTAGGTCATTTTATATGGAATTATAACGAAATTTTTACTAATCCAAGTGCATTTTATATACCACTTTAAAGCTAAATATTTTGCAGATGGACCCCTAAATCGAAAAGATGTTGTTCCACACCCCCAGTGTTTTTGAAATACATATCCAACGATACCCACACATGATGGAATAGACGGGTCAAAAAAAATCATCCTCCATTTATTTATGTGTATGGGAAATACCCAAAATAAAAAAAAATTAAGATTTTATTTCACAGTTTTCTAGGCGTGATTAATATCTATAACAATGCCAAATTACAAATTTGCAGCACCTAGGTTCTCTGAGCAAAACCGCGGACGGACGGACGGACGGATGGACGGACATGGCGAAACTATAAGGGTTCCATGTTGTATAACTACTAAACTCTAAAAATGGGCAGCAACGTCTTCCGAATAACAATTAAAAAATATAAACTGCGGTTACCAACCCGCCTGCCAAGGGTGGCAACTATGGCACTATTCCTCCCTATGAGGCAATCTATGGGGAAAGGACTTTTGATAGGCTGTAATGGTTATAGTAATATACATGACGCGATATTTTATATCGCAAGGCTTTGGTCACAGATGAGCTCATTTTAGCTGCAAGAAGAGCACCTGAAAGCTCCAAACGAGGAATTGTAATAGGGCTGGCTGCTGGGGCAACGCGAGATTTCGCACATAAAAGTTGGACATGTACTTGTCCTTCTTTATTTGTAGAGCGAAGGTACAAACACGCACCATAAGCGCGTTGCGATGCATCGCAAAAACAGTAGATTTCAACAGAGACTGGATGTTCTATTGATATCCATCTAGGTATATTTAGTGAAGAAAGGCATTTAAGTCCTTCAACAAAAGGTCTCCAACCTCGACAATTTCCTTTGGAGCGGGCTCGTCCCAGTCCAATTTGAGACACCATAAAATCTGAATTAAAATTTTGGGAACGATAGTGGACAAGGATAGGAGCCCCAAGGGATCGAAGATCTTGAAAGTTGAAGAAAGTATAGTGTGCTTTGTGAAAATGGGAAAATTAATGCTGTCGGACGAAGGACTCCAATCTAGGCCCAGCGTATTTGTAGACTGACTCAATGTCAGGTTGCCGGATGACTGGACAACATCTGAAGGCACTAAAGAAGGTAAGTTGGATCGGTACTTACATAAATTAAAACAAGCTACAGAAAGAGCCATATGTGATGATTTCTGTATAGACCGTAATTGATCTTCATCATCGCTAGAAGTTAGTAAGTCATCAACATACATGTCTTCCCGTATGACTGCCTTAATCACTCCTCGCCCACTTGCCAGAGACACCTGATGGCAAGGAAACTAGCGCTGGCAAATCCGTAGGTGACCGTGTTAAGCCTGAGTGTTTGTAATGGTTTGTCTTCCGCTTCACGCCATAAAATCAGCAGGTTTCGGTCAGAATCATCTACTAAAACCTGCCGGTACATTTTTTCAATATCCGCTGACAACACATAACGATATTGGAACCGGACGAGGATATTTCATCATTTGAATGTCGTTTATAGACAAACCAGAAGAGGTGCGAGCTGATGTGTCAAAAACGACGCGTAGACGTGTTGACTCACTGTCTTCACAAATGACAGGATGATGCGGAACAAAATAGGCAAGCTCAGGTCGGTCTACCTCAGATATTGCTAGATGTCCTTGTTTGCGATACTCCTCGATGAAGTCTACATAGGCGGACTTAAGTAATTGCGAAAGCGATGTTCCAGGTTTATAAATCGCCACCGGGCCATGAAGTAGGAAGTGCCTAGGCAGTCTGGTTCGTCGATCAATGGCAGCTTGACACAAAAACGACCTTCTTTAGTGCGTTTTGTGTGCTGTAAAAAATATTGTTCGCAAGCTTTCTCTTGGTCTGCAAGAAGGGGTTTTTGTGGCAAGCTTTCAAGCTCCCAAAACCTCTTCAAATCATTGTGAAGCTAAACTAAAGTATTGTTCTTTTCAATACTTACAAAATAACATTTTACTGGGGAATTTAAATTGAGATTGTCATTTTGAATATAGTGGATGGGACCTGCGATAAGCCATCCTAATTAAGATTCATGTAGAATAGGATTTCCTTTGCCTAAAGAGTGCTGTTTGGTTCCAATAATGGAACAAAATAGGTCAGCACCGATGAGCAGTCCTATGTCAGACGGCTCATAAAAGCTGGAGTCTGCTAATTCAAAAGACTTCAGGTTAAGGTGTGTAATAGACACTAGAGACTTAGGTATCTTACCTGATATTTGGGTTATGACTAAACATGACGTCATAACGCTGAAACAACCTGCCTTTGAATGAATTCAAACATTGCAACGTTTAGCATTAAGCTTGACAATAATGTTACATATGCCGACAACATTCCTAACATCGGACGTGGAAGAAGTTAAAGGGGAATGCCCACCGTTCATATACACTTGGGCCATAGGTGCACACATATAAAAGCTTAAGGAAATGATAATATCCAATTAAAAGAATGAAATGGTTAAGGAATTGGTTAAAAAAAAGTCCGGAATTTTAAGATGTAAAGGTTTTTATTTTTACAAATACAGTTTTTTAACAATAATTTTATATAATATATATATAATCAAGTTTTGATAAGATCTGTAAGGTATTTTATGGTCTTATACATCATTTGTATCATTCACAATCAGTACATCATCCAGGAATTGAGCAGGAGGCAAAAGTCTGATGCCGTGCCTAACCCAAATACCATATAACTGTCATAACATGGGCATATCATCCTACCGTTTGACGGTCGACAATACAATAATAGCAATAATACTTTTAAATTGCACTATATAATTATAATATATATAAAATATAGTTTACGACTGATGTGTCAATTTGCGATTCACATGACAGGGGCCTAGCTTTATAAAATATGGTTTACGACTGATGTGTCAACTTGCGATTCACATGACAGGGGCCTAGCTTCCTGTATAGGACAGTTACTATACTCTTTAGGCTTAGCTGTCAGATACGATATTGCCACTTAACAGACATAAAATCGATAAATCGCTATCGATTTTTTATTCGATTTATAATTTCATAAAAAAGAATAATATTTGAGGCGCTTTAAGTTTTATTTTAAATGTATTTTTAAATAAATGCGCAGTCGCAGGTACGATTGCAATAGGCGCGGGAAATTCGCAACTAAACGAGCTATTGTCATCAATGACGATTCCATTTTTGTTCACCCTGCCATTAGAAATTGTGAATTGTTTTTCTCTTTCTACAGCGTATTTCATGGAATCGACTAAAACATCTTCTCATTTCCTACTGATAACTTCATGGTTCCCTAAATACGTCTTTTTAGATAACAACGGGAGGTTGATTGCTGCCATAAGTGCATCCAGCTGTGAATTAGTACTACTTACTATTGCAAAAGTAACTGCGACAGCGCACATATTAATATTTAGGTAGCTGTCACTGCAGTTGTCTCCATTTATGACAAACTTTTGATTGTAAAGCCGACATTTAAATGTACAATTTTGACTGTAGGAATGTGTACTGTGAAGAACTGAACACAATGATGGAGGAGATCTCACGTCTCCAACCAGCTCCTTAATCTGCTCCTCATACTGCATAACAGGCGGTCTCCGAGTTACAAGAGCTGGGGTAGGAAGCTCTCCGTCATTGTCAGTCAATGGTCAGTCATCATTTTAGTCAATGGTCAGTATAAATCAGTATACTCACCAGACCTTGCGCCTACAGATTTCTTCCGTTTTTCTCACGTCCAGTTGATTTCTTCAAGAACGGCATCAATAAACTGCCACTGCGCTGGCAAAGATGCATCGATTGCACGGGTGATATTGCAGCATGGGTAATTTGATTAATAGAAATAAAACATATAGGAAAAAATTACGTTAACTTATTTCATAAAAAACGGCAATTTCATAGGTAAATACCTAAAATTAAAATTACATTTTATGATCAGTGATCGAAGTCAACTAGTAAGCAGTATATCTGTATATATGTGTGTGTGTATATATATATATATATATATATATATACTATTATATACAAACTTATATTGAGTGTGGGTGTATGTGTGTGTATATGTTCATTTAATAGTTGTATTGTAATAATGTATCTATTTGTTCATAATTTAAGGAAGTTAAAAAATTTGTCATCAATTTCTTACATTCAAGATAATAAAATTGACTTTATATTTTATTTTGTTCTATTTATTTATACCAACCCAGTATTCTTAATCACAAATAATCACAATACCTCATGTAATTGGGTAAAAAATATCTAATTCGTTACTAATACCTACGTGAGTAGGTATCTTTTAAACTCATTATTTTCAATGCTTCATTTTCTCATGTTAGATACCTTCCCGGGTTTTCGAAATGAATGGTGTCATTTTTATTAATTAGATAATATACGAGAATACATAATTATAATATAATGCAACTAACGTGGTAGAGCCATGCTGCAGCTATATTAATAGTATAGTTGTAGCACGAATGGGTCGGCTCGACCGGGGAAGGACCACACTCTCACAGAATACCAGCGTAAAATAGCAGCTTAATGCTGCTGTGTTTCGTATGGTGAGTGTAGAGAACCGGAGACCCTTTTTACTGGAAAAGAGGCATTCTATCTTAGTCCTCACGGCTGACAACGCATCTGCATTTAAATTCGCAAACGAAGATAGATGTAGATGTCTATGTGCCACAGCAACCACTTACCATCAGGTGGACTGTGTGCTCGTTTGTCACCCTTATTCTATAAAAAAAAAAAATATACCGAATAAAGAAAATGAAAACACATTTATCATTGTCTGCCGTGTCTATTTCCATTAAATAGTTTGTTGATGTTGAAAAAATAATACTACGTTCGTACTGTTGGTGGCGTCTTGCAGATTTCTTACGCGATATATTGTAGCAAGAGTCGGCGGACAGAATGCTCAAGGTCGTTCGCTATGGGTAACGTCTTAAGCACGTTTAGATACTAAGTTAAGTCAGTTAATGTCCACTGCTGAACAAACGTCAGCCTCATAGATTGCCTCATAGAAGGGATATTTGCCATAGTTTCCACGCTTGGCAAGCGGGTTGGCAGCTGCAGTTTTTTATTTTTAGTCGTTATCGTCGTCGTCGTCGGAGGACGCTGCTGCAGATTTCCTGACTTGTTTCCCTCTGTCGTCTCTTACGACACCCACGGAATGATATGGGTAAGTGGATATTCTTACACCGCCACAACACGGTAATCCTCTCATCAAGTATACCGTAAAACTTAAAAAACTAGAACGAATAATCTGTGAGTGTGCCAGAAATTTTGCAGCTGCTACTTAAGATAACTAATTTTATCGCTAAAAATAATATAAGAGCCGTGTAAGCTTAGTGGCTAAGCGCTAGGGACTCGGGTTCGATCCCCGCCGTTATCATTGAAATAGTTGAATGCAATTTACCACTTGCGTATACAATATATCTTATTTATTAGCAAATAAATTAATTTTGTTTTTATATGATAATACAGTAGAATAAAATAAAATAGAATAATTTTTATTCAATATAGATTTAAATATTTCGGATAAGACACTTTAGAAGCAATCTTGTCATTTTTGAATGGCTCTGATGGTAGCATTGACGGAATTATGCCTCTACCTAAAAGACCTTGTAAGAGCGTCTGCGGGTAAAGCCGGTAGAGAACTTCTTAATGACATTACAAAATTATGTAATTTATGTTTTATGGTAATGTTGATTCAATTTCATGCCTTACTTATATTATGGGGCAAGATTGTGTGCCTTCAAAAAAAAAGGTATTGAAGGCACACAATCTTGTCCGATAATATTATCGATTCTGCTATCGATGCTCAGTAGGGTGACCTACTAGGTCCAGCTCTTTTCAGTTTGAGAATTCAACCCATTATTTCAAGTTTGAAATCCAAGCTGAATGTCTAGTACCTTGGCGATGGTACACTAGGAGGTAGAGCAGATGACGTCCTCAGTGATTTTTTTTTCTTTGAACACAATTGCTATAGTGATCAAGATCAGGCCCGCCTTCTAACTGTTTCGGCTAAGGAATCTAGTCACTGGTTACACGCTTTACCATCAAGTTATCTCGGCATTGTTTAATGGGGAAAACTTGCGCATTGCCGTAGGAATCCGCCTAGGAGCGGCAATTTTACAACCTCATCAGTGCCCCTGTGGTAGCAGCGTCGACGAGTTTGGGCTCCGCGGACTTTCTTGTAAGAAAAGTGCAGGTAATTTTTCCCGTCGCGGTTCTTTGAACGATCCGAAGGGCTCTTGTATCTATAAATGTTCCCTCGGTTTAAGAGCCTTGCGGGATATTTAGAGACGATGGCAAGAGACCCGACCGTTCATGAGAAAGCCATTGATGAACTGTTCATTAAGTCTTTCCCATTCTTTGTCAAAGTTAAAGCGCAAAACACATACATAATTTTAAATTTATTTTTTCAATATTTATTTATTTTAAATTACTTAAGACAGAAAAAGTGAAACATATTAAAATTAAAAACAATGTCTATCCATCCCGCTATATCATCTTATGTCATCTGCAAAAACGGCATCATTAAAGCTTCTGCCCGAGGCTATCGTTTCCTGGTACATTATTTTCCAAGCTATGCTACTAGAAGGAATTTACTTAGTGGTACACATTTTTGCGGTAGGCTTGCTCCCTCATCCTAATTATATGGAAATTCCGTTATTCATGCGACGCTGAATTCAAAATATTAAATTAAATAGTAGTTACTGTAAGGATTCTTAAGAATTGGGATATTATTAATACCCGCCTGGGCATGCTTCAATAGTGTTTTATTAAAGGGTTGCTTTACTTTATACATTTTGTATGATTTATTAATGATCTTTGGTAAAATGTAATTTAATGATAACAAATATGAATTTCTATAAATTAAACTGCTAAATAAATAATTATTTGATACCAGCTTTACTTAAAAAAATTATGACATTTTTACTGTTGGATTTGGATATATAAGTTTTTTTTTTAAAAAACGTTACCCCCACACTAGGATTTCCTCCTGTATCGTGGAGACAGTTTATAAACATAAATTGCACGAGGACAAACATCCAGACCCGGAACAATTATTTGTAGGCAATACAAATACTTGTTCCGTGCGGGATTCGAACCCGCAGCTCCCAGCGCAACAACTTATTGTTAAGCCACTGCGCCACGGAGCCGTCAAACAACGTGTAACATTATTTAAGATAATAATTTAAATTTTAGTCATCATCATCATCATCATCATCATTACAGCCCATCACAAGTTCACTGCTGAACATATTCAACTGCTGACGACCTGGTAAGAGATGCAAGAAGTCGATAAATGCCGGTGGCTCAGGACCGTGCCTTGTGGCATTCCTTGGAGGATTATATATTCGGCAGTGGACTTTAATTATTGTAATTGTATGGATAACTTGATGAGAAAATTAAATTTTGAATTCCAATCATATTAGACGAGAGGGCTACTTCTCAGGGATTCCTTCTGGGTAGACCATTGAACTTACTATCGACCTGATGGTAATTAGCTACTGCAGCCCATAGACATCTGCACCTAACTTCAAACAAAAAATTAAAGATGCACTGCGGTCAAGATAGAAAGCCTTACTGCCTATACTCATACTACTAGTCTGTATGAGTACAGGCTGTAAGGCTCTCTATCATGGTCATATCTACACTCTTTAGACTGGAACACAGAAATGCTGTGGCAAAAATAACTAAATCCACCCAGACAGATTGTGTGCAGGAAAGGAGTCCCACTACCTATTTTATTATATAAATTTATAAAGATGATGGCATCGGAAGTCGTATACGTATACGTTTTTTTTTCTTATATTTATAGTATAAGGGTGACAAACTTGCACTTAGTCCACTTGATAGTAAGTGGATGCTGTGGCTCATAGACATCTACATCTATTTTAAATTAAGAATCAAAATGCATACGCGTTGTCACTCTTGCGGACTAACATGGAATGTCTGTCATAAGGGTCCCCGATTCTCTACACTCACCATACGAAACACAGCAGTATTAAGCTGCTATTTGACGCTGGTATTTTTTGAAAGTGTGTCCTTCCCTCCGGACTGAACGTGATGCGTTATGAAATATTGAGCAAAGTCATACTAATTATTTCAGATGATAATTATTTAAACTTAAATCTATCAATTCGAAGAACTTATAAAGGAATATAAACTTTGACTGTACAGATAGAAATTTATAATAACATGTTTAGAATCCATACTTAAAAATTGAAAACAATATTAAAAAAAAAAATTCCATAAGGTTTCTAAATAATTACAGTTTCAACTGTGTGTGTTCCCAATGTTGACATATAAATCTGACTTGGTCCTTCACTGTTGGCCGTATGACGAAGCCCAAGGCCACTCAGTGGCTACTTGGAGTTTCTCTGCATTATAGACTTCGTAATAAAGACATATGCACGAGAATTAGAAAAACCTACATAGTCCTACAGATCAGTAAGCTGAAGTGGCAATAGACAGACCATATAAGAATGGTCTGTCTATTGGAGACATGGAGAAGAAAGATTCGCGAGTGTTATCCTCGTACCGGTAAGCGAAGAGTAGGGCGGCCCCCATTAAATGGATTGACGATTTAATAAAATATGCAGAAAGTCTATGGAAACATGTGGCTTTATGCTTTGTGGCTTTTTTTAGCAGTGGATTTGTGATAGGCTGTAATGATGATGATAATTATGAATATTGTTTCCTTATTCTATTGTATTATTCTTATTTCAGCAAGAATGCTTTTAGTAGATTAATATTTTAGAAGTGGCAAATATAACTTACTTGAATGTTACTGCAAATTCTCTCCCCTCGTTAATTTTTAATTAGTGCTCTTTGTCACTTTAAATACTTTTGAGGTTTGTGCCCAATTCAAGTCGTATCTTATTTGCACAAGCTTCGTTTAAATAAAGGGGAAAAGTGTTTTCAATTTATTTTCCTTTTATAAGAAAGTAGCCGCTATAAATCTGTTAATTGTTACTTATTTGGATTATTACTTTAGTAGTTTTGATTTTGCAGATTATGTAATAGTTGTATAAAGATATTAGCCATGCAGTATTGGCGTTATAGAATCCACTACCACATATAATACCATGAGTGTCGCGTTAGGGGCAACAAAGGCAGCAGTATATTTGTGATAATATCTCAATAATAATAAAAAAATTACGGTTGCAGACGCAATTTAAGCAATCTATGGTTGTAATGAAACAATGAAACTCGCATAAATTAGAAAAAAAAAACAAAAGTAAACCATGGCTAGGCATAAGCTTATTTCACAGGGTTAATAGAGCAGGAAAGAGTCCGCTTCACTTCTCAAATGCGTGTTTAGTTAGTATTTTATAGGTTAAAATGCAGCCACGGTATAGAAAAACAAAGTAAAATTCGAATAGTCCCAAAACCTCGTAATTTTATTTTCAATCCCACATAAAACCAAGGCGAGTAAAATAACGTTTACAAATAATAATAGTTTAATTCTTTCACGTTATGACACTTTTATTAAAATCTCATTAAAATATAAAATATTTATTTTAATACTTAAAAAAAAAAAATGATCATACTTTTCTTTCCGCGGGTAGGCGCAGAATAATACACAGCTATTTTTTGTGCTCCTGTAAATATTAATTTAAAATAAATATATTTAAGCCAAATATCATGATAATAGTACAAGCTGATTAAGTGACATTCACCAGCAGTACTGATATTTGTTTTTATCACAAACTACAACACTTAACTACACTCTTTTACCATGAAGACTATCGAACAGTCAATGGAAGTGATGACAGCACTGTTCCAGTCAAGCCTTGCAGCTTTTCAACAAGAACTTAGCAAAGTTAGTGTTCCTTCTACTCCATCATCGTCTACACTAGCTACAGTCTTTGAAAATTTCAAGACGTTTGTTATCTCCGAGCTCCAAAATTTGCAGCAGCAAGTTCAATTGGTCTCAAAAAACTGTGATCGGTTGGAGATGCAAAATCGTCGCAGAATCTTGTTGATCCATGGTGTACCCCAAGATAAAAATGAAGATGATGCCGAAACTGTAATTAAGTAACTACAGCAGACCAAAGTGTTCATAGCTCAGGAAAATTTAAACTCTTTTAATGGAGTTTAAGGATCTTGGTCTTCGTCACAAGGTCTGGACTTCAAAAACAAATCTTAAAGATACTGGAGTGAATTTGTCTGAGTTCCTTACAAAAGTTAGGCATGAAGCTTTTCTAGCAGCTCGCAACCGCTTCGGAGTATCGAAATGCTGGACAAGGGAAGGCTGTATTTATGTTTCAACAGAAGACGGGGTACGGCATTCAGTGTTCACTATTGCTGATTAACATTCCATCTCATTATCTTCGTCATCAAAGCAGAATCAAGATGGTGCCAAATCCGCCGAAAAAACTAAGCCAACTAAAACTCAGAGTCGCGTTACGGCCCGTAAGTAATTGCTGCTTTCGCAACCTTTTCATTAAATATCGCTCGTGTATCGTGTAGTAATTTTTGTTATATTTCAATGTTTTACTACCCTTTTATTTGCTTATTTTTGATGCGTATACATCATGACAGACTGTGTTGTTCATATATTTGTTATTGTTATTTGTTACCGTCACATACTACTATAAGAGGATACTACGCATGTTACCGTCTGTCAGATCTGCGCATAGATTATTGGCTATAGCTTGCTACATATTTATTTATCTATGACTGGCTAGCACTTCTAATTAGTTTGTGGTCAGACAAACATATTTTTTTTAATCTATGGCACACATACGAGATGCATACGAGTATGTCACCTTAGCATAGACATGTCATGTCTTTCAACGTTCCTTTTCAACTTAGATGTACATAGTTGTCAGTCATGATTTATTTTGTACATTTTTAATCAACTATAATTAATTAAAGATTATTCAAATTTAGTGTTACTGGTCTGTCGGCATAAGTATTTGTAGAACTTTTGGTCGGTAGAATTGTCGTATTTCATTGATAATTATGGAGTTAATAAACGATTTTAGACTATGCTGATATATGCTACACTGATATTACCATGGAGAGCGTCTTCAGAATATATCCATTCGGTTCATGGTTCAGAATCTATCCATTGGTTTACACAAATTAATATGAACATGTATCCCAAATTCGAAATCAACTCAAGTGGCTCCCAATTCACCTTCGCCGGAATGTTCATATACTTTTTTTACTTTTTTGTGTTCTGTTTGATCCGAAATCTCCAAGGTACCTTAAGGAATAATTTCACTATTGACATGAATTTCATGACCGTAGTTTGCGTTCAGTGTATAGCTTGACTTTGAATACTCCTTGCAG
Organism: Parnassius orleans; assembly: GCA_029286625.1. NCBI lineage: Eukaryota > Metazoa > Arthropoda > Insecta > Lepidoptera > Papilionidae > Parnassius > Parnassius orleans. The sequence continues at coordinate 215,583 of JAGSMP010000347.1, read as the reverse complement.
CGTAACTTCTTTTAATAATAAGTCATTTACATACATAAAAGTTTGTATGGGTTACCGTAAATACACAAAACAAACGCTCCACTACGTCCCATAGTGAGCCAGATCGATTCACCAACTTATAAGTGGGCTCAACACTTGGCAAAAATACTGTCACCACTGAGTGGACATACCAGAGCACACACAAAAGATTTATACCATTTTGTTAGTGAGATAAAATACCTATATCTCACTGACAATGAAACTATGGTCAGTTTTGATGTTCAGTCACTATTCACATGCTTACCTATTGAAGACTGCATCTAAATTGTAACTAAGAAGCTAGAAGATAATAACATGGCTACAGAATATGAAGTATTACTCAAACACTGCCTCACATCTGGCTATCTATTGTGGAAGGAAGAGTTCTACAAGCAAGTAGACGGTGTGGCGATGGACTCACCCGTATCTCCCGTAGTCGCAGACATATTCATGGAGGACTTTGAGGAGAAAGCCCTTCTTACTGCTCCTGTAAATCCATGATTCGAGAAGCGGTACGCAGATGATACTTTCACAATTTTACTATCTGACAAAGTAACTGTATTTTTAAATCATCTTAATTCCATAAACTCTAAAATACAATTTACAATGGAGTTAGAGGCAAAAAATTCTTTAGCTTTCCTTGAAATTATAGTCATTCGAAATCCTGATAACACTATTGGTCACACTGTGTATAGGAAAAAAAACCCACACCAACCGATATTTAAATGGTGAATCGCACCATCATCCATAACACTTAGCTACGGATTTTAAGGATATTCCGACCATAACCACAAAGTCACTGAATTCTTCTCCTGCCGTCGCCGAATCATTACTTAAACAAAATGTAAATGCGTGTACAAAGAATTTTACATTTCATAAAATATCATCAAAAGATATTGTAAAATATTTTTAAACTATTGATATTAAGAAAACTGCGGATCTGTGGGGGATTTCCGTTTAAGTTATTGCGTCAATAATCGATATAATCGCGCCTCAACTAGCTATTATTTTTAATACTATTATCGAATATGGTGTGTTTCCGGATTTGATGAAGCATAGTGAAGTAATACCTTTATTTAAATCTGGCAGTACATTGAACTACGCCAATTTTAGACCCATTTCTGTACTTCCAACACTCAGTAAAATTTTTGAACAAATTATTTTTGATCAAATGTTTTTTTTTTAATATTAATAATTTACTTCATAAAAATCTATTCGATTTCACAAGGGGTCGCTCGACAACTGATGCTGGTGTTGAGCTGATTAGATATAATTTCAATGCATGGGAGAATTCACAGGACGCTTTGGGTATATTCTGTGACCTATCCAAAGCCTTAGATTGTGTTCACCATGAAACATTAATCAGGAAACTACAACACTACGGTGTAAGAAGTAATACTCTTAAATCAATTGTTTCATATTTAAGTAACAGAACGCAAACATTTGTCATTAATAGTATGAGCTCTTCCGGGTCGATAGTACAAATGGGCGTGCCTCAAGGCTCAATTATCGGCCCCTTTCTGTTTCTTGTATATATTAATGACTTACCTTACATAGTAGGGGATAACCATAATATAGTATTATTTGCTGATGACACTTCATTCATTTTCAAATTAAAACGACAATTATTAAAATATGACGAAGTAAATAATGCTATATCTAAATTAGTAAATTGGTTTAATGTTAATAACTTGCATTTAAATAGCACTAAAACGAAATGTATGAAGTTCATGACTCCAAATGTCAGATAATTAAATACTAATGTAATTTGAAATGGGGAGGAACTGAGTCTTGTCGATACACCATTTTTCTTGGAATAACACTAGACGCGAAGCTTCAATGGAGCCCCCGTATATCAAAGTTAGCAAGCAGACTTAGTTCTGCAGCATATGCTGTAAAAAAAATTAGAAAACTTACCAGTGTATAAACAGCTAGACTTGTTTACTTTAGCTGTTTCCATAGCATAATGTCGTATGGTATTTTGCTATGGGGACACGCGACTGACACTGAAATTATATTTGTTTTAATGAAGGGGGCCATAAGAGCAATCTGTGATTTAAAACCTAAAGTGTCCCCAGACAAAAATTTTATGAAATTAATATATTAACTTTGGCTAATCAATACATTTATGAAAATTTAATGTACGTACACAAAAATAAAAGTAGTTATACAAAACTAATTGGTATTCATTCTGTAAATACTAGGAACAAACACAAGCTAGTGGTACCAGTTACTCGATTCCACCGAGTCAGTAATTCATTCTGGGGGCGATGTATACGCTTTTACAACAAAATCCTAGAAAATATAATAAATTCGACCTGCTCAAAATTCAAAAACTTTATTAAACATAGTTTGTATAAAAAGGGTTATTATAATATTAAGGAATTTATAGATGATAATAACCCTTTTTTTTGCGGATGGAAAATCATCTAATGACGCCTTTCGCTGTGGGTGGAGCGGAAGGAGTGTCGAACTTTGACTAAAAACCATCCGTGTTCCTTCAGTGCCCTTACGTTCCGGAGCCGCGGTATCTCTTTCGAACAGCCCGCAGCGGCAGGCGTCAATGTTGCCGGGCCCTTCACGCTGCTGACAGCTCTTTGAGGCGCGCGTGGAACAAAACGCGCCGTCGACACGGCCTGTCGTCGTTGAACGGACGGACGGCGAGCTACCATTGCTCGCCGTCCACGGTCCGGCCTACGGTGGTCAGGGGCGACGCCCGGGGCGTCTCCGCGGCGGCCGGGAAGAAAGCTGTTGCTCTTTCCTTCTCGCTCCGCCACCTCCTTCGCTAACATCACTGCTTCGCAGAAGGTGGTGACGGCATCCATTCCGTCTCGCTCCGGACCATGGCTTCGACCAGGGCCGGACGCGAGAGTCGCCACCGCTATCGCCGCTACGAGTACACGGCGGTGCTCCGCCAAGCAGGACACCTCACGGTGTGCTCCACCGTATCCTCGGTCGATCCTCGCAGTGGGAGCACCCGGGCGTTTCCTCCGCCCGATTCGGTGCAGGAACCTCCCGAACACACCGTGTCCGGTGAGGACCTGCGTCAGGCGGAAGGTGAGGACACCGTGGCGTCTCGCCACTCCTCAAAGAGGGTCTTATCGCCGCTATAGTGGCGTGCCCAGCACGGGTTGCGACAGTCGCTCTCTCCATGTCGCCATGAGATCATGCCGGAAGTCTGTTCGCTGCGCGACACTTGCCGCGGCAGCGGGTTTCCCCGCAGTGCCTCCGCGCGCCATTCGTGCAGCGCGCGGAGGACTATCGCCCCAGATCCCATGGCGGCAATCCAGCAAGGAGGCTCGCCTCGCGGAGATCGTGCGGTAGCCGCGAACCATCTTTACGGCAACCACCCTTTGGGGCGCGTTTAGGTGGTGGACGGCAAGCCGCCAAACCACGCGCCCACACCGGGGCCCTGTAAAGGCCATGGACCTCACGATCCCGCGTAGAGCCTCCGGCAGGAGGCGTTTGGCCCCCAGGTTTTGCGGTGGAGCCGCCTGAAGGCAGCCCCGGTCCGTTCCAGTTTGGGAGCCAAACGTCGGAAGTGCTCATGATAATAACCCCTGGAAATGAAGTGTTCGCTACCAAGCTATTTCTAATTTGTTTTGTATGCGGGGAAGCTACACAGCCCTGTCTGACACCTTTTTGGATGCCAAACCAGTCCGAGTAAACCCCGTTGATCCTGACACAAGCACTAGAGTCCCTATAAAGAGACTTTAATGTCTGTATCAAACCAACGCTCAACCCAAATGAGTTCAATGTTAGCCATAACACATTCCTGTCCAATCTGTCATAAGCCTTTTCCAAGTCCATGAACGCACAAAAAACTTTTTTTTTTTGGCCAAAAACTTCTCCGCAATCATGCGCATGGAAAATACTTGATCCGTACACCCTATTCCCTTTCTAAATCCAGCTTGCACATCCCAAATTTTTCCATCTTTTTTTCCACTCTTTCAATTAACACCTTGGCATATACAGTTTACCCATAACAATACAAGCTTGATATACGGTAGTTTTACAGTCCTGTGACCCTTTTCATATATTGGAACTATAACGGCTTTGCACCAGTCTTCCAGTACCGCTTCAGTTCCCAACATAAATTAAACAAGGTGTACAGCAGACCTGCCACCACTCCCTCTCCAGCCCTTAGCATTTCGAGTGATAATCTATCATATCCGGCTGCCTTACCTACTTTCATGCTTTTACTGTTCATTATTTCATCTAAACTTATCTCCTACCTCCTCTCCACTTCCTTCGGAATTTCTATTTCATTAATTCCGACGACTCTTCACTCATAAACACGCTTTCAAAGTATTCCTTCCATCTTTTAAATTCGAAATCATCGTTCAGCATACAGCCATTCTCGTTCTGTATAGCATTCATTCTAGGCTGTTTTGAATTTTCCTGGCAGTTCTTACGAGTTTCCAGAACATTTTAATATTTGCCTGGAAGTTATCAGATATCCTTCTATCATTCTCATCCTCTTTCTTGCTTTTTTCCTTTCAACAACTTCTTTACTCTCTATTTATACGTCTAAAGTCTGCCTTTTTTCTTTCAATCTCATCATTCATACAGCCAGAATTACCAGCTTTGGTTGCTAGTAAATCTAGCCATGCTCTCTTTGCTTCAACTTCCATCCGTACCTCATCATCCCATCACAAAGTATTATTTTTCCTTTCATTCGTTCTCTTACTTACACCACATACTTCGGTGGTTGCATCCACCAAAACTTTCTTAACATTATTCCATACAGTCTTCAAGTCAATTCAAACCACTTATATTTTCCCTCAGTCTACATTGATACTTCTCTTTCACACCTTCATCTTGTAACCTCTCTATTCTTATACGCTGTAACGCAGTGGTAGACATAGATGTCCGATGCCGCCAACGCCTAAATAGACCATTAATTCGGCATAAGACCAAGTAATGATCCGTCCCTACGTTGGACCCCCGGTAAACCCTTGTATGTTCCACTTGGCTCCTCATTCTTTCATCCACTATTATGAAATCTATCATGCTTCTATCATCACCTCTCCCATGTATACATGTGAATCCTCTTATGGCGAAAGAAGGTATTCGTCACAAAAATATTCTTTTCCACACATACGGTGAGGAGGTCTTCACCATTCTCATTTATACTTTCATCGCCAAACGTTTCTAATATCCTTTCATAACCAGACCTCTTCACCCCAACCCTTCCATTAAAATCTCCTAACATAATAATATTTTCATTTTACAGAACATTTACATTAGACAGAACGTGACGGGTGGCTAACTTCGTCGCCAGTTTTTTTCCCGGAGATTCTTCGCACCCCTGCCCCATTAAAGGGGCGCCGGGAACTAAAAAACATATGAAAAAATATAAAGGTTATTTGGTTTTTCGATAAAAAAAATGTAAACATCCCTCAAGGATTCATATTTGCGCCACTTACTCAATTCAACTACCTCTGATGCCGCCCCAGGATTAACCTTTCCAGTACCGCGGTTGCTATAACAAAAAATGGCTATGTACCGGGGGCCCCCGACGTAATCTCGGCGCGCGGCATTTGAGTCAATCTTTTTTTGTCACTTTTGTTTGTTTATATTTAAGAACTTTGAGTTACAGTTATTGAAAGACGATAAGATAGTCAAGATTATGGAACGTAAAATGATTTTTAAAACTATTTAAAATCTATTTATTTCTTAATTACAATTAAAATTATAACTACTTAATTAATACGTCTTGACAGAAGTCGATGTCAGAACGAAGTGTCCGCCCCCATGAGCTCTGCCTGATATCTCATGCAACCAAAAGCGCTGACTCTACAGTTACTGGATACTGTCTAATGCTTATGCAGCCCTCTCTAAATCCGAACCGTAACAACCCTATGGTCTTGTGGTTGCATAACTCCTCCTTCCAAGAGCGGAATTATCGGCTGCAGTGTTTTCAGCTGTTGTCCGATGATTCCGCCATCTATTAACTAAATTACTTTTACATTTTCTTAAAACACTAAGGAAAATAACAATAGGTAAAATGACATACAGTAATAAAGTAGCTAAGCTAACACCCTGACCCATTACACACTATTATCACTTTGATCACTATATTCACTGCCACTGAATTTAAGATTTTGGTTCAACACGTATGCTAGATGTTTCAGGTCGTCTAAGGCTAAGCCTTTCAGGTTAACTGCTCCAGTATCCGTCAGGTTCAGGTGATCCAGTCTTGGTAAGTTTAATACTGGGGTCACTCTATAGCCCAGTTCCTTAGCAAAGTATAGGCGGTGCAACAATTTATAATTATCTATGAAGGTCTCACAATCCTCACTAATTTTTATGATGTATGTGCCCAAAAGTGATTCTTTAGTTATGTCATCCTGGCATTTATTTGTTAATATTATTCTATGGTTGGCGTATATAATCCAATTTACAGGGCCGATAGACTGGATTTTGACATCCTCAAGATCAACGAGCCGAGGTTCGCATAGTGTGGATTGTTTTGGAATTTCATCAGTTGTTCAGCACATGTGTTTCTAGGATAGGATACCATGTTGGAGCTCATACACAGGAATTCATCCGCCCATATCTCGGTGCACGGCCGGGAGACCGGTAAGTATGAACCTTTCACCAAAATGTAAGGATACGGGAATTACAGACGTTCTGTTTCTAAGTGCATCGAATACAGGTAATGGGTATAATTTGTAATAATTGTAATTAAAACTATCAGTAAGTGGAACTTCCATCAAGTACGTAATCTGGTTTGCTTTCATGTAAGCTTTTATAACAATAGTTCTTTCAATTTTCACTAAATTCTCTACATTTACAGGGTACACTAGGTTATCGACTTTGGCAATATCATTAAGTATCACTAACAGTTCAGATGAATTAATAATTGATTGGTGTAATACTGAAACTTTACTGAAAGCTAAAGCAGTTTCTATTTCACTAAGTTTAAGGTAAATACTACGAAAGTTACTAATAAACATATTATACATGCCTAAAATATACGTGTTATAAATTGAATTATTTTCTTTGGTAGCAATGTATTTTACTATTCGTTCAATTCTTTTATTCATCTAATATTAGTTCATTTTCATGTAAAGTTTCTGTACTATTTGCCAAGCTATTCAGCATTTTAGAAACATGGTGATTTTACTATCAATACTTAATGGTTGTTCTTTAACTTAGATATAACGGAATCGTATCTGAGACATCTTCGTGATCTAAATTGCCGGTGATTGCTTTAATGGCTGATCCTAGGGGTCTATGAGACCTCTTTTAAATCTATTGGATGGTACAAGTTGCTTAAATTTTTCAATAGTTAAATCGCAAGAATAGTCAGCTTGGGTCTTCATGGCAATTCATAAGCATATGTTTATTAATATCAACTAATCTACTAAAATCTTTAAACTTAATAATATTTAAATCTAAATTTTCCTTAATTCCTAATAAGTTCACTTCTTTAACTATAAGCCACCTGCTTGTTTGCCTAAAACAGCTTGGCCTTCTTTACAGGAGCAGGCCGGGTTGCTGTCAATTTTTGAAGTTGAGACTGCGGGTCCAAATGTGAGCCATAGTCAGGATGACCACGCACCACCTGTGGAGGTCGTTTGAAATTTTAATAGGGACCTTTGTCCCGTTCACCTATTTTAACGGGAACGATATTACGTTCTTCAGGACCTTGAATAACAGCTTTCCTGTACCTAGGTTTGTCCTTACTTTTCCTAATATTGATGTCCTTTACGTACGCTATTTGCCTTTGTTGAGTACTACCTTTGTTTCTCCTCCTTTCCGTTCCTAGCCTTTTCCTTTTGTTCAATCATTCGATCGGAAATGTACTTATATAAATATTTAGTGCGTTTTTGGTGGTCTTTAACAGCTGTTGGGTATAGGCCCTATCGAAATCGTTATCAAAAACCTTTCCAGAATCAATGTGCCCAAAGCAGACTTCAAACGGAGTTAAACCAGTAGTTGAATGTATTGTGTGGTTATAAGCCATTATAGCGTAAGTCATAATAGAAGCTGCATCTGTAAATTTCTGCTCATACTTAGCAATACGATATATTTCAATTATTGTCGAATGAAAACGTTCTATAATACCTGTGGAATTATGATTATTGGGTGTTGTGATGTGAAGGTCTATTTTATACATATTTGTAAGTTCTCGCATTAGCTCATTGTTAAACTCTTTTCCAGGATCGAAGTTATCTTTTAGGTACGCCATAGAATGAAAAGTACTTTATAAGGGCTCGAACTACCTCAGGTGTGATCTATTTGAGATTTCAAATGCTTGACCTAATTTACTAAAAGCATCGATTAAGGTAAGAAAATATTTGTTTTCTATAGAAAAGATCTATGAAAACTTCCTGAAAAGGAGAATGCTGGGTCTGTGTTAGTTGCAAAACCGGTTTAATTGGTTTTCTGTCATATTTTGAAATTTTGCAGGTATGGCAATTATTAATTACAGCCGAAACCGTTTCCTGCATATTATCCAAAAGTAGTTCCTACGTATGCTTACCATGGTTTCCTTTATACCACGGTGACATGTTTTACCCTCGTGATGTTTTAGAATTATTTCTCTCTGTTCGGCCTCGTCTTCTACATATACGACACGCTCTGTACACTGAAGAATTCTACAGTGCCCTTTTAAATAGTTCTATGATAATTTTGGAAAATTGTTTTCTATGTGATTCGTCCTCAAAGTAAATGAAATATTTAATCTTTGGTTTTACATACTCTTTAAAATTGTTTAATTAAGTTTTCGTTATTTATAGGTAAAAACTTCTAAAATTTTGTGCTTTTATTTGAAATATCTTTGACCTGCATTTCATTCCTAAACCAAGTGAATATAAGTATTTGATTGGGTTTAGTATCTACAGCTTCCTCAATATAGAATATACCTGTTGATTCTAATTCTAAAGCTGAGTGTACTGTTTCTGTGCTAATAGATGGTACAGGATAAGTTTGTTCGGTTAAATCTATTGGATCAGATGCTGAAAGAGTAGCTGATAGGTCAGACACGGTTATTGTATCGGAGTTCTCATTTGGTTTGTTAAGTTTTGCTATGCGGTAAATTTCGTCGGTCAAGCTGTCTACATAGTTTTTAAGGTTTTTGTCTGTATCGGATACGTTCACTTGCATCGAATCATTGTCATCGTCGGAATCTAATGCGTTTAGTTTGATACGAGATAGGGCGTCAGCGTTAGTGTTCTGCTTTCCATTTTGTAGAACCCTCAAAATCAAATTCTTGTAAACGTAGTCGCCATCTTGTTAATTTACTATTTGGTTCTTTAGTGCATAGAGCCAGGCAGGGGTCGGTGATCAGTATACGTAAAATTTTGTCCGTACAGATAAGGTCGGAAATATTTAACTGCCCATATAATGGCTAGGGTTCACGTTCGATTGTGCTATACTTTGTTTCAGTGTCACTAGTGTGCGACTGGCATATGCGACTGGTTTTCAGAACCAATTGCCCTTGTGACAACACGGCGCCTAATGCGACAGATGACGCATCTGTTGTTAGTATGTAGGGTTTAGATGGGTCTGGGTATTGTAAAGGGTGCATTAATAATAATTCTTTGCATTTCTCAAATGCTTCTATATATGATTTGTCGATAACAATTTTATTTCTTTTCTTCAAGCAGGAAGTTAGGGGTTGAGTTATTTTCATAAATCCTAATGAAACGACAGTAATAACCTATGAGTCCTAAGAAACTTTTTATTTCAGTGGTAGTTTTCAGGTGGGTAATTAATTATTGCTTTTACTTTGTCGTCGTTCGGTTTAAGTCCATTTTGGTAATACTGTGACCTAGGTAGAGGACTTCTTTCCGCAAAACTCAGATTTATCAAGTTGCACCTTGAGGTTAGTCTGTCGTAGTCTGTCAAAAATCATGCGTAACTTTTCAATATGTTCTTGGAGACTTTGAGATGCCACAATTATGTCATCTAAGTAGACTAAACAGTGGATCCCTTGCAGGCCTCTTAGAATGTTGTCCATTGCGCGTTGGAAGGTTGCCGGCGCTGTCTTTAAACCGAACGGCATCCTTAAGAACTCGTAATGGCCAAACTCGGTACTAAACGCAGTTTTTGTCGGTCACTTTCGTTGACTTCGTTTGATGATAACCGCTTGCAAGATCTAAGGTCGAGAAGTATGTACATTGCCTAATTTATCAAATATGTCGTTTATATTTGGTAGGATATTTGTCTCTATAGTCACTTCGTTAAGTCGCCTATCGATCACCATACGAAATTTACGTTCCCCAGACGCGTCGACCTTTTTGGTACTAAATGAACTGGGGCACTCCAAGGAGAAAAGATTCTTGAATGACATTGTCTTCAAGAGTTTCTCTGCCTCTTTATTTCTGAGCTTGAGCAGGTGGTTGTCTGTACCTTTAGTATAAATTGGGTCTTCATTAACGGTACGGATAAAATGTTTCACTTGATTGGTGAACGTCAAGGGCAATTTGTCACAGTAAAAGATGTCTTTGTATTCCGTACAGAGCGCAAAAATAGCTACGCTCTTCCTCATTCATGTGTTCTAGTCTTAATTTACCTAAATTTTGTAATAGGAGTTGGTCAATGTCGGTATCAGTTTTATCTACAAGGGATGTAGGGTTTTCTCACTGTCATTAAAAGTCAGTTTGGAAAGGTCGTGTCACGGTCAGGGTCATTTCCTGTTCGAGTATTTTGGATAACTGTGGAAGCATATCCGTTATTGCACGTCACAATGCACTTGGCATTCTAACCCCTTCACAAAACTGCTTATAATTTAATATGAAGCGCCTGAATGTACATCGGTTGGTAGTTTAACACGTAATTCCGATCTAGGAGGTAAAATAAAATGTGATTTTCAAAATTATGTATAATAGGATACTGTACTTTATTTTGAAAGTATATGACGCTAAATCGATGACAGCCTCTAATTGTTTTAATAAGTCATTACCTATGAGGCCATCATAACGCGAATCTACATTATATATATAGAACTTATGATATTCGGGGCTTTTAAATGTGGGTGGTAACGGAATAACTATGACCTGATTATGGCTACTGTAGCATGTGTACTAATGACCTCGAAGGGTTCATTAAAATGTCGTTTTTAAAATATTGGTATGCTTTATGTGGGCTTATAAATGAACGTGTGCTACCGGTGTCCAGCATAAATTTGGAATCTAACTCGGGATATATATATAAGGTAATTTTAAATTAGAGTCACAATTTAGTTCTATGGTTTGGGTTTGGCTGAGGCGTTTATGCGAAAATTTTCGATATTTTCTGTCGTCTTAATGTCATTTGTGTTCGCGCGTTGGTCTCCCTGCTCATGGTTACAGTTTTTCAGATTGATATTCGGGGTAATAGTAAGCGTCATTAGGATATTGATCGAAATAATCTGGTTTTCGTAGTACATGTCGTCGCTATAGTCATTCTCATTTAATTCTAATTCGTTTAACCTAAAACCTTGTTGCGGTCGTGCTACAGGTGCTGTGCGCATCGACACATCTGTATTAATTCGCGGTTGGTTATGCTGAGGACATTATTATTATTGTATCGCTGTTGCATACCGAACTGTTGAGGACGCATCGGTGGCAACAAGGCCTGAGGTTTTATAGCCAAATTGAGGTGGACGATATCCGAATTTCATTTGGTTATTATTAGGTTGTGGTGGTCGATAATAATTTGAAATTGTTAAATTGTCGCTGCTGACCTTGAGTGGAAGCGGCATCTGCACCTGCTTATTCGGTGGGATGCCAAAATTATATCTAGGTGGTTGGTTCATTGGCATAGGCTTAAAACTAGAAAATGTTGAGGTTGAGTATTATTATTACGAATTTAAATGATGGGGATGCGTTATGCGATTGTGAATGAGATGCGAGATTAGATCCAGACATTTTGTTTCATTTACCATGACTGGAAGTTAACTCTTCTTCTACACAGTGGAGAGCGCATCCTAATGAATTTGGGCTTTAGACGCACTACTCGAACTAAATGTTCCGGTAAATTGTACAGGAAAACGTTTAATGATGTATTTTCAAATGGCCTTTTTACTACAGCGCATATTTGAGTCAGACAACCGATTAACTTTGCCTATTAAAATTGATCTCAAAGATTGAATTCGACAGCAAAAATCTAAATAACTTTCTCCGGGTTTAATTCTTAAAGTCTCAAGTTCGATATTTAAACACCTCACTACGAGTCTCCAAAATGCTGAATTAATAATTGCTTAAACTCATCCCACGTTTCGATATCATCGCGCTCCCTGACTAATGCAGCTGCATTGCCGATAAGGCGGCTTGTTATTGTATTCATCACGTACAAATTCTGTTCCGTCGTGCCAGTAAATTTAGCTATAACATATTCACACATTCTAAAAATAGATTTAAATGACGTTTATCTCCATCAAACGTAGGATGATTTTAATCATTCACCGGGAATAAGTCTGATATTCTCCATAATTATGTATTAATTTACACACACAAACAATAAAAATAAAATGAAATGTAAAAGAAACCTAAATATCACACGAAATTAATAAGAACTTGTGTGACTGAAATAAAATACTGAATCTGTGGGGGTGAATTGCATTAAATTTGCAAAAAGAATGTCTAGTGATAGTGGAATGTAAACAAATGTTAGAAAATTTATATAAATTTTACGATCAACCTTAATTAGCTAATAGACTAAATAATTCCAGGAACCAAGAAATGGGCACAGGCTTATTTCAGAGGGTTAATAGAGCAGGAGAGATTCCGCTGCACTTATATCTATAGCTATATCGCCCTCAGCAAAAGGTATTAACATTCATTCATAAGGAAAGTAAACAAACATTTTGTAGATTTATTTATTATACAGTTTTATTAAAACATGTAACAAACGAACTTACAATCCGTCTGATAGTAAGTGGCTACTGCATTCCATGGATACCTAAAGCCAATTTCAAACAAAGTTGGCTGCAGATGCGTTTGCACTTCAGAGAACAAGATGAAATGCCTCACAGCGTGTAATTATAGTGACTTTCTATACCTTTCAGATCGGAACATAGTTGCACTGCTTTTTAAAGACAGAAAAATGGAAGAGGGTGGTACCTACCCAGAATATTTAAAGACCGCACGCAATATTTCATCGAGACAGGGTAACTGCTCTATAATACTCTTATTTTTAAGAGGCAAGTGCCCAGCAGTAGGGCGTGCATATGTTATAAACTTGTTTTAAACAGATAATATTTAAACCATTATTTATTGAAAGTCGAAACGGATGCTGGTACACCGGGTCCCCTCCGCAAGGGATTTGAGAAAACGCGATCCCAAAACTTAGCCCCTGCGGCAAACCCTTCTGATATATCAAGTGTTAGTATTAGTTGAGTTATATATTACTTTATGGCAAAAAACAAATGTTTTCCAGGTAAAAACATTTCTCAGCTATTCGTATAAAACTTTCCCAGGCTTATCCCATTTATTCTTCTAGTTTTTACTCTTGTAGATATTTTACTTTTTAATAATATGAAATCATAAACGAGGTACTTGTTAATGTGATGGTAAGTCGCTCCTACAGCTAATAGATATCTGCAATCAATTTAAAATTTGGAAGTTAAAGGAAGAAACAGATTGCATTGTATTATTTGAAGAATGACACTAAAAGCCTGGGAGAGTAAAAATGGGTTAGATGATGTTATCTTTACAGACCTACAAAATACAGAGAACAAAGAGGGTATGAAATAGGCTTGCTTAGCTAGGTGAACACTGGCGCATTTAAATAAAACTAGTTTATACGGATTTTATTGCGTATATTAACTTATTTTATATTACCGACGTTTCGAGCAATTTACAGCACCCAAGGCTACGGGTGGGGAGTGGGACCGAGGTGTTTGACGTCCCAATGTCATAGTTAACCACGGTTCCAGATTAAAAATATTAATTTTTTTTTCGATCTACGCAGTACGAACTTATAGTATCTTGAAGTCTTGCAATTGTAGGCTTGGGTTGGAATTTAAATTTATTAATTATAGTATCCCAAGTAGATGGTAGCTCCCAGCTATCTTCTCTATTGAAATTAGGATGTTTTCTGATTTCAATAGCCTCGCGAATCATCCTTGGAAGGAATCGGTGTATATCTGTCAAATCTGATAGACCACAAATCTGATAGGCAGGGGCCCCCGCCACTACATCAGATTCTATAAGTTCAAACTGCGTAGATCGGAACAAAAATTAATACTTTTTATCTGAATGTAGCCGTGGCTTACTATGATATCGGGATGTCGAACACCTTAGTCCCCCCCTTGCCCTTGGGTGCTGTAAATTGCTCGAAATGTTGGGAATATAAAATAAGTTAATATACGCGATAAAATCCGTAAAAACTAGTTTTACTTAAATGTGTAGGGTTCGCGTAAATATGAAAGAACACTGGCGCTTTTTAGAAAATGCCTCTACCGTATAGTGGATAGAATTAAAAAATAAAGAAGGATCATCCTTGAGTTTAGAGCTATAATAGTAGGTAAGTAACTTACCGTAAGTCATAAGAATTAGAAGGAGTTCGTTCACATTCGTTCATTAAAAGAAAAAGAAAAATAATGAAGGCTATGTAGTGCAGTGGCTTAACAATGAGTTGCAGCACTGAGGGCCGAGGGTTCGAATCATGCACGGAACGAGTATTTGTAAAGCCTACATATTAATAATTGTTCCAGGTCTGGTTGTTAACTACGATACAGAAAAAAACCCATGTGTGGAGGTAACGTTTAAAAAAAAATTCAAAAATAATTGTTCTTTCAAAGAAAAATTGCACACCTGCAAGATCTGCTGCTGATAATGTAGTTTCGAGTTGGAATTTCAAGTCTTTCAAGTAATTCAATTTTCAATCTTCCTTATTGATCATTGTTGTAGCGACTTCTAAGAAACTCTCGACATCAAACCCTAATTTTGTCGACTTTATGTAGTCGGAATAAACTGTCACACATATCAATACATTAGAATACAAATACTTCTTTTTTTAATTCATGGCACGTTAAAGTTAAACATGGTACATTGCTAAACAATTCGAACTTTAAAATGTAGCCCATGTAACTCATATTTCACATAAACCATCAAATTATAACAAAACTCGAGCAAGTTGAATTTCCACCGAATGAAAACTCATCTAGAATAGCTTCGAAATTTCTTTCAACATTTGTTAACATATTTGGGTACATTAAGAAATATTAAAAGTACTTGCGGGTACTTTTCATATAAATCCAATAAAAAGATTTAAGATTTGGCTTAAAACATTTCACTTTAAACTTTTACTCTACACTTTAATGGTTCATCAATGTCGTAAATAGGACAGCAAATTTCATTACGACAATTAACATAAAAAACGCGAGGCGCATTATAGTCTTTCACATACATAATAACCCTCACACAATTCGAAGATTATATGTGGGTGATAACAGGGACTTTATCCCACTTCTGGTGTTGGAAATTATTCACAAAATTATTTAAATAAAAGAAAACTAGTCGATAACACACCCTATTTGCTATCAGAAACCATTCTGGAGGGTCATTGCCAAAAATAACAAAGGTGTGAGAGCGGATATTCAACTTTAACCTATGTCAGAGGAGTCACAGACAAGTTTGGCTAGATTTTGAAGCGAGCTTCTCTTAAAACATACTTCAAGTTGCCGAAGAAGATAAGTCAATTTTTACCAATAATAATAATAAAGTAATATCTCTCTGCAAGATGCAGGAGTGTACAAGCATGATGGCGAATGCGGTCTCTCTTACATAGGACAAACAAAAAGATCCATTAAAACCCGCGTGAAAGAACATATAGCTAACGTGAAGCACCGACGCTCTGGGAAGTCTGCAGTCTGTGAACATGTTCAAGATCGTCCCCGCCATTACATCAGATTTGATAGACCACAAATCCTCGCAAAAGAACACCGATTCCTACCAAGGATGATACGCGAGGCAATTGAAATTAAAAAACATCCTAATTTCAATAGAGAATATGGATGGGTGCTGTCATCTGCTTGGGATCCTATAATTAACAAAATTAAATCCAAACCCAAGCATACCACTGCAAGACTTCAAGATACTGTAAGCTCATTCTGCGTAGATCGAACCAAAAATAAATATTAAAAACTGAAGGTAGCCGGGCTAACTGTGACATCGGAACGTCAAACATCTCAGTCCCCCCCCACCGTGACCATGGGTTGCTGTAAAGCACCCGAAACGTCGGGAATTAAAATAGTAAATTAAACGCGATAAAATTTGTAAAAAATAGTTTCATTCAATAGAGCAATACACTTCGACTAACCGTAACATGTTCCCGTCACAATCACACATCGGTGTAACATGAAGGACCCAATTACACGATATCAACAAAGTATGCAGACCAACAGCAACACTACCCATCTCAATGTAACACAGGGCAGCCTCTAAGTAACACGATCTTTCTTGCCTACACTAGTAGAATACCCCAACGGGCATAGTAACCACAGTAACACTCGTAGAATAACTATACTTTATACTGGAAGATTACAGTTCTACTGGAAGATTACAGTCATTTCTTCGTATTTTCTTATTATTTTTTTTACCTTCATTCCTACCACTATATTAATTTCTGGAGGGACGATGGCGAAGAAAGGTTCAAGTGGTAGACTTGTACAAATAAGAGAAGTGGGATGCATGTCTTATCGAGGAAGTGTTGTACAAAATAAAGAATGTATTTTATTTATTTTGTACAACAATTTTTATAATTTTCAACGGCAACCACGAAACATCAGCGTCGAGGTTTTCTTGGAGGGTCACGACTTTATGATGAGCTGGGTACCTTTTCAGTAACTATTTACTCGATTATAAATATGCTATAACTATAAAAATAAAGCAATGTGTGTCGAAATATACCATTTTTTTAATTTGTGATAACAGCACAGAAAGTGAATTTAAGCTATTTACGTATTATAAATTTTTTGTCAGAGTGCATTACCATTTTTGGCTGCATCAGCATTTACCATCTGGAGGTATAGTAATTAAGCACTGTCTTATAACATTCATTATCATATAACACTCTTACCATGTTCATCTTCACCGGACTCGTTCGTAACAGGTTTACAATTTCTGTCTTTCTCCGAGCACACAGTCCATCTGATGGTAAATGGATGCTGTGGTCCATAGACATCCACATTTATCAACGATTAATAATCAAAATGCAGATACGTTGTCATCCTTGAGGATTAAGATGGCAGGCCTCGTTTAAAGTAAAAATAGTCTCCGGTTCCCTCCACTCACCATGCGAAACACAGCAGCCTTAAGCTACTATTTTACGCTGTTATTCTGTGAGAGCGTGGTCCTACCCCGGTCGAGGCGACCCAAATTTTTTGGAAATTGTAAAACTTTCTTTCGAATACGGAAAAATGTGTTTCGCTGCTAGGCAGATCAGGGCAGTGAATAAAGTATACCACGGACAAATTCTTTCACTAAAAATGATCTAAATATTTTTTAGCGCTAATTAAGAGTGAGCGTTAATTAAGAGTCACTTTCACACATACACAGTGCGTGTTGGCGTAATTCACATATCCCCAAGTCAAAATAATTTTTAAGATAAAGAGACGATTTTTTTCCATCAACTAAACACGTGTTAAACCTTAAAATTATAATGATTACTGATGAACTTCTTTTCTGGCTAGGAGTCCGTCTGGGACCCATTTCTGATGCCAAATAGCAGTGCGCGCACTGCTGCGTTCCGGTGTGAAGGGTGTAGAGAGCCATTCATTTATGGGGCAATGTAAACGATTTTACAACATAATCCCAGAAAATGTTCATAGTTTTTCAATAATCAAGTTTAAAAGTTTGATTAAAGAAAAATTGTACAAATAGGGTTAGTATAATATCAAGGAATACATGAATGAAAATAACCCCTGGGAATAAGGTGATCGGCACCATGTTAGTTCTACTCGTATTATATATGTTATAAAGTTATATATGTTTATAAAATATAATCCCGCTGGGGTTCTTCCCAGGACAGAGGCATTTTCTGAACTAGTGTTAATTTTATTATGTCAGTCGTTTCCGAGGAATCGGTGAACATACATTAATAAAAACACATACATTAAAAAAATACATTTAAAAAAAGATAAGTGTCGAATATAAATATCAATTTTTAAGCCGATCAAAAATTTCATTGGTGTCGGTGGGAATTGAACTTTCTTTACTCGCGTACTATGAAAATTCAAGAAATCGCTTATTCGATGGACAACTACGGCTTTGTTCTGCTTTTCACAATAATAAAATAATTCATATCAAACAAGTGTTTGATATGAATTATTCTATTATTTTGAAGTTCATTACTTTCAGTTGAAAGTGGAAAAACGAATCTCAATTTAATTAATAGTGTGTGTGAAATGCTGTCAAATTAATTAATACTATAGTATAAGCTAGTCTGCTCATGAATGATATTTTTGTATAAATTAATTGGGCTGCGTAGATAAAGCTGTCACTATTTCACTGTGAATGTAGAATTTTACGTCATTATATTATTTTAATGATTTTGTAAGTCTGCGCCAGAGTTGATTGATGAATGTTGGAGAAAAAGATCTTACTCTTTTGATTACATAATGGGTGTAAAAAGTTATTTGAAACTTTCTTTTTATAGTACAGAACGATTACCTTCATTACGAATCTTCAGACCGTTGGAGTCCTGAGTCATGCGGCTTACGTTTATTATTTATGATTAACATTTTCTAACTATTAAATGTCACTACTTATCCTTAACCCGTTGTTTATCATGGACGCCTCTTATCTTTCAACGTCTGAGAAACTCAATTCTATATTGGCTGAATTATATAACCACTTCAAGTTAATAAATACTGGAATATACTGAATGATAGAAAACGAAAATAAGTAACTGATTACATAAAATAGTTCTGCAAACTTATTTTCTATTTGGCAATCCGTGTGGGTGTATAACTTATTTACCCATTTCTAAAAAAAAAAAACAAGGTAACCCAGTGGTTACCAGTTATAATTGGAAACAATTCCATTTTAATCTTAATGTATATATAGTAATAATAAATTATATTCAAACTGGTATTAAAACAGTTTCTAATAGCAGTTTGAAGATAATTTATTACTAATATATACATTAAGATTAAAATGGAATTGTTTCCAATTATAATTGAAGACATAGTGTAATTACAAACAATTCCATTTGAATTCTTAAAGTAAGGCCACAAACGCCCATGTATCCTTCTTCGTCTATAGTAGGTTAAAAAACTGACGATCGCTGAGTATTCCTGAGTGACGCCGTAAATTTTATTACAATAGTATCCCTGTAGATATCTACGAATAGATGCAACTGAGTTCGAACTCTAAAGGATCCGATCAGTCTAAAATTATGCAGTCATCATCATCAACCGACAAATCATCGACAAATCAAAATCTGTTTACAAATTTAATATTAAAATAATTTATCATTTAAATGTTAAGATTAATAATAGAATCAGGCGTTACTTTGCGGAATTCCATTCCATATTAAAGATGTTAAAAATCAATTTTCCAAGATCCGCGTAATGAACGTGTATCTTATCTAGGATATTGACTTTTAACATTTTTAATTAATTTAAATTTTTCTAGCTTAAATTGCTAGCATTTTTAAAAGTGCCCCTTAATGATTGGCTATCGTGAAGCGAAAATGCCAAGATCATTTTTATGCAGAGAAGAAGTACGTGCCGTACTAACCAGACTTAGTTATGATTTTTCACATCTTATAAAATAAAATAGGACAAAATAACTTAACATAAAATTCAAGTTGTACGTGGTAGGTTGTTTTCGTGGTAGAGCCATGCTGCAACTATATTACTGGTATAGTTGTAGCACGAATGGATCAGCTCGACTGGGGCAGGACCACATTCTCACAGAATACCAGCGTAAAATAGCAGCTTAATGCTGCTGTGTTTCGTATGGTGAGTGTAGAGAACCGGAGACCCTTTTTACTGGAAACGAGTTATTCCATCTTAGTCTTCACGGGTGACAACGCATCTGCATTTTCATTCGTAATCGAGGATAGATGCAGATGTCTATGGGCCACAGCAACTACTTACCATCAGGTGGACTGTGTGCTCGTTTGTCACCCTAATCCTAAAAAAAAAATTTTCTTAATGTTTTTTTAATATTTTGCCGTAGGTATTTTAAATGCCAGCATTTAACTTTGTAACATGATAGCTTAATCTCTGCGTATCACTCCCGCTATGAGTTGATGGTACTCGGTTCCAAGATTGTTATTAGGTTATTCAGTTGAAATTAGAAACTTTCAATTAGAGTAGATAGTAAATATAGTAGTATTTACACGTCCAGGATAATTTTTCTGGCAATAACCGCCCAATTTTAGATTTTAGCGTTTAGAATTTCAAAATAAAACATAATTTATGTAAGCTTTCACTTAGGTTTCTTTATCTAAGGTTTTTCTTTGTTTTACCAAATTCAAGATTGTTTTGAAAATAAAACGTTAAGATAAAGAACTAATATTTTTTACAATATAATATAAAAAAGAGATAAAAAAAAGAATAGAAAGTAAGTAAAATAGACCAATTGTATAGAAATAAGGTTAATGAAACATTAAAAATCTATTAATTAGTATTAGTGTAGTATTAGTTAGTGTTTAATTACGAAAATTAAATTATTAATAGTGTTTGGGTCGATTATACTGTAACGCCCCTCTATATTGAATATATATATATATATATATATATATATATATATATATATATATATATATATATACTTAGTTCTTAGTTCTTTTAGGTGTCTCTTGGAAGAATGGATATTCACCAGAATAGTCGAAAGCTGTTGGTAGTATCTTATAATTATTTTAAGCTAAAGAACCCCGTTTACTAAGAAAGGGTTCAAAAAAGTTAGAACATTAACTCATCCCTATTCCATTTGTATCAGGTTCACATCAGTCAATTCCTCATAATTAATCCCTTCCCACTTAGAAAAGGCTCGCAATATTTATATAAAAATACCCGACACAAGGGCTTCAGTCTACAGCACTTAAAAAAATGTGGGGGAGGCACACGGCTCCACACACACCGTGTGCGGTGAGCACCAACCAACCAACGCGCTCCCCGCGAAGAGGGACGTTAAGTAGGTAACTGGACCGTAGTTCACATCAAAATAACTGGCGAACCAGTAAAAGAGGTTTTTGCCCCTTGGTAGTGCGTAAGCACAAACATCTACCGAATTAGCGCATGTCAATTGCCACACATGCGCGATATACGCCATACAGAATACGATCAAATTCAGCCACAGTGAATGTAAGTCACACGATTTAGATAACATATCGAATAATAGGCACACTCGCCATAAAAAGTGAGCGCCACCACCTTCCAGACCGCAATTCCTGCAGACTTGATGTAAGTGTAAGGCATCACCACCAATTGCATGATCAGTACGGCTACTATCCGCAGAGCGTGTTATGAGTCTACCGCTCACCTTAAGGGAATGGGGTCCTACGTTGCGCGGCTTTCGGCTGCAGCCTTGAGAGCCACCTCAGATTCTCCCTTCAGCTACAACCCACATGAGTTTGACACATATGCTCCACCAACCATAACAACGGCAGATATAGCCAAAAGGCAGTTATAAGATAATAGTAATAATTCGCCATCAGAAAGGGTTTGTGTCACTGACGTTGAGTGTATGCATTTTTCGATCATGTTTGTCTCACACACCAACAAGCTGCCTTCAATCATTCCAAGGTGGGAAATTTACAGAGGTATATTATTATGATTTTACATACAACACCATGAAGGTCAGACAGTCTGCAGTCTCGTAATGAAGGGACCAGAACTGGGGCAAAGCTACTTAGGCGTGAGTCAAACCAAAACGCAGAGAGGGAAATTGAGAATAGCGACCCGCCAAACAACCATCGCAGAGACGCAATACTCCAGAAAGCAACAAGCATCAATACGACTATCGTCAGCTTACAACATCCCAAGGTCCCCCATATAATCCCAGCAGACATCACCACTCGCATACCCCTATCGACCAGAACCACAAAATTCGTCGAATCAGGCGTAGCATACCCGCAGATCCATCAACGCAATACCGCAAGTAGCAATAAGCATCAATGCAACTATTATACGGACGGCGCCCCCTCACAATACACCCACATAATTCCTATCGACTCTGGTTACAAAATTGGTACTATTGTTAACTCTTTGGCCGATTTCTTTAGGGACCATTATAGGTAAAATTTTGGAAAGGCTATTACACCCGAGTAAAAGCAAGAACATTTCAAAGTCAAGGTTTTCGTCCCGGACTTTCAACGGATTCTGTAATCTTAAGTCTTAAATCCACAGTTAACTACTACATAAACAGAGGTACATCTGTGTATGCTTGCTTTTTAGACCTTAGTCGTGCCTTTGATCTAGTTAACTATCAGCGACATTGGCAAAAACTAATATCATCATTCCCGGGTTAACTAAATCAGTGAACTGCTAAACCCCGTAGATTTAGATGTCATTCAAAGGCCCAAGATTCCGATCCTGAATTTGCGGATTTGCTAAGGCAGGACACTTTCCTTGCGGATCGAAATGATAAGGATATCTGGTAGTCGCAATGAACTGTACTTCGATGTCAGCACAACGACTCCTAGTCCTTTCAGTCTGGTTCCTAAAGCCTTATGCAAGCAAATTTTTGATAGCTTGCACTCGCTAAGCCATCCCGGCGCTAACGTTAGCGCAAGAATTGTGGCAGAACTTTGTCTGACCACTGATGAGGAGAAATTGTCGCGAACGATAAGGCGTGTTTGGCTTGACGGTGCGATTCAAATACGTCCACTTAGACTTAATTGGACGTTTACCTCCGATTATCGGAACTGTTTGAGAGCTATCGATCGCTTTACGCGATAGACCGAAGCTGTACCCCTAATAGATATTACCGTGGAATTAGTGGCTAAAGAAATTTTGTCAGGATGGATAGTACGATTCGGTTGCCCTACAGATATTGTTACCGATGGCGGTAGGCAACACATATCAGTGCTATTTACGCAATTATCAAAGTTTATTGGCTTTAAGCATCGCAAAACTACCAGCTATCACCCTCAATGTAATGGTTTCATCGAGAGATTTCATCGGAAATTTAAAACAACCACTATGTGCCGCGCCGACAGCAGCTGGACCGAAGCTTTGCCAATTGTGCTTCTCGAAATAAGAAGCTCTTTCAAAGAAGATTTTCAATCTTTCTCAGCCGAGCTAGTATACGGCGAGCGATTGCGACTCTTGGTGAATTTTTTGGTCACAAAATTGGCAAAGATAACGGCTATTTCAACCCGTATCAGATCATTTGCCAATAATTTAAAGCCAGTCCCAACTTCTCACCACACAAAAATATCTTTATTTACAAAGATAAAGTCGTGACAGTATCTGTACCTTATACCACCCGACATACTGTTTCACTCTAATACCCCACTCCAACACTTTCTCCATCTCCTAAACCAAATCCTATCCCCATTTCTACTCCACTTCCAAATAGCAGCCCGTTGCCAACAACGGCGTGCAAAACACCTCATTCTGGGCGCAAAATACATTACCCAGACTATTATCGCTCGTAGGCACGGTCTCAGGAGGGGAGTGATGTGACGACTCACAAATAACTGAAAGCATCGGTTTTCCACCCGCTTTCAGAAGTTCCAGTGTAATTCCATCCCTCCTCGGGTTCTTGTTGTTTTTAGGATCCTATATAGAGCCATTCTAATCTCGTTCCCAATATTGTCCGACATATCTTCGGAATAGTGTAGGATTAGACTTGTTCTTGTAGACTGTTATTCACACTTCCGCGTGGCTGCAACGACGATGTATACAGCTGTCTGTAGAACCTCTCAATATCACTCAATTCACAGGTGTCCCGGAAACGACGCTGCCAAAATTGTCTCTTTCCGGAAAACAGATCTCAGGCAAAGACTTTGTAGCCTTTGTTCGCTCAATCACTTTTTAATACGAGTATTATTAAAGTTTCGTAAGTCTCGCCGCATGCATTTGGAGTTATGTATGTTTAGTTACCTGTGTGATGTCATATCTGTTGAAGATTTCAGCTTCATTTCCCTCCTAACATTAATGAGACTAAGAGTGTGATCGAAGAGTATTTGGGTTCTTCAGCTTCAGTTTTCATGAGCTAGTCATTGATATCGTCCACTGTATTGCTATCTCCTAGGGACTGAGAACAATTTTGTAAATTGAGTTAAAAGTTTTTGGGGTAAGAGTAAAAGGTAAGAGCACGACGGAGACGGAGCGTTGACTTTATTCTTTATCGAACCGTCGGGGCTAGACCAAGTCCACTTTCTGTAGGGCCGCTTCTGAAATAACTATTCATCGTAAAGTCTCTCTTTCTCCATGAAATCGGTCAGCTGTTGATCCCTTGGGTTCCGTTGCTCTATTTTAAATTTCCTTTCTCTACCTTTAGCTTACCTAGTTAACGTTGTGTTGCAACCCAGTTTTGTATTGGAGTCTCCCATAAATACTGTACAGTGGGTTTTGAGAATTATCCTACACTACCCTCTCTTCATCGACTAATTTCTACTCTCCCATTCCTGTCCAAAGTTCTTGAAGTCTGTGTATATAAATTAATAGAATCAGGCGTTACTTTGCGAAAATCCATTATATTAACAACTTCCAGAAATAGACACAATAGTTAAACAATTGAAATGTTCATATATGACTCATGGGACAGTGAAATGGTTAAAGTTGGAAAATTTACTTTGCCAATATCTGCTCAAAAAATAAAATGTCGTGTCTTACCTAGTTTGTAGAGCACCTCCCGCCCTCCCTCAATTGCATGCACCATCCCCGACACCACTAACCCCAGCACCAGTACTTTCAGTTATTTGTGAGTCGTCACATCACTCCCCTCCTGAGACCGTGCCTACGAGCGATAATAGTCTGGGTAATGTATTCTGCGCCCAGAATGAGGTGTTTTGCACGCCGTTGTTGGCAACGGGCACTATTTGGATGGGTAGAAATGGGATAGGATTTGGTTTAGGAGATGGAGAAAGTGTTGGAGTGGGGTATTGAGTGAAACAGTATGTCGGGTGGTATAGGTACAGATACTGTGCGACTTTATCTTTGTAAATAAAGATATTTTTGTGTGGTGAGAAGTTGGGACTGGCTTTAAATTATTGGCAAATGATCTGATACGGGTTGAAATAGCCGTTATCTTTGCCAATTTTGTGACCAAAAAATTCACCAAAGAGTCGCAATCGCTCGCCGTATACTAGCTCGGCTGAGAAAGATTGAAAATCTTCTTTGAAAGAGCTTCTTATTTCGAGAAGCACAATTGGCAAAGCTTCGGTCCAGCTGCTGTCGGCGCGGCACATAGTGGTTGTTTTCAAATTTCCGATGAAATCTCTCGATGAAACCATTACATTGAGGGTGATAGCTGGTAGTTTTGCGATGCTTAAAGCCAATAAACTTTGATAATTGCGTGAATAGCACTGATATGTGTTGCCTACCGCCATCGGTAACAATATCTGTAGGGCAACCGAATCGTACTATCCATCCTGACAAAATTGCTTTAGCCACTAATTCCACGGTAATATCTATTAGGGGTACAGCTTCGGTCCATCGCGTAAAGCGATCGATAGCTCTCAAACAGTTCCGATAATCGGAGGTAAACGTCCAATTAGGTCTAAGTGGACGTATTTGAATTGCACCGGCAAGCCAAACACGCCTTATCGTTCGCGACAGTTTCTCCTCATCAGTGGTCAGACTAAGTTCTGCCACAATTTTTGCGCTAACGTTAGCGCCGGGATGGCTTAGCGAGTGCAAGCTATCAAAAATTTGCTTGCATAAGGCTTTAGGAACCAGACTGAAAGGACTAGGAGTCGTTGTGCTGACATCAAAGTACAGTTCATTGCGACTACCAGATATCTTATCATTTCGATCCGCAAGGAAAGTTTCCTACCTTAGCAAATCCGCAAATTCAGGATCGGAATCTTGGGCCTTAGCAATGACATCTAGATCTACAGGGTTTAGCAGTTCACTGATTTAGTTAACCCGGGAAAGCGTGTCAGCAACGATATCTTTCCCGGCAATATGTTGTATGTCGGTCTAAAACTGTGATATGTAGTCTAGATGCCTAAATTGCCGTGGATTGCAATTTGCCTTTCGTTCGCGAAACGCAAAACAAAGCAGCTTGTGGTCGGTAAAGATGGTGAATGTTGTCGCCTCTAGTCAATATCTGAAGTACTTGATGCTCGTAAACAGCAAAGGGATCCCTGTTATATAGTGAGTATTTCCTTTGCGACGGGTTCAATTTACGAGAGAAAAATTCTAAGGGCTACTAATTACCACCTATTTTCTGTTGCAAGACTCCACCGATGGCAAGATCAGAAGCATCAGTGACAAGACTTAGCTTTGCATTTGAGTTAGGATGTGCCAGGATGTTTCACTTTTTTTTTCTTTGCGATATCTCGGGATTTAAATGAAAGGTGTCTTTCTCGTAACGGCTTTAATGGCAGAGTGAGGAGTGACGTTACAAAAATTAACAAATACCTTACACCTCCAGCCTTAAATATCTACATAAATATTACTATTTTACTAAATACTACTAATTAAAACTTATAATTTAACTATACAATTAATCTAACATTGAAATCTGGAACGGGAATCCTGGAACGGGTCACTGGCTGCAACGGTGGCGGTTGTTGTGGAGGAGTCTGGTACATTATCGCTGGGACATTGCGTATCTACTATGGCGTTATCGTTGCTATCAACATGCTCGGTTTCCACGTCATCTTTTTCAGCAGAAACCGCCACTTCCGTTTGCAACTCTGAACACACATCTGCGAACTCATCTTTAAGCCCATTTAGATCCTTTTTATGGACCTCATTAGTGAAATCCGGACTGGTAACTTCGAACAGGTGCAACCTACGTCTTATTTTTTTTTTTTATAGGAGAGGGGGCAAACGAGCCTGCGGTTCACCTGATGTTAAGTGACTACCGCCGCCCATGAACAACTGCAACACCAGGGGAATTGCAGATGCGTTGCCGGCCTTTTAAAAGGAGTAGGCTCTTTCTGAAGGTCCCTAAGTCGTATCGGTCCGGAAAATCGCTGGTGGTAATCGGTTCCACAAGGAAGTTGTGCGAGGAAAAACATCTTCTAAATCGCACAGTGGTGGACCGCCAATCATCCAGATGGTATGGATGGTATCGCGAGTTTTGTCGCGATGTGCGATGGTCAAATTGAGCGGCTGAATTAGTCCGAACAATTCCTCAGAGCCCTCCCCGTGGTACATGCGATAAAATACGCAAAGAGATGCAACATCTCTACGCAGTGCTAGTGAGTCAAGCCGATCGGAAAGAACTCGGTCGTCGACGATTCTATCCGCTCTGCGCTGAATGCGGTCAAGTAGGAGCTGGCACTGGGAGCCCCTGCCCAGAGATGGAACAGTATTCCATGTGAGGCCGAACCTGCGCCTTGTAAAGCTGCAAGCGGTGGCATGAAATACGCCCCTGCTCTACTGAGCACGCCAGCTTTTTAGAGGCTAATTTTGCCTTCTCTTCCAAGTGACCACGAAACTGCACGTCACTGATATGTCAACGCCGAGGATCCGATACTGGCTGAGGCAACAAGGGAGTGCTTGAAACTGAGGTGATACGACAAAGGGTTCCTTTTAGCGGTAAACGCGCAAACTTGTGTCTTCTGGGGATTGAACTGGACTAGATTTAGTCGTTTCAATCCGAGACTTTGTCCAACAAAGTCTCGACTTCAGACACAAGTTTGTTCCGGTACTCGGCAACGTTTTCCTGAGAAATATTGGCATGGCCGGTTTATAGAGCATCACCAGTGCTGGTCATCCGCATAGCAATGAATGTTACCGGTTTGCAACATATCACTGATATGCAGAAGAAACAGCGTTGGTGATAGCACGCAGCCTGTGGAACACCAGCGTTAATAGTCTTGTAATCGAGCACGCACCGTCCACTACGACCTTGATGCTCCGATCAGCCAGAAAACTGGTGATCCAATTGCACAATTTCTCGGGAAGCCTAGGAAGGAAGCTTCGAAAGAAGCGCTTTGTGCCAGACCCGATCGAAGGTCTTCGCTATGTCCAAACCAACGGCCAATGCCTCCCTGGACCTCGATCGCCTGCGCCCATCTATGTGTTAGGTAAACAAGAAGATCACCAGCTGAGCGGACCCCTGGCGGAAACCGTACTGGCAGTCACTAATCAGCTGGTGCTCCTCAAGGTACCGCATGAGCTGGTAGTTAATAATTGACTCATTATTTTCGAGAACAAGGAGGTGATGGCGATAGGCCTGTAATTGGACGGATCAGAGCGGTTACCTTTTTAGGAATCGGGTACGAAAGCTGTCTTCCATGAATCGGGACAACGCCTAGAGTAGGGAGTACCGAAAAAGACGCGTTAGAACCGGTGCCAACTCTGAGCGCACGTCCTCAGCACAATTGGCGGGATTCCATCAGGCCCACTGACTTGTGGATGTCCAGGAGAGGAGGTGCTTATGTACTGAGCACTGTGTGAATCGCACATCAGGCATAGAGCACTCACACTGCGGGATGGTCGGCGGTGTGTTCCCCTGTCATCAAGAGTCGAGTTGACGCAAAAAGGAAGCCTGGTCGGCTTTTGCGTGGGCCAGTGAGTCATCCTCCTGCAGAGATGGTGATGGCTTGAAATTTCTTGGACAGCCTTGGCGAGAGACCAGAATGCACGGGTTCCCGAAGGAAGGCGAACCAGTTTCTCGCCAATTCTGCCTATGTGCTCTGACTTCGCCTTGGCAATAACTCTTTGAAGGACCTGGAGGCGAAGTCATACTTCTTTAAGCATGCTGGTGTTTACATCCCGAGCCGCCGAAGCCTCAGCCCAGGCCTGATAACACTCCTGCTTACTGCGCAATGCAGTCTTACAGGAGCGACCAAACCAGGCTGCGATCTGCCACCGATGGGTACCACAGATGATGGAATAAATAGTTCCATTCCTGTAGCACCACATCGGTGACAGAGTCAGCAACAGCACTGGATCATCCGGCGAGAAGCAAAACCTGCCCCGTAGGATGGAAAGAAAGACCGCATTCCGTCCCAATCCGCCAACCTGTAATGCCAAACACGGCGGCAGCCTGCAGAACGCAACCGCGAGGGGAGCATGACTGGCACCACACTCCGGATCATACAACGGTCCGAAGAGCCATGAGTGGCATCGACGGAAACCTGATATACGTCTGGATGAGAGGTCAGCAGAAGGTCCAATAGGGAAGGTGTATGATCCTCCACATCTGAAATCCGCGTAGGCGAAGTAACCAGTAGTGTCAGACCATATGCCAAGGCAAAGTCATAAACAGATCTCCCCGCGTGATCGGTTAAACGTGAACCGAGCCATTCGGCGTGGTGGGCGTTAAAATCGCCAAGTCATCACGATCTTTACGGATGGGATCTATTGTAGCAAGAAATCTGTAGCCATTTGGACGTGGTCGATGAGTCGGTCTGTGTCGGCATTACCGCTATGGGACCATACAGGCAACCCGTAGACGCGATGGTCGTCGCTGTCTGCGCAGCCATAGGATGGACAGGTCCGTACCTTCAAGACTGCAGAGGCGTCGAGAACAGATATCCTCTGACGTATACGCTGCTCCAGCCCGGGGCACAAAGAAGTGTTCTAATTTGTACCCCGGGTAGGAGAGGTACGAAGTATCAGCCGGAGAGGACACCTGCGTCTCGGTCAAAAGAGCAAGGCGGCTTCGCCGTCTCTAGATGGTAGTGGACGGCGTTAAGGTTCGAGTGAAGTCCCTGATGTTGCAGAAGTCCACGGATAGCGTGGCAGGGGTCGCCATGGTTTTATTGCTCTGTTTGCCCTGCAGTGTTAGTATAGAGCGATTTTGCCCCCAGAATACGTGGGGCAGCCTGAGCACCCACGCTCAGGAAGAGGTAGCTTGACCGTGGATGCTCAGTGAGGATTCTCCATTACCAGGGTGCTGGTACCCTCCTGGGGTAGTTCTTTCGTTTTAAATTCCGCTACCATGTTATGGGGATTGGGCCTCCACACCTGCACTAACTAAGCGAAACGCAGAAGCAAAGCTCCTACTTTACGTTGGTATTCTGTGAGGTCGTGGTACCGCCCCGGTTCGAGCCGGCCCATCCATGCTACAGCAGAAGCTGCAGCGCGGCT
The DNA here is from genome assembly GCA_029286625.1 of Parnassius orleans. NCBI lineage: Eukaryota > Metazoa > Arthropoda > Insecta > Lepidoptera > Papilionidae > Parnassius > Parnassius orleans. The sequence goes on along the minus strand of JAGSMP010000347.1, from coordinate 185,447 downwards.
CTACCACTGTTTATTACTACTTATTTGATCAATTTGTTTTTTAATAAGTCGACCGTCACCCTTGTCGAGAACGTATTTTCGCGAACCTTCTTTCTGGGCTACCATGCCTTTGACCCATTTATACTGGGTGCCGTAGTCCCTAGTCCAGACGGTGTCTCCCAAAGAGAAATTACACGGAACACCACCCGCATACTCAACTTGCACCGAGCACATCGAGCACACGCGCTTGAACCACGCATTCATCGCGATGTAAATTCAACCGTGAACGCAAGGAACGTCGCTGCAGCAGCATCGCTGGGCTCTCACCCGTAGTATTTGCTTACTGTTGCGATAGCTTAGTAAAAAGGTTTGTAAGGCGGTTTCCACGTCATCCCTATAAGCTTTTTTATTGACCTCTTTTATACAGCTTAACGGCATTTTCCGCTGCCCCATTAGATGCAGGGTGGTACGCCGGTGAAAACCTTTGCTAATTCCCATTATTTTTCAAAAAACTTTTAAATTCGATACTTGTGAAAGGCGGTACCTGGTCAGACACTAGCTCTAAGGGCAAACCGAACCTTGCAAATATTGATCTCAGCACCTTAAGAATGGAAGTCGCATTCGTTCGCGCTACTCCAATAAATTCAAGCCATTTCGAGGTCGAATCTATTAAAACTAAATTAATTTTACCTTTATACGGCCCTAGGAAGTCTATGTGAACTCTAGAACAGAGAAGCAATTAGGGCCAGGGGTGTGGAGGCGCGCGCGGCGGGGCGTCCGCAGCTTGCAGCTTCGGCATAGCGCTTCCACATTCGCATCGATGTATCGCATACCGCATCGGCCAACCCGATTTGATATAGGCGAAAATTCTACTTGGAATAATATCCTTTGAGGTCGCCTTCGTAACATCCTCATTAGTAACAGGTAAAAAAAATTCCACAAAGTTAATATAAGTAATTTCTGTAGTCATTGTTTCTTTATTACTAGAAGAAATTAAAGGTAATGATGATAAACCGTCGACGCAATTTTTATTAGACGTAACGTATTCGATATTGTAGTCGTAACCAGATAAACGTACGGCCCAACGTTGGATACGCGAAGTGGCCATAACCGGTATTCCCGTTCTTTTACCAAATATGTGTGTTAACGGTTTATGTTCCGTACGCAATATGAATTTTCGCCCATACAAATACTGATGGTATTTACTTACACCGAACACAATAGCGAGCGCCTCCCGGTCCTCACTCTGCAGCCGTGAGCGAGCGCGACGCATACGCCGGCCGCTCGCCCTCCGGCGTCAGGTGTGAAATGACTGCACCTACACCCACGCTGCTCGCGTCACACGTCAGCACAATAAGCAAATCGCTAGAGTAATGCATTAGAATTTTACTAGTAGAATACTTCATGCAAATAAGTAATATGCTCCTCTGTGTTGTGCCCTGTAATAATAATACCGTCCAAAAATAGGCCTACATACGGTAGATTAAATAATTGCTCTAAATGTTTTTGAAAAATGCCAGGACTTGATGATAAGCTTGATGGTATGCTAAGCGGTTATATCTAAACAAACCCTTGTGTGTGTTGATCGTCAAGTACAAATTGTGCGTAGACCTGTGAAAGGTCAATTTTACTGAACCGCTGCTCCCCTTGTAAACGTACCAGTAAGTCTTCTACTGTAGGCAAAGGATAACGGTCGACTTCTACAACTTTTTAGGGGATGAGTCGCTCGCGTCCATAGGCTTCGATCACCTAACCCTAGGTACACCCTAGACGTGTCCCCCGGGTGGTGCTAAACGAGCGACAAAGCCGAAAGGATAGACTCGGCTCCTCGCCGTATGGTAGCGGCGTAAAATCTACCACCCCTTAGTTTGCACCATGAGCCAGCAAACAAAAGAAATGGCCCCGAGTTCCCGGCGCCCCTTTAATGGGGCAGGGGTGCGAAGAATCTCCTGAAGAAAAAACGGCGACGAGGTTCGCAATCTGTCACGTTCTGCCTCCCAGAGGGGCGAAAAGTGGATTGCGGAGGCCCGTCTGGCTACGCTGAATGTATGTGGAGCAATGAATGATAAATATGCGAAATGATGAATGATAGAGGAATAGATGTGTTATGTGTAAATGAGACGAAACGAAAGGGAAAGGATGCAACTGCACATGGCATGTATACCGCTTACTGGTCTGGGTAGACGAGACCGAGCGGGCATGCCAGGGAGTCGGTGTCATCCAATTTCAGAAAGAATGAGCCAATGTGTGACAGAGTATGAATGTGTTAGCCCAAGGCTGCTATGGATACGAATGAAAGTGGGCTTAAAGAAGTTGTTTGTGCTAGGGGTGTACGCCCCAGACATGTCTAAGCCCACTTATATCCGAGAGAAGTTTTGGGACATGGTAAGGATGGTGTTGATGAAATGTAATGGAAATGAGAATATTATTATGTTAGGAGTTTTTAATGGAAGGGTTGGGGTGAAGAGGTCTGGTTATGAAAGGATATTAGGAACGTTTAGCGATGAAAGTATAAATGAGAGTGGTGAAGACCTCCTCATCGTATGTGTGGAAAAGAATCTTTTTGTGACGGAACACTTTATTTCGCCATAAAAGGATTCACATGTATTCACAAAGAGGTGATGATAGAAGCATGATAGATTTCATAATAGTGGATGAAAGAATGAGGAGCGCAGTGGTAGATACAAGGGTTTACCGGGGGTCCAATGTAGGGACGGATCATTACTTGGTCTTATGCCGAATTAATGGTCTATTCAGGCGTTGGCGACATCGGACATCTGTGTCTGCCACTGCCTTATAGCGTATAAGAATAGAGAGTTTACAAGTTGAAGGTGTGAAAGAGAAGTATAAATGTAGACTGAGGGAAAATATAAGTAGTTTGAATAAATTATGTACGATTGATTTAGACCTGAAGATTGTATGGAATAATGTTAAGAAAGTTTTGGTGGATGCAGCCACCGAAGTATGTGGTGTAAGTAAGAAAACGAATGAAAGGAAAAATAATACGTTGTGGTGATATGATGAGGTACGGATGGAAGTTGAAGCAAAGAAGAAAGCATGATTAGATTTACTAGCAACCAAAGCTGGTAATTCTGGCGGTATGAATGATGAGATTGAAAGAAAAAAGGCAGACTTTAGACGTATAAATAAGAGAGTAAAAGAAGTTGTTGAAAGAAAAAAGCAAGAAAGAAAGAATAAGAATGATAGAAGGATATCTGATAACTTCCAGGCAAATATTAAAATGTTCTGGAAACTCGTAAGAATTGCCAGGGGAAATTCAAAACAGCCTAGAATGAATGCTATACGAGGCGAGAATGGCTGTATGCTGAATGATGAAGTTTCGATTTTAAAAAGATGGAAGGAATATTTTGAAAGCGTGTTTATGAGTGAAGAGTTGTCTGAATTAAGTGAAATAGAAACTCCGAAAGAAGTGGAGAGAGTTAGGGAGATAAGTGTAGATGAAATAATGAAAGCAATGAAAAGTATGAAAGCGGGTAAGGCAGCCGGATATGATAGAGTATCACTCGAAATGCTAAGGGCTGGAAAGGGAGTTGTGGCAGGCCTGCTGTACACCTTGTTTAATTTTATACATCGATGATCAAGTCATATTTGCATCGTGGGCAGCCGAGTTGCAAATGATGGTTACTTTAATGAACTGGTCATTAAAATCTGGCAGAAGAAGCATGAGTGTAGAATAAATGCTGTAGGAATGCGGTCATTAAGGATTATGCTAGGGCTGAATCTGAATGACAGGGTGAGAAATAGTGTAATAAGAGAAACGTGTGGTTTGCAAGATGACGTTGTGACCAGGATTAAGAAAGGAATGCTTCGGTGATTTGGTCATGTAGAAAGAATGAACGAGGAAAGAGTGACAAAGCAAATTTATGTTGCAGAAGTGAACGACAGAGTCAGGAAGGGACGCCCTAGACGAATGTTTATCAACCAAATTGGCGTTATATTGAAGAAAAAGGCCAGATTACTCTTAACCGATGAGCGTGTATGCGTAGATATATGGATGTAAAGGAGGCGAGAGAGGTGTGCCAGGATCGAGCCAAATGGAAGTCCGCAGTCTCTGCCTACCCTTCTGGGTGACAGGTGTGAGTGTTTATGTAGGTATGTTATGTTACTGAATTATTGTTTATATAACTTGTAGCTAATAAATGAAACGGCAATGCCTATATCGCACTCCATTTGAACGTCCCTCCCGTGTAAGATTAATGATATAAACAATGGTTTGTAATGACTAACGCTTAATTGAGTGATGCAAACCAATACATCATCACTTCCTCCGCTGTTGAGTAAACTGTCATCTTCACTCTGCACTACGTTGACGCTATGTTGTCCTGCTAGATAAGGACACATCCTTTGTAAATGTGCTTGTTTATTGCACACTCGACACAAGTAGCGAGCAAACTTGCAGGTCACTACATCGTGTGCTCTACCGCACAACAACACTCTCGCTGGCGTCGTCGTCGTTCATCCCGCACCAATGTCGATACACTCGCTCCGGTGGGCGTTGCTGCTGCTACCCTGGATGCTCCGCCGCGTATCCTGCCCTCGCCCCTGCTGCCCGTGCGTCGCTCGCTGTCACTACCGATCGCGCGCCCGGTCCGTCTTGCAATGACAATCGCGTGGCAGTTTGTAGATGCGCTTAAGTCTTCAGTTACTTTCAGATGCACATCGACGCTGGCTGCATCCTTCTCCGCCGCCTCCATACTCACGACTAATTGATAAGCCCTGCCAAAGTCTAGTTTGCTTTCGGCAAATAATCTCTGCCGAATTGTTTCACTGCTGATATTGCATACCAATTGATCGCGCAAACTTTCTTGCAACCAGCTACCAAACTCACAAGTTTTTGACATCTTCTTTAGGTCCATTACATACTCTGATATACTTTCACCGTCCCTTTGTTTTCTTTGTCTGAATTTAAATCTTTCAGCCAGCTCGCTGTGTTTTGGTTGAAGGTAATTTTCCAAAATTTTTGTTAGCTCCAAAAACGTTTCTTATGTGGGTTTTTCGGGGTACACAAACTCACGAGTAGTTAATAACCGCCCCATTACCGTGATTAATGTAGGTACATGTAGCTCACTTGGAATATTGTTCACAACGAAGAATCGTTCGAGCCTTTCCACATATAGTCTCCAATTATCTGTGTGCATTTTAAATTCCGATATTTTTCCAATCGACATGATTTAGGCCGGTAAGCTTATACACACGCAAACTATTACAATTTTTTTTTCTCGTCGCCAATGCGATATCTCAGGATTTAAATAAAAGGTGTCTTTCTCGTAACGGCTTTAATGGTAGCCTGTTAATGTAGCCTTTAATGGTAACAAATACCTTACACTCTTTAGAAATAGAGAGACGCTTGATTAGCTCACTTTTAATTTTCTCGTACTTCCTAGTGCCTGGAGGCGAAGTAATAATGTCTTCTTCAGTAATGTTTTCAGTTGAGTTCGGTTAGAAGGCTTTTTACCGCTAAGAAATACATGAGCACCCAAAACCTTTACAGTTGTGATAGGGGACACCCCCGCTCCCCGCTCCCCCTGCCTCGTACTGATAAGTGTAGTGACCCCTTCATATAGAGTGACGGCTTGGTAAGAGATGTAGGAAGTAGATGGATGCAGGTAACTCGGAACAGGGCTTTGTGACATTCCTTGGGCGAGGCGTATGATCAGCAGTGGCTTGTAATGATCTGTAATGATTATGATGATGATGATGATTAAGTTTCAAAAGCTACATTATTAATAGACCTTATATGTTAATTTCTTTATTAATGTTATTTATCGGGTACTTGAATTTATTTCATACATATAGCGTCAAAGCTAACGTTTTTGTCCTTTTTCATTACGATGCCACAAAGCGTTCCACATTGTCTGTTAACTAAATGTGTATTTTATGTCATAACGGTACAGGAGAAAATCGTATTGTGGAAGTTGTGTTTCATTATTTTAAAGAAAAAGACAGGCAAGGATACTATATAGTATAGGAGAGGGATAGGATATACCAAAGAAAGGCAAGAATTCCATTAATATACTGAGGACAGCTCAGGGTTTAAGCGCTCGCCCTGAATTAACTACGTGAGTAAACAAAGTTTGATTCCTTTTGGCAGTAATAAAATTGTTCAACAGTTTCCCTGCCCGCCATATAAACATATTAAGGGTTATACAATAGAAATGTAGAGAATTTATCATAGACAAAGAAATATTTAAAAAGAAATGTTTTTCCTTTAAGTGGATTATGACTTTGCTCTTAATTAAAGCAAATGAAAATGCGCAATTCGTAAAGGAATTGTCAGAATATTCAAAAGAAACGCGGTTATGAGAAAATTTTATTACATTTCTCGGATTGCGATTTAACCAATCTGTAATATAATAGAAGTTTACACACACATTTTATCAAAGTATCTAGTGAAAATATATAATTATTAAATACTGTTCCGTCTAGTGGCGACATAAGAATATCCACTACCCAATATCATCCCGTGGGTGTCGTAAGAGGTCGCCTCTAGAGGGAAAAACAACTACGGTTGTCAACGCGCCCGCCAAACGTGGTTACTATGGTAAATATCCCCCCAATGAGGCAATATATGGGGGAGGCCTATGATCAGTGGACAAACTGAGAGATTGTAGCAGTGACGGTAAATAAATTCTTAAAAAGATAATAAACGTTTGCCTAATTATTTTTCATATTATAATTATAGTTCATCCGTCGAGGTTATGACGGGCTATCATGGTGATAATGGTTGTGATGATGATTTTGTGTTTGCTCAGTCATTGCCAAGGCACGGTCTGAGCACATCGGCAGAATTGGCGAGAAGCTAGTTCACCTTCCTTCGGGAACCCGTGCATTCTGGTCTCTCGTCAAGGCTGTCCAAGGGAACTTCTCAGCCATCTCTTCCATCTCTGCACAGAGAGGACGAGGCCCATGCCGCAATGGAGAAAGCCGATCTGTAATGCTCTCTCTTTGCATCCAACTCGACTCTAGATGACGGGGGGAACACCCCGCCGACCATCCTGCGGTGTGAGTGCTCCATGCCGGATGTGCGGTTTACACACGCACATCCGGCATTTGTTCGGTTCGCAAAGCACTCCTCTCCCTGGACGTCAGTAAGTTGAGTGGGCCTGATGGCGTCCCTCACATTGTGCTGAAGACGTGTGCTCCGGAGTTGGCACCGGTTTTAACGCGTCTTTTCCGGTACTCCTACTCCCAAGGCGTAGTCCCGAATTCATGGAAGACAGCTTTGGTCCACCCGATCCTTAATAAAAGGCGACCGCTCAGACCCGTTCAACTACAGGCCTATAGCCATCACCTCCTTGTTCTCCAAAATAATGGAGTCCATTATAAACTGCCAGCTCATGAGGTACCTTGAGGATCACTAGCTGATTAGTGACCGCCAATACGGTTTTCGTCGGGGTCGATCAGCTGGTGATCTTCTGATCTACCTGACTCATAAATGGGTGGAGGCAGTAGAGTCCAAGGGGGAGGCATTGGCCGTTAGTTTGGACATAGCGAAGGCTTTCGAGCGGTTCTGGCACAAAGCGCTTCTTTCGAAGCTCCCTTTCTATGGGCTTCCCGAGAAATTGTGTAATTGGATCACCAGTTTCCTTGCTGATCAGGGCATCAAGGTCGTAGTAGACAGTGCAAGCTCTGATTACAAGCCTACTAACGCTGGTGTTCCAGAAGGCTGCGTGCTATCACCAATGCTGTTTCTTCTGCATATCAATGATATCTTGCAAGCTCGTAACATTCATTACTATGCAGACGACAGCACTGGTGATGCCTTATACACCGGCCGTGCCAATATCTCGAGAAAACGTCGCCGAGTACCGGAACAAACTTGTGTCTGAAGTCGAGTCTTTGCTGAACAAAGTCTCTGATTGGGGGCGAATAAACCTAGTCCAGTTCAATCCCCAGAAGACACAAGTTTGCGCTTTTACCGCTAAAAAGAACCCCTTTGTCGTATCTCCTCAGTTTCAAATCACTCCCCTTGCTGCCTCAGCTAGCATTGGAATCCTCGGCGTCGAAATATCGAATAGTGTGCTGTTTCATGGTTACTTGGAAAGGAAGGCCAAATTGGCCTGTAAAAAGCTTGGCGTGCTCAGCAGAGCGAGACAGTATTTCATGCCGGCACATAGATTGCAATTTTACAAAGCGCAAGTTCGGCCTCACATGAAATACTGTTCTCATCTCTGGGCCGAGGCACCCCAGTGCCAGCTCCTTCCACTTGACCGCATCAAGCGCAGAGCGGTTCGAATCGTCGACGACCGAGTTCTTTCTTATCGGTTCGATACACTGGCGCTGCGTAGGGATGTTGCATCCCTTTGCAATTTCTATCGAATCTACCATAGGGAGTGCTCTGAGGAATTGTTCGGATTAATTCCAGCCGCCAAATTTCACGAATGCACATCGCGTCAAAATTCACGATACCCCATCCTCACCATCTGGATGCTTGGCGGTCCACGACTGTGCGTTTTACTATGAGTTTTCTTCCTCGTACAACTTCTTTGTGGAATTGTTTACCACCGGCGATTTCTCCGGACCGATACGACTTACGGCCGAAATTAATAACGTATCTCTTTTTTAAGATTAAAGACAATCCGAGATTGTACCCTATACAAAGATCGATCTATATCCACATGCCAATAACATAACTTAACAAACCCAATCTTTTTTTGCGGCGATCGCAGTCGACCCAAACATCTATCCGATTCCTCTCGACTGTTTCGTTGTATGCATAACGACTGATTCAAATAGTTGTATGAATATAATAACATAAAATGTCATTTTAAATTTATTACTATTGACACTAATTATACATTATTACGTTAAATAATTTTTTTCTCTCTAATAATTTAAAATTATTATATTTTTATTTAAATCAACGTAAAACTATAGTAAGAAAACAGTTACATAACGGAACGCCGCCAGTAAGTAGCGTCTGTAACGTCAGTGCGTCGGTCAAAAAAACTGTAATTGTCAAGTTTAACTGCTTCGCTTAGATCATTTGTATTCGTAATTCTTGAGCGTATATAAACCTTTTTCGCATTAAAATATACTTTAGAACCGAAACATTTACAGCAAATACATTGAGCATAACAAAATAATGGAGACACAAGTAGTAAGTTATATTGTATTACATTAGATATTGTATCATTTGATGTTTGGTGGGAATACGTAACTTTTCCCGCCCGTACGACTAATCACTTTTTATTTCAGATAAAGAGCAAGCCACTTTCTAAAGATGAAACCAAAACCTTACTCGAATTGATTGAAATGAGCAAAATTATAATGTCAAAAGCCACAAACGCCACCAGAAACAAAATGAAAGACGAAGAGTGGGTACGAATAGCCGAGCAGTTTAATGCTACGGCAACAAATTGTTGTCGAACACCACAACAGCTTCGGCTGAAATGGGATTATTTAAATAAAAATGCACGTAAACGTTGCACCAAAATAAGAATGAACAGCATAAAAGTGAGTTACATTGTTCATTTATTTTTTATCTAAGTATAATTAAATGATTATTCGTTTTCTTTACACTCTATTAATTTCATCATTGTTAATTTGCAGACTGGTGGTGGTGTTGATGAGTACATACCCCCAGATGAAATACTGCATTGTGTTACCAGCTTATTGGGGAGTACAGCCAGTGGATTAGTTGTTCCTGATGGGGGAGATAAGGAACCTGAGCGATTTGTAGTGTTTTGTGATGATGGTAGTATTGAGCCAAATGGTGGTGGTGTAGAGGAAATAGGTGGTGATGCTAGTAAGGTCAATATTGAAATCCTAGAGTTTCAGGACACACCAGTGCCAGATCCGCAGATGGAAATGGTTGTGACTGCTACTCCTCCACGTTCAGCAATGGCTCAGGTTAACACCTGTGCTATTACTGAACAAATTAAAGTTTCAGATACACCACGGAGAGTCACATATAAAATTGTTCCTAGAAAAGGTAATGGTTATTTTGGTTTTGGTAGAATTTAAATTTATAAGATGGCAATTTCAGATTGTGTTCCGTTCACTGGGGTGGTGGCATGGTGAGTAACTTTTAGTCCACTTTAGTTTAAAAACTTAATGTAAATTGAGATCAAATAGTAATATGCAAAAGATATACCGCTTTTTATTTGGAAGAAATGCTATAACTTGTAGTTTAATAATGAAATTAATTTGTATTTTATAGGTAAAAGGAAATTGCAGGTTTAAAAAACTATGCCTGGAGGCAAAATTAGATAATATACAATTAGAAAATAAGAAACTTTAAGAAATAGTTATTTGTCTAATATAGGATGTAAGTGTAAAAAATAATTATTATTTTGATATACAATAGACAATCATAAATGTGTGTAAGTAGTTTTTAATTAATTTAAGCTTTGTGTATCTTTCATGATTTGTAATGTTAGTAGTTATATACAGTTTGTATTTGAAAATCATTTAAACTAATAAAATATGTATATAATAAGTGTATAAAAGTTAGATAGATAGTTATAGTTTAATTTCCTTATGATGAATGTGTCAGTTATAATATAGTAATTAAAGAGAAAATTCAATCTAATTGAATATTTGTTTTATTTTTACAATTAAATTCACAAACTATGTATAAAGAAAAGTAACACTTACGATTACTGAATTATTTTCCTGTTAAATAGCCTAAAATATATAAATACTATTATCACCAACTTCACAATTTATTTAAAATTAACATAATTTTAAAAAGAGTAAGTATTGTTACTTACACAGATACTACGAGTATATGTGGATATGTGGTATATAAGGTAGTTATATAATTTAAGTTCCTTTTTATAAATGTCTCAGTATTATAGTAATTAATGTGTATTTTTAATAGAGAAAAATCATGTTTATTTAATATTTGTTTTATTTTTACAATTAAATCTACAAACTATTTAATAAAATATTAACAACTTATTTTCTAACTTATTCTACATACAATTTTCAACCTGTAACATTAGTTAAGGAATTCTCCAACGAGTGTCAGGGTTTCTATAATGTCCTAAAATAATAATTTATTAAATCAGTCCTGTGTATTGTAGGAATGTCATGAATAACTACATTATGAGGCATTGTACTATTATCAATTTCTGTTAGATTGTGATTTCTACAAATATTATGTAGGATTGTAGTTGCTATTATTACTGCCAGCATGTTTGGTATTGACAAACGTAGTGTAAGAGCTACAACAGGGAACCTACGTTTCCATACTCCAAATGCTCTGTGATACAAACAAGTTCTTTATTAAACACCAGTATTCCCATAACACATTTTACAACATATCGTTCAATGGTATTTCTAGTTTTAATGTGTGCTTCATTGTACCTATGTTCAGCCTCAGAAACTGGATTTAGAACAGGTGTTAATAAATATCTCCTGTTTGGATAGGCACTATCTCCAAGTAACCAGCGATTTCCAAATTGGCCTGCATCACATTCAGCTGTGATAAAAATAAAGAATATTAGGCTCTGATAATTTATATTGTAATTTATTGCAATTTGAATACATATTATTTGTACCCACCTCTCAGAACAGAGTTATTAAATATGGTTGCATCATGCGTAGAACCAGGTCAACGAGCCACAACATTTATAAATTTCAAATCAGCATCACAAACCCCTTGAACATTTAAAGAAAAGTATCCCCTGTGATTTTTGTATTCTTCACCTGTTAAGTGACCTAAAATATATTAACATTTTATTAGCAACTTCATAGTTTATTTATATTTGGCAAAATTTTAAAAAGAGTAAGTATTGTTAGTACTTACATGGAGATCGTATGCGAATACGAGTATGTGTGCCATCAATTGCCCCAAGCACACGAGGAAATCCAGCAATTCTATAGAATTTGTCTGCACTTCTTTGGTGAACATAAATGTATTTATCATATAATTGGGCAATGGCTGATCATGTGTCTCGCACTATTCTGCCTACTGTAGATTTTGACACTCCAACTAAATCTGCTACGGATATCAGAATTGTACCTAGTGCATAAAACTAGGGTTAACAAAAGTTGATGCAATGGTGATACTCCATAATTTCTGCAAAAGATTAGATAAAATGAAGTTTAAGGGGATTGTAAAAAAATTATCTAATTTGCCATAGACCAGCTTTGCTTTACCTCGTGGAAGTTACGCGTAATAACGGTGTTATTTCCAACAATAAAGAATTGAACGCATGTTTGTTCAATCGAAACCTAAACGTAAAATCACCATCTTCGAGACTTTGCGTATAATTCACTCTTCTGATTCTCTTTGGAGCGTTAGGTTTCATCATCATCACTACAGTCAGATAATTGAGCTAGCATTTCCAAATCACTGTCACTGTCACTAGATAGTAAAGTTAAATCCATTTTGGCGCAAATAAAATAAAAGAAAACACGTAAAAGGTTGGAACTAGAAGGATTAATCCTAGGCTTTTCTCGGATTGCGAATTTGGATTGTTTACACCGATCGAACCAAACGTCAAAATTGACAGATATTGATAGATATTGATACACACAAACTGTCATTCACCTACAGAGGTGTATCTTTTTCTGTAATCCGACCTCCCGAGGATTGCTTGCTTTTACAGATGGTAATTTTAATCTCTGGGTTGGTTATTGGCATTGTCTAACCATAAAATGGATTGTGTTATCAATCTTAGATTGTTAAAAATAGATTAAGATCGAATATTTAATATTTCGGGCGTTAGGACTTTCAAGGTAAGAGCTTACACCTTTCTAAAAGGCCGACAACGCATCTGCAATTCCCCTGGTGTTGCGGTTGTTCATGGGCGGCGGTAGTCACTTACAGTCACTTACGTCAGGTGAGCCGCATGCTCATGTTCCCCCTCTTCTATAAAAAAATGAGTTTTTATTTGTTTTAAATGAAAACGTAATGAGCGATCTTTCGATTTGTATTGCATTTTGTTTGATAAACCTGTTTTTATCTACCATCCAATCGGAAAGTTAGTGGGAGAAGTGTGTACTGCAATGGGCTAGGGTGAAAAACCTAATATTGATAAAATTCTCTCTTTCTCTTTCTCTCTTACACACAGCCACACACACACACACACACACATACACACACACACACAACATACGCACGCACGCACACACGCACGAACGCACGCACGCACGCATGCACGCACGCACGCACGCACGCACGCATACACACACACACACACACACACACACACACCCACACACAGAGAGAGAGAGAGAGAGAGAGAGACTTTTAACTGTTCTGCTGATGAGTAACCGTATTTGAGATTTGAAATTACGTATTTGAAATACTTTCAAAAATGAAATCTGACAACAAAACAGCTCAAATGATTTACAACGCTTTTAGATGAGTTGGCTAATGACGGCGACGGCGTCGCCTGATTTCGGGAGTGAGTTTTGTTCGTTTAAGAGCGCCTGTCCTTGTGAAGTAAAAATATAAAAGCAAATAATATCTATACAGATGTATAACTGGGCTCATATGTCAGAATAAGAATTTAGACAAATTGTTTGTCCCTTTTGTGAATATATATTTGTCTGGTAACATATTGTACGGTTACTTGTCACGAGCTTGATGAGGGTCGTATCGTGCAATATTGTTAGGGCTATAATATACGATATCACTTAATACCAGTAAGGGAAGTGTATGCCCCCATTAGATAGAGTGACAACCTGGTAATAGGTATTTCTTCGGGGAGGTCTATGTTCAGTAGTGGAGTTGATGATAGTGATTATAATTTCAATTAAACGTAAATCGAAAATTACACAAAAACGAAAAACTCGTAAATAATATTTCCCCTAAAATGAGCTAAAATAAACATAAAAATATACTTAGAACAAGGATGACAAACGAGCACACAGCCACATTATGGTAATTGGATACTGTGGCCAATAGACATCAACATCAATCTTGGATTAAAAATCAACATTTAGATGCTACCTAAGGACTGAGAGTAATTTTTTCGTTACAAATGAAAGGAACTAAAGCGGTATATCAGGATCGGTCTCTTGACGATCGATCCTCTCTGCCTACTCCGAAAAAGAAAACGTAAAACGTTTCTTCAAAAAATGTTTGTTTTTACAGTTCACAATAACAATACAAAATTATAATGCAGCTAGTTGTAGGTAATTTTCTATGGAATTGTAACGAAATTTTTACTAATCCAAGTGCATTTTATAAGTTGGTCGACTATTACTGGTTAACTTGTTAAGCCTACTTAGCTGTGATAATTTTTCTTTTAACATCATTATATATACCACTACCGTGCATACTTTTACGTTTTTTAAAACAGCGTTTTAGTTGGTAAGGAGTGGGGACACATAACTCTAATAAAAATACCACTTTGAAGCTAAATATTTCTGCAAACGGACATCTGAATTGAAAAAAAATGTTGTTCCATACCCCCAAAATTTTTGAAAAACCTATCCAGTGACACCCCACACGATAAAATAGACGGGTAAAAAAAACACCTGCATGGAAGGTACACAAAATAAAAATGTTTCATAAGATTTTATTTCACAGCTTTGTACGCGTGATTAATATCTATAACTTTGCCAAATAACACCTTTTTAGCACCTTAGATCTCTGAGTAAAATTGCGGACGGATATGGCGAAACTATAAGGATCCTTTATAGTTTGTTGTTTAAATATGGAACCCTAAAAAACGTCATTCTTACGTAAATTTTGCAAAATGGCTTACTCCCAATATTTGCTTTTAACGTTTAGATATTTTTAATTCCCTGTGCATTTCGCAATGTTAAAAATATATAACATAATTTTTGTAAACTTGAATCCTGTTTCTATAATCATCTGTTCATTACAGAATTTTTATTATATTTTCGAGGTACATAATTTTGACCACAACTTTTCCTACGAACTAAGAACTTTCCTAAGTTGCTTGATAATAAAATAAAACCAAACAAAGTAGAAAATTAATATTTAGCCTTCAATTACTAGCGATGAAGACTTAAGGTAACATAATAATTAATTAGAAGAACAACATTAATTATATTAAACAACCGTCTACATTTAACGTTTGAACCGCCTTTAAGTCACATAAGTCTGTTTATAATAAATTATTTACTATTTGATTAAGTTCTATTTGTACCGTTTAAAGGCGCAGATCAATTATTACTGGGAAAGCATTAAGAGTTTTGTCTTGGAAATTATTTAATAGTTTATATTCTAACTATATACGACAAATAGATCTTACTGGACTTTCTTAAAATATTTAAGAAAATACAGTAATATTATTTTCCCAATTTTTATGGCATCATTTTTTGTTGTGTAAATTTTTAAGGGATTATTACGACCTGTTAAATTTTCGAATTTAAATATGGTTGATAAAATATCATTCATAATAAAAAAGTCTCTTAAAATACGTTAGTATACTCTTTCAACAGTCTACTACCTACTTGATATGAGCCCTTCTCTTAAGGAGGGTCTGTCCTAATAGCCGCTTCGTAGGAGGATTTTAATTGTATTGTAGTATGTTAAATTTTCGAATTTAGATATGGTTTTCATAATAAAAAGTCTTTCTTAAAATACGTTCGTATGCTATTTCAACAATCTACTACTCGATATGAGACCTTCTCTTAAGAGAGAGGGTCTGCCGTAACTGCTTGGCGGGTGGATTTTAATTGTATTTGCCGACGTCTTGCACGCAGATGTTTGATGCTATGTAATCTTACATTGTAATAATTATTATAAAATCGTCGCTTCGAAAAAAATGTTACTGTAATATCTATTAAATAAACAATGTTGAATTTTAACCCTTTAATTGGCAGACAAGAAATTCTTAAAAATATGAACTCTTTGAATAGAACTGGGATTATGACGGATCAATGAGTACTAATTTTTTTTAACAACTGTATTTATTACTTTATTCAATGCATGGCCTCGCATACAAAACACGTATGACGTGGTATACACTGCCATCTGCGTGAAAATATAATCTATAACTATAAATGTAAATTTTAATCTTAAAGTACGATTTTCCTTTATAATATAGAGTTTTCTTTTAACTTATTTGTCAATCCCGTATATTGACAAAGTATGCCACAAGATATTAGAAGATATTAGTTAGAATATTTAAAAAAAATCGAATTGTTGGTATGAAAATCAAGTTAACAATTTCGCGGGTTCTTGTCAGTAACATAACACAACCTTACCTGACAATTGATACAATTATCTGCGGTTAATTTAGAACAAAGGCGGCATCGACCCTGACTAGTCATATCCATGAAATGGTATATACTAGCTATCTGATACCCGGCACGTTGCTGCCACGGAAAAATAATTGTCGAAATATCGTTTTAAATTTGGAACTTTCAAGTAATTTGTCGGTACGATACGCGGGCCACCTATTGTAAGTTAGTTGTAATATGCCTATAACCTTCTCATAAGTGCAAGCAATAAGTTGATAAAGTTTTAGCGCAATCTGATGAATGATATGGCAGTGCACAAAATACGAACAAACAAAAATTATTTTTTATGTATTAAGTCCTTACATATAAAATTGGCGTTTTGTATGGGAGGAATATAAAGTCAATTTTTTTTTGTAAAATATATTTAATTAACCAAAGTATGCACCGTTGTTATCTATGCACTTTTGCCATCTCATAGGTAGTTCATTTTACTAAAAAAACCATGGGGACGAGAATCAATAAACTCTTTGAAGGCGGTTTGAACTGCCGCATCGGAGTTGAATTTTTTTCCTTGTAAGAAGTTGTCCAAATTCCGGAAAAAATGGTAATCTGTTGGAGCAAGGTCCGGGGAGTACGGTGGATGTCGCAGACATTCCAATTGTAGCTCATCTAACTTAGTGATTGTTTGTTGTGCAGTGTGTGGTCTTACGTTGATATCTCCCGTAGTCGTTTGGCCAGATTTTAGAAAGCTGTAGTGAACGACACCGGCGCTAGTCCACCAAACACTCACAAGTAACTTTTTCTGAGTCAATTTTCGTTTAGGGCAGGATTTGGCTGGGTCTCCAGGATTCAGCCATTGCGACGAGCGCTTCCGATTATCGTACAGTCATACAGTATCCACTTTTCATCAGAAGTAATGATTCGATTTAAAATCCCTTCATTATTGTATCGGTTGAGCAAAGTAAAACAGCAGTCGACGCGTGTTTTCAAGTTCTATTCACTCAATTCATGAGGTACCCATCGTTCAAGTTTTTTTACTTTCCCGATTTGCTTCAAGTGGATTAATATAGTTTCATCCCTTACCCCGAAGCCTGCAGCTATCTCTGAAGTGCTTTGTGATGGATCCGCTTCCACAATAGCCTTTAATTCTTCATTTTCCACTTTGGTCTCCGGCCGTCCACGGGGTTGGTTCTGAAGGTCGAAATTTCCAGAACGAAAACGTTGAAACCAAAAACGTACCGTGTTTTCCTTTGCGACACCAGCGCCGTACACATAATTAATCCTTCGAGCTGTTTCTGCAGCACTGGTGCCACGGTAGAACTCGTACTCGTAAATATACCGATATTTCATGTTTTCCATTGTGCGGTAATAAGTGACGCCAAAGAAAAAAATAATGAGGAAAAAACAAATGAATGACTGTTTTCAAAACTCAAATGTACCAGCTAAGTGAATTTATAAATTTGAATTTGGAATTCTTAACCAAAGAGGAGATATTTCAGATCAAAGTGGTCAGTACGACAAAACGCTAATTTCATATGTAAGGACCTAATATTAGATATTTAATTAGTTACTACGTATTAAGTATTACGATTCTGTCCTACTCAAATGGCTAGGCTCCATCCAATGACTCTTGAGTTCAATCCTTATATTATAAAAAAAAGAAAATATACAGCCCGCCATTTAATACTCAAAGACCGCCATGAACGGATTTTGGCTTCGGTTCAGAGATATGTGTATATCATCATCATCTCGTAATAAAGTTTTATTTAAGAACATGGATTTTTTTGAATATTGTGGATATTGCGACATACAGTGCCAATTTAAGGGACTGAGAGAACTTTTAGGAAATCAGGCATTTAAAAAAAATCATGTGAATCTTGTAATTAAGTTAGCCCCGAGATAAACAAGGAACCTTATAAACTTATTTTTGGACGTTAGAAAAATGCATATATAATTTGTCTAGTGGTAACGATATTAGGACAATATGTTAGTTAACACAATAACAGGGTTTCCACCGTATATCATACGAACTGATTGATTTATCTACGAGGTAATCTTAAGGGAACATCAAAGTAAGTAAAATACAATGCATGCGGATTACCCAATAGGAAGTAATCAACGAAGTCGAAATTAATTTATACCTTTAATGATAATTTACTGATTACTAAGTATTAATTTAATGTATACCTAATATGTACCTTTTACTTTGTATTTATTACCCTCTATATACAGGTGTCGAAAGAGGGTTGTAGACCATGGAATTGCGCCAACTTTTGAATACAGTTGCCAGGTCCATGTGGGTACATTTTTTTACAGGGTGAAGGGTACAACTTGCTCGATAAAACTTTAATGTTATATTTTTACACTTTTACGAATTTTTATGTATTTATTTCTACCAAACCGTAATAGGCACTGAAAAATAAAATAGTAGCTATAGTAGGCATATCATCACGCTATACAAAACAGAAAAAAAAAATTAAAATCGGTCCTCATTTGCAGCTGCAGCATCAAAAATATTGACGCAAAGGTTGATTTTCTGGAAAATTTATAAATCAACCTTTATCTTTTAAACCACTCAACTTGGGTATAGGACTTAATTTTTTTTTGAACAGACCTTCCATGGCCTACAACCCCTTTTCGTTTGATCGTTACGTTCTGGGACACCTTGTATATTTATACATATTTGTCTATATTTCTGTCATTTTTTAATAAGGCACACTCGCCATAAAAATCCCTCCGTGAGTGCCACCACCTGCCAGACCACCTTTACTGCAGACGTGATGCAAGCATAAGGCATCACCACCAATTTCATGATCAGCACGGCTAACTAGCCGCAGACCGTGTCATGAGTCTACCGCTCACCTCAAGAGAATGGGGTTCTCCGTTGCGCGGCTTACGGCCGCAGCCTTGAGAGCTTCCTCAGATTCTCCTTCCAGCTACCACCCGCATGAAATCCACACATATGCTCTGCCAACCAATACAATGGCAGATATAGCCAATAGGCAGTTATAAGATAATAGTAATAATAGTATATGCATTTTTCGATCCTGTTTGTCTCACCCACCAACAAGTTGCCTTCAATCATTCAAAGGTGGGAACCTTACAGAGATATATTATTATACATTAAACATCACGGAGGTCAGACAGTCTACAGCCCCTTAATGAAGGGACCCGACTTAGGCAGATACTTAGGTTGTGAGTCAAACCAAAACGCAGAGAGCGCCATTGAAAATAGCGACCCGCCAAACAACCAACGCAGAGACGCAATGCTGCAGAACGCAACAAGCATCAATACGACTATCGTCGGACTTACACAATCCCAAGGTCCCCCATAAAATCCCAGCAGACATCACCACCCGCATACCTCCATCGACCAGAACTACAAGATGCGTCGAATCAGGCGCAGCACACCCGCAGATCCATCACAAGACGCAATACCGTAAGTAGCAGTAAGTATCAATGCAACTGGCTGCTACTGGCTGGGATGGCGCCCTCTCACAACACACCCACATGATCCCTATCGACTTTGGTAACAAAATTGGTACTGTTTTAACTAAAAATACCACCGACGTATCATAGTAGCACGCTGCTAAGACGTCAGTAGCCAAAAACTCCACGTATCGTAGCGCTATTGCACAAAGACATGGAGTAGAGTATGCTTGCTGCACTTAAAAGTACTACCAAACACACTTACCTTATTCCGAAAGATAGCCAACGTATCATAACGCTATGCGCTAAGACTCCGCCCACACACGGTAGGCGTGTGCAATGTCCACGAGCAAGTCGTATCGCAACAAACCCGTTTACAACCGGCACTAAGATGATATGTCTAGGACAAATCGGTTAGTGAGTCCAAGTCTACCTTGGTCTCGGTCGCTGTGAAGCAATCTACACGCCACTATAATAATCCTTTTCAAGTCCCATTTCTATCAATATAATGCTTTTACACATTTGAGACCTTCCACATATTTGCTTTACTTCATAGACCTTACTATAAAATGTCTTTTACATATGGGACTTCAAGTCATAACTCTGCTATCATAATGCTTATGCCTCATAGATACCTTCTATATTAATGCTTTTGTATCGTAGACCTTACTATCATAAGTCCCTAATATAGGACTATACATTGTGCAACAGTACTATTAGCAGTTGGTCATCCGACCACCCCATATATATGTACACCCATGGGTATGCGTCTCCGGCAACCCCCTCATGTAAGCAATCATTACATGAACATCCTCCAGTAATACAAGAACACCCTCAGTAACTTAATTTTTGGCCCATTTTTCAATTATAATATTACAAATGTTATTTATCTTTATTATTGCAATATAATTGACTTGTAATTCTGTTATTTAATACATTTTGAATATTTTAAGCAGAGTTTTAATAAATTTAAAGGTTTTTAAAGATAATATTTTAGCCTTTACTATACTACAATACTTAATGTTCAAAATGAATGTATCTGAACTTTATGCTTATTAACTCATTTTAATTGTTCAAAATATTATATTTATGATATTTTTAAATGCCTGTATATTGAATTTAATTGTAATTTATTAATAATAATAATAATGCGTCGTCACACCATGAATACCAAAAAAAAGTGTAAGTGCGTAAAGTGTAGTAAGGCGTAAAACTGGTGTTAATAGACAATTATGATTAATCAATCGCCATCATTTCTTTTTCATTCAATAAAGCCTATCGAAAGTTCACTGCTAAATATAGGTATCCCCATGTTTATTTAAACAGTCACCAATTTTTTTAGTAATCAAATCAAAAAAAATCAGTTATTGGGCTTTTCTGTCCAGAAATTCTTAGTAGTAGCGGCGAGTCAAAAATTTGGCGATGTTTAACTCCTGTGCCTCAGAAAGTACAAAAAAAATCGGTGGTGCACCTGATCTCTCTTCGGTCGTGTTGGGATGCCGTTTTATCGGACCTTGAAAGTGAGGGAATAGAAAATGCTTATTTATTATTGATAATCTTGCCCTGCGCAGCTGCAGTCTCCCTTGAGGCTGACCGCCCTGACCGAAATTCGGTCCGTAAGGAATCCCTATGTGAAAACATATTCACACGATAAATATTTTGACCGTGTAGCGGCGGTGTAAGTATATCAACTAACCCATGTCGTCCCGTGGGTGTCGTAACAGGCAACAGAGAGAAACAAACCAGGTGATGGGCGGCAGCGTCTTCCTAATAACAACTACAATATAAAAAAGTGCGGTTGCCCACCCACCCACCAGCATGGCAATCATCTATGGCAAATATCCCCTATGGGGCGACTTAAGGGTAAGAACTATGTTCAGCAAAGGACTTTTGATAGGCTGTAACGGTACCCATCGGTAACAGTAACTAACGGTCTTTCAAATTCCGGGTCCTTCAAACTTCTTTTTCTTAATATACTGCAACTATGTCTAGTCAAAATCGCAAATTATTAACAGTTTCACAAAACAGCAACAACAATTAAACAACAACAAAAATACGTTCGCTGCTCAAGCAACGACAGCTTCAGTAGGTTTCATCGGTGGCGTGCTGGGTGCCGGTGGTGATCCAACTCGGATTATTCGCGTAATGAGCTACTTCATTTTACGTTAGTTTACATACATACATAACATACACAAAAACTCACGCCTGTCACCCAGAGGGGTAGGCAGAGACTACGGACTTCCATTTGGCACGATCCTGGCACACCTCTCTCGGCTCCTTTACATCCATATATCTACGCATACACGCTCGTCGGTTAAGGGTGCTCCTAATCTGGTCTTTTTTCAATATAACGCCAATTTGGTCGATAAACCTTCGTCTAGGGCGTACCTTCCCAACTATGCCTTTCATTTCTGCAACATAAATTTGCTTTGTCACTCTTTCCTCGTTCATTCTTTCTACATGACCAAACCACCGAAGCATTCCTTTTTTAATCCTGGTCACAACGTCATCTTGCAAACCACACTTTTCTCTTATCACACTATTTCTCACCCTGTCATACAGATTCATCCCTAGCATACTCCTTAATGACCGCATTTCTACAACATTTATTCTACTCTCATGCTTCTTCTGCCAGACCCAACTTTCACTACCATACATTGAAGCAGGGACTAACAGAGCATTATGAATTACCAAACGGGCCTTTTTTGACACATTCTGACTCTTCATAATAGCGTCTAGAGCCCCATTCACTCTATTTTCTGCGTTTACTCGTTCTATATCCTTATCATATCTACCATCCCTGCTAAATAAACATCCCAAATATACAAACTCATCCACTTGCTCAATGAACTCCCCTTCTATTCTTATTTCACATAAGGTTTTACTTTCTTCTCTTTCAATATTTTTTTTGGATGCCAAACCAGTCTCAGTCAGAATAGAACCTGTTGATCCTGACACAAGCTCTAGAGTCCCTATATAGAGACCTTAATGCCTGTATCAAACCAGCGCTCCACCCAAATGACTTCAGTGTTTGCCATAACACATTCCTGTTGACTCTGTCATAAGCCTTTTCCATGGACTTGGAAACAACTTGGAACGCACAAAAAACTTTCTGGTTTTTGTGAGTTCATACTTGATCCGTACACCCCATCCCCTTTCTAAATCCAGCTTGCACATCCCAAATTTTTCCATCACTTTCTTCCATAACTCTTTCAATTAACACCTTAGCATACAGTTTTCCCACAATACTAAGCAAGATGATACCACGGTAGTTTTTATAGTCCTGCTGTGACCCTTTTCTCTTATATATTGGAACTATAACGGCTTTGCACCAGTATTCCGGCACCCGCTTAAGTTCCCAACATTAATTAAACAAGGTGTACAGCAGGCCTGCCACCACTCTCTCTCCAGCCCTTAGCATTTCGAGTGATACTCTATCATATCCGGCTGCCTTACCTGCTTTCATGCTTTTTATTGCTTTCATTATTTCATCTAAACTGATCTCCCTACCTCTCTCCACTTCTTTCGGAGTTTCTTTTTCACTTAATTCAGACAACTCTTCACTCATAAACACGCTTTTAAAGTATTCCTTCCATTTTTTTAAATTTGAAACTTCATCATTCAGCTTACAGCCATTCTCGTCTCGTATAGCATTCATTCTAGGCTGTATTGAATTTCCCCTGGCAGTTCTTACGAGTTATCTGAAGTTATCAGATATCCTTCTATCATTTTTATCCTTTCTTTCTTGCTTTTTCCTTTCAACAACTCCTTTTACATTTAAATAAAACTAGTTTCTTCCTTTACTCTCTTATTTATACGTCTAAAGTCTGCCTTTTTTCTTTCAATCTCATCATTCATACCGCCAGAATTACCAGCTTTGGTTGCTAGTAAATCTAGCCATGCTCTCTTCTTTGCTTCAACTTCCATCCGTACCTCATCATCCCACCACAACGTATTATTTTGCCTTTCATTCGTTCTCTTACTTACACTACATACTTCGGTGGCTGCATCCACCAAAACTTTCTTAACATTATTCCATACAATCTTCAAGTCTAAATCACTCGTACATAATTCATTCAAACCACTTATATTTCTTTGTCTAAAATCTCCTAACATAATAATATTCTCATTTCCATTACATTTCATCAACACCATCCTTACCATGTCCCAAATTTGCTCTCGAATATAAGTGGGCTTAGACATGTCTGGGGCGTACACCCCTAGCACAAACAACTTGTTAAAGCCAACTTTCATTCGTATCCATAGCAGCCTTGGGCTTACACATTCATACTCTTTCACACATTGGCTCATTCTCTCTGAAAGGATGGCACCGACTCCCTGGCATGCCCGCTCGGTCTCGTCTACACCAGACCAGTAAGAGGTATACTTGCCATGTGCAGTGGCATTCTTTCCCTTTCGTTTCGTCTCATTTACACATAACACATCTATTCTTCTATCATTCATCATTTCGCATACTTCATCCATCTTACCATTCATTGCTCCACATACATTCAGTGTAGCCAGACGGGCCTCCGCAATCCACTTTTCGCCCCTCCGGGAGAGAGAACGTGACGGGTGGCGAACATTATCGCCGGTTTTTCTCCCGGAGATTCTTCAGTTTATTTTGAAAAAAAAAAGGTGTTTTTATTTCAAATTAATGATATTATTATTAAAAAATTATAAGATACATTACTTAATTGTCACAATGTATAACTGAATATACAGAGTTGTGGTAGCTCAGAGCCTAAGCGCTCGCCGTAAACTTCACAGACGTGAACTTGGTTTCAATCCCCGCCGGCAACAATGAAATAGTTGTAATTTCTACTGATTTACCACGTGCTCAGCGATATAGGAATTCTTCATGTCTGTGGAATATATATTTCGTGGACATGTGAATTCCGCCAGCACGCACTGGAGTTGAGCGGCGGCAGACCGCTCCATAACCCTTCCCAGAAATCAGAGGAGGCCTGTACCTAGCAACGGGACGTATATAGGCTTAAACTTTACGTTGTTGCATACTATTTGGTAAGGTCTTTTTTGTCGAGGGTTCCTTCTGTATAGGTAAATCAGCTTCCCTATTTTCTTCTCCAAACAGGAATGCAACGACTGTTGTTCCAATTTAAAGAATATCGATCCAGTATAGCTTAAGGATCTGAGACTTTTTAGCTTACTCAATTATTCATTAATTCATCATTACAGTCTATCAAAAGTCCATTATCTGCTGCCCATATCATATTTAAGTTAACGTCTCTCGCCCTTTACGACACCCATAAGATGATATAGGATTCTCTTACTTCGCCAATTTATGGCAAAATATAAATTTAATTCAATTTTTTTTATTAGCGTCATATGAAACAACAATTGAAATATTCAGTTACAAGAAGTGTTTAGGACTAAAATAATTAATGATATTTTCCGACAATAGTAATTAAGAAAAAAAAGTTTAATGAAATGCCACGCCTGGACTTGATAAATTAACAGCTGTGTCATATCTTCCATTATATAATTGAGAAGCCAACTGCAGTCTATGTGACTCCGTATTTACTTTTTCTTCGCTTTCATCTCGGCCGAACAAAGAAAGATAGACAAAACATGCTGAGTTCTGTCTATCTTTCTTTCGTTCGCATGCAGGCTAGCACCAACATCATCCTGAGCGTACTAGCGGACAGATATGACTCAACAATGTTATTGCGTTAGATAAAACTGCATACTGTAAATTAGACACGACCAGACCTTGGTTAGGTTAGGTTAGGTTTTTACAATATGTTGAGCATGATATCGGCTTAGTTTTGGTGTCACTTGGAATGTGCCATTGCTATTGGCAGGTGGGTCGGCGAACGCATTTTTTATTATTTGAACTCTTAACAGGAAGATGCTGCTGCCCATTTCCTGTTTCAGTTTCGCTTTGTCGCGTCAAACTGAACCGACGAAATAATATTGGGTTGTGGATATTCTTACACTGCCAGTACACGGTGAAAATTTATTATAACATGTTTCGTTTTGTAGTGGCGACTGAAAGGCTTTAAACTTTTAACTTTGTTTGCGCCACTTGCAACTACCGCCTAACGCTTAGGAAATTGGTTAATTGTTATCCAATGACAATACTGCAAGGGCCACTCCCGGGTTTTCCTATCTACCGCCTTTATGCATGTGCACTCGTGTGTTAAACAGGGTTCACAAGCTGGCAAGTCACGCAACCAATCGCACCTAAGTTTGTGTAATTTAGATATTGAACAATACAATAATACAGAAAAGTGTATAGATATTTGTTATAACGCTATATTTCGCGATATTTTTGGAAAAGTGTATATGTGAAGCCGGCCGTCGTCCAATCAACGCGCAGTGCAGCCCCTGGAGGCATGAGGCAGTTCAGGAGAAGTCCAGGTGAGTGCACATGCCTTTCACATGACATTTGCAGTATCGCGAAATAATATATTCTCACCGCAATGTACAGTCTATAATCTACGTAAAATCATCCCTTTCATAACTCTGAATCAGTAATTGGTCATTAAACCACACAATCTATAGGTCACCTCCTCCAGGCCGGGATAATTAATTATATCCAACATTTTTGGTCACTTCGAGCGGCAATTAGTTAATACTTTAACCTTTCGGCCTGGAGAAGTAATCCTTTATATATCGATTTCTTTATATATTACAAAAAATATATATTTGTTGAATTATATTAATTATAACTTATATTTCCCGCACCGCCTTTTTTACACGTATATAATTTCATTTGTAACGCATACCACACCATATCATTATTACTTTAATAATATTTTTCTTGTCTCATTAGCCGCTATCACTTCGCTATCGCTTCGTTTAGCAAACAAGTTAATTCTGCCAACACTTATCACAAGAATTTTAGTCAGCATTTTGTTTGTTTACCGTCAATTATCTCAATAATTTTAGCTCGCATTTTGTTTATTAAAATAACGACCATAAGAAAAGAATCTAAACTGGTTTTGAATAAACAAAAGTTAAAAAATTATCATCACTAAGCGTAATTATATTTGTGAACGCTAATAAATTTACAAGACCTCAAAGAACGCGTTTAATTCTTTGGATGAGCAGAATTTATTTCTTAGTGCCGCTTCGTATATAGAAATATTACGTAGTGAATTTCAAGAAGTTTTAGATGACTTGTATTATTATTATATTATTTAGTAAACAAATTAAGTGACAAAGCGTTGTCGATTTGCGCTGGCTTATCGCCTACCGTAGAAAATTATTTTATTATTTGGGATGCCCTTATACGTTGATATAACGACGAAAGTTCCTTAACATCTACGTATATTAACCAAATATTTAACTTAAAACAAGTGATCGCAAACACAACAATCGGCTACCATAATTTCATGGATCAGTTTGAGACCTCAACTAATGCTCTAAAGCAATTAAATATTGATGATTTAGCTGATTTTTTAAATATTGCACTTAGAAAATTAGATCCTGAGACTGTTAAGTCATTTAAAATGTCTTGTCGCAATATTAACGTACCGAAATATGCCTCTAGTACAATTTTTATACGAACAAAAACGGGCTATATCACACATTTAATAACTCGCATACTTTGTCTACAAACATTAATAATCGAAACAAACCTCTTTCAAATATAATTAGTAAAACATTTATTACAACAGATCGTTTGCATTCATGTATCTTTTGTAAATCAAATGATCACGAACACTAGTATGTTTGTCCACGCTTTCTAAAATTAAATACGCAACATCGTTACGATTTCGTTAAAAAATACAATTGTTGTATTAATTGTTAGAGTGACAAGCATTCTATTTTGTTTTGCAAATCGAAGCGTAAGTGTATGTACTGCGCGCACCGCCACCACTCATTAATTCATTTTAATTCGCACCGCAATAGTATTAAGACTGGTTTTCGTAGTAACAATACGTATTAACAGATAGATCATTCATAGGTGCAGTCACATACCGCTTGCGCCGTTGCCCCCGTGCGGTCGTGCGCTAGCGGAGTCCGCCAGCTGACCGAGTACCCGTCCCCGTACGGGTCCTCTCCCTCAGTCAGCTCAGTCGAAGAATTGAACGTCAGTCCCGTCCCGTCCCCTCAGCTAGCGCCGCCGCCCCCGTACGGTTGTGTTATCTGACCACGCTCCCGTCCCCGTACGGTTGAGAGTGGCCTCCCACCACAGCTAGAGCCGCCGTCCCCGTGCAGTTGTGTTCACTGCGCACGCTCACCGTCCCCGTACGGTGAGTGTCCTCCCGCCTCGGCTAGCACAGCCGCCCCGTGCGGTCGGTCGTGCTACGGTGGGAGCCTTCCCGTCTCCGCCAGCCGCCCCCGTGCGGTTGTGTTGTGCGCCCGCGCTTACCGTTGAACGGTGAGTGCCTTCCCTTCCCGCCTCCGCTAGTGCCGCTGCCCCCGCGCGGTTGCGCTAGCAGTCAGTGCTCACCGTCCCCGGACGGCGATAAAGCCTTCGGGCTAGAGCCGTTCTCAGGTGGTGTTTATTGGGTAGGCACTTCTTCAAAGTCCCACATAATCACGCAGCCGGCTGCGTGGTATGCTATGAGCATTCACCACCTCCCTCCCCCGCTTCTGGAGGGTGTCCTTGTATTGGGTGCAAAAAAAAGGTGCAGTCACCTAAAGGCAACTACTCACTTGCCTGCCGCAAGGGCAATCTAGGGTGTACAGTGATCGAAGCGATATCTGAACTGTCATACACACATGCCTGCCATTCAGTATTAGAGTGTACGTCTCGCTGGACACACGCGTTGAAAATGGCGCCAGTTTTACCGAAAAATATATATATTTTTTTATATAGAATAAGGGTGACAAATGAGCACAGTCCACCTAATGGTAAGTGGCGATTTGGCCCATAGACACCCACATTTATCAATAAAGCAACTAATTAATTAATAATTACAACCATAACATAGTGCTTTTATGCTGCAGCATAGCTTTGTCAGGCTATTTTTAGGCTATCAAAGATAATTAAATGTGACTAACTTCACTCGTCATAATTTAATATATCCAATTTATTCTGTGACATAACTAACAAGTTCTTAATATCTATAACTAATGTTACAAATAGCCAGGATAGTTTTTTAATGATGACTTTTAATAATTTTAATAACTAAAATTTGTATTATTATTTAATTATTTATTTAATAACATTTTATTTATATTCCAGCAATTGTAATACGTAAAATATATAAAAATATAAATAAAATAACCAGTGCGTGTTGCCAGTGATGACATATAGAACTGAGACGTGGTCCTTCACTGCTGGCCGAATGAGGAAGCTCAAGGTCGCTCAGCGAGCTATGGAGAGGGCTATGCTCGGGGTTTCTCTGCGTGATAAACTTAGAAATGAGGATATCCGCAGTAGAACAAGAGTAACCGACATAGCCCAAAGGATTAGTAAGCTGAAGTGGCAATGGGCCGGTCATATAACTCAAAGAA
The DNA here is from genome assembly GCA_029286625.1 of Parnassius orleans. Lineage (NCBI taxonomy): Eukaryota > Metazoa > Arthropoda > Insecta > Lepidoptera > Papilionidae > Parnassius > Parnassius orleans. Next base: position 156,467 of record JAGSMP010000347.1, on the reverse strand, counting down.
CCGACAACCGTTGGGGAAGAAAGGTTCTCGAGTGGCAGCCTCGTACCGGCAGGCGAAGTGTAGGGCGTCCCCCCACTAGATGGAGTGACGACCTGGTAAGACATGCAGGAAGTCGATGGATGCGTGTGGCTCGGGACCGTGCTTTGTGGCATTCCGTGGGGGAGGCCTATATTCAGCAGTGGACTTGTGAAGGGCTGTGATGATGAATTGTAATACTGCATCAGCAGATTTGCGACACTTTTGTTATGTTCTGGGTATTTTTGTGTATGTCAGTTTTTGATATGTACAATGTCTTAAAAATGATATACAAACTTTCTCTCGGGTGTAATTTATGGAATCCACGTTATGCGATATTAATGGAGATTATGGCATTAGGGATTTTGGTATTGATGGCAATTTGATAGCCAGAAAGTTTAAAAACGTTACCACGTTCAAATAACGTTCTTTCTGCGATACTACCGCTAAAAAAAGACAAAAAGGAGATACTGGGTGAAGAAGTCGCTCTTTATACACTTCTATCACCAGTGTCTTAAACTCACACGTGTGCTCCGCGCGAAAGTCGCAACAAACTGATTGAAATTGCCCCAATTGCGCTACACACGCGAATGCGGCAGCTACGATCTAGGGAGCAAGGAAGGTCTTGCGCCCCTGCCGCCCTGCCGCAGGGCCGACTTAGAAAATTGCCCCTGCTTGCATACACACATCACAATTAAGGAGGCAATTAAGGGTCATCTCCACTCCTACACCCTAGATTGCCCCTGCGACAGGCAAGTGAGTAGCCGGCTTAACTCTAATGCATATAGCTCGCATTCAATTAACGACCTTGCACTTAACGATAGTAAGGTTAATTCTTCTGTCATTCACAATTCGAATACGTTGGAAAATGTATACACACTTACCTTATCATGTAATATCTCTCGCGACAATTGCACGCGCCCGCGCTATACTACTTTATTGGTGACAGCAAAAATAAAAGTCATAGATAAATACGATAATGAACATTATATTCGGTGTTTAGTGGACCCTAGATCCCAAAGCGATTATATTACAAAAAAATGTTATAAGCGTCTATTTCTTTCCGCTACAAATAAAAATCGTTTTACGGGAGCACACGGAATCGGTGGTGTGTCCTAAAAGATTTTAGGTGTCACTTCTCTGCAGTTTACGTCGCGCTTTAATGATAACAAGGATTATCATATTAAACCATTAGTGGTTCCGACCATTACGGGTCAGTTGCCAGATTCTTTAGGAGATATTTCAAAAATTCGCCATATAGATAAATTGCGCTTAGCAGATGATCCATTTCATCACCCTGGGGTTATTGATGTTTTATTGGGTGTTAACACTTACTTAAAAAAATTGTCACATGAAAACTTAATTCAATCGCAATCGCCTAGTGCTATAGAAACATCACTCGGATCACTGTTCTCCGCGTTTTTTTGTTTCGTGTTCTTACGAAACAAATTTAAATCGTTCAAAAATGAAATAATAGTTTTAGCATATACTGTAAATTAAGTATAGATTGTAAACTTTATGTAACATGTTATGTAAATTAGTCTATTGATACAATACTCAGATTTGTTTTTAGTATTTTGTAATCACTTTGACACCGCCTACCCGTAACTTTTGGGTCCAATCCGTGCAACTGCAAAAAAATGGAATTGTATTTTGTGCTGAATAATATAAATGAATTAGGTGACTCTTTAATGAACGCAATTTATAATAATTTTTCCTTTCTTGTCTCGCCGCCACCGGTCACTTGTACCAAACACGCTATACTATATCCGGTAACCGCTCACATCTACGATGTTTTAAGACTTATCGTTCTAGTAAAACCTTACGCTTAATTGTTAATTAAAACCTTGTGGGTTCTTAGGCTTCACTGGGACGATACTCCACCCGCTAATATTGTCAATATATTTTGAAAACATAATAATGAAAAATCAGCAATAACCAGATAACTAATTTCATTGTTTGAATAATTGCCTCTTTATTCTATTAGTCCTAAACGCGGTTGTTAATCTCTAGGTTCCGGGTTAGATTCCTAGTCGGGCTAAAATTAATTGTTTGTTTTTTTACTTATACTTTTATACTTAATTTTTGGCATTATTATTATTGTTAATGTCTTTCAGTTTATTTATTTGTCAGTTCGTTTACTATAAATTCATTGCTTATGCATAGTTTTTGATATTGCGTTTATTGTTCACCCGTGCTTATTTATTTCCAATGAGCAATGTATTTCAGAATTACATTTAATCTCACATTTACAGTTCTCACGTCATATAGGCGTAAATGAAAATTGACATGTGTCGCTGCTCGACTTTGCTGACGCTAGTGAAAAGGCTTACGGTTGTGTCATTTATTTGCACGTTATTAACGGAAGTGGACCTCCTATTATAACGTTCATCTGTTCTAATTCCCGAGTGTCCCCACTAAAAACTATAACTTTAGCTAGACTTGAGCTATGTGCTTATTTTTGATCGCTAAGTTAGTACGCAACGTAATCGATTCGTTGTCGTGGAAATTTGTTAATTGTTGTCCAATGAGAATACTGACAGGGCCTCTCCCGGGTTTTACTATCTACCGCCTTTATGCTCAGCATGTGCACTCGACAAGCTCACAAATCACGCAACCAAAATAAAGCAAAGTGAATAGACATTTGTTATAACGCTATATTTCGCGATTTTTTTGGAAAAGTGTATATGCGAAGACAGCCGTCGTCCAATCAATGCGCAGCGCGGCCACTGGAGGCATGAGGCGGCTCAGGGGAAGTACAGGTGAGTGCACATGGCTTTCTTCCCGTCCGTCCTGTAGTCCGAATTTGGGGATATTTGCAGTATCGCGAAATAATATATTCTCACCGCATTATACATTCTATAATCTACGTAAAATTATCCCTTTAATAACTCTGAACCAGCGATTGGTTATTAAACCACACGATCCATAGATCGCCTCCTCCGGGCCAGGATAATTAATTTTATCCATCAAACTTACTTTCATACATTCTGTTTCTCTTCGTGACCTATCCTCATAACACCAAGCACATGTAACAAACCGGCTCTTAATTGCAATTTATAATGTCGGTGGTGCCAGCGTGGAACTAACTCGGTTTGATATTTGAAATTTTAATGCGAACACTTATTCCTTGAGCTATGTCTCCAAAAGGTATTCAGTAAAAATTATTTTATGCTCAAATATGCGCAAATATCTATTTTTATTGTACTACACTGCTTTGGTAGTGTAACATATAATGTAATTATTATAAGTAAATATGATTTATTCTTATTATTTCGTTCTGTGGTTGACTTTAAGAGTAAAGAGGGTTTTTAAAGGTTTTGTATATTTACTAAGATTTTTTTACAGACAAATACCGATCCGTCTCGGCTGCGCAAAGGTGATTTCTGGATATCGATAACAGCGTCACCTACCGGGTCCAATTTTGAATCTAAACTATGCAGGAACCCACTCACACACAAAAATTTCATCAGTTCTGTTAACAATTACAGAAGAATTATATTTAAATAATAATAAACGGTGAAATGTTAAATGATAAATGTGAAATGTTGAAGTAAAAACCAAAATGTCGTTTGAATATGTACATTATAATCTGCATCCCCTATTTTCCACCCTCAGTGATGGATTTTTTCTTTAAATTCATACAAGACCACAGCTATATAAGTAAAACTTAATTGTTACTAATATTTACAATTAACATGGCTAAATGATGTCTGAAATAAAGTTATTATTATTGTTATTATAATTTATTAAATAAAATTAAATCAGTTTAGCTGTTTCCTTGAAATCGGTGTAATTACACTAAAAAAATACGCATTATACATAGAACCATCTCGTCTTTTGTACTTGGTAAATAAATCCATGATAGATAGAACTATTCTTACATTTAGACAAGCCATTCCTTATCGTCAGCTGACGTATATTCTTTCGTAGGAGAGTTATCCCAGCATTTTGTAGTAATGGAAACAATCAACACTTTGTGCTTGAAAAATATTTGGTAATAATGGCTGTCCCATAGTGGATAGGCAGTATCAGCATGTAATATAATGTATCAATAAAATACATATTTTTATGAAAAATATCAAGCTGTTTCTATATCAGTAAAAGAAATAATTACTAAATAAAATTGCCACTCATAGCAATCCAGTTGGTTTATTTCTCAGATTATGTTCCCAGTAACTGAGATGTTAGTGTGTTCAAATACAATTTATGTTAAAAGAAAACTTAAGCGTAATATAAGGTTTTGATATTCATCGAAAATTCAGATAGCGGGAGGAAATATTATAGTGGTTAAATAAATATTGCAAAATATGTAATCATCTCTTAGTTATTCATTTTTGCGCAATTTACCCACTTCCGACTCTGATGCCGCCACGGCTTTAAACGACGTACTCCCGGGGATAAGAGGCCGCCAAAGTTTACGGAGTCTAAATCAAGGGACAAAGTAATAGGACCCGACGGAGTCTCATGCCATTGTTTCTAAATATTTCTCAAGGCTCTAAAACCTAGGGATCATTTGTAGATTTTTGTGATTTGGATATACACTTGTACTTTTTTTAAAACATTATTTTAATAATATATAATATAATATCTATTTTAAATTATTAATTTAATATTGTGAAACAAGTACAAGGGAATATCCAAATCACAAAAATTAAGATAAAGTTTCACCCAGTAGCAACAATCGTAAATATAAATGATAACATTTGTAGAGACAAGAGCCCTTCGTATAATATCGTTCAGAAAATTGTGTCGGGACAACCAACAAGCACTTTTCATGATGAAAGTCCGACTAGCCCAAACTCGTGAAGCCGCTTCCATAACTAATGATACATACATTTTTTTACATGTGTAATAAAAATCAACACTTATTCTTAATATGCAATTATTTATAAAACATTAGTAAACAAAATACTAAAACAATTATAAGAAGTCAATAACTTATTTTTAGTGGGAAATGTTGGCTTGGTATCCAATCTTAGACAAGGGATGAAAGCCTATATGCATTTGTTCATGATGTATGGGCCACATAATCCACTTAACAAAAAGTGGGCGGTGTGCTCGTTTGTCACTCTTACTTGCTTTGCATAAGTTAGACATATAATGCAGCGATGTAGTTTAAGTAGAATATCTAATTTTATTTTATCGTATATTTTATAATCTTTGATAATACATAATCGTTTTTGCGCCTATTAGTCATTGTATGACTTCTGAACTACTTGACCGATTGAGTTAATACTCAGTCATAGCTATGCTAGAATGAATAGATACGTTGCAGTCAAGTCATAAACAAATTTAAGATTTATGAACCAAACTGACTCATATATTTACAAATATTAAAGTAATTATTGAAAAAATATTAAACTTAAAGTGAATCTGTGCCTAATTTTAAATTGCAATATTTAATGGATCATAACATTGATTGTTGATTCATTCATACTGTACTATACTTTGTTTATATCAGATATACTCACGTAGCGACATCTCTTTAATACTTACTGAACTTCTTGGTATTTTTCCATTACTGCGCATGCTTCTAGATAGCGCAAATGTCATCAAAAGATAATATTTCCAACAGCAATAAGCTCTTAGTGAAATGCCATATATGCAAAAAATATGTAGATTCAAGAGACACTGCGCTATGTTCCATATGCAAGCACTCATTCGAATTTAACTGTGAGAGCTATCCCGAATATCGGATAATGAAACCAACAATACGAAGTAAATGGAAATGCAAAAAGTATAGAAATCACACAAAAGTTTTTCGGAACCTAACAGCGACGTTTCACAAAGAGAAAGTACTTGTATTTATAATATATCAAGCTCTACTGTACTCTCTGAAAACATGGAACACGTTACCGCAAGGAAAAAATATTACGTAAATGTCACCACCGAAAACTCTTTTGCCTCTCTATCGGATGACGATGAAGGAATATCGCTATCAGCCACTTTGTTAAACCGGAGCTGCCCTATCTTAAATACAAATGTGTACCAGGAATTAGAAGAGCATAAATTAAAATTGACTGAAATGCAAGAACAACTCCAAATTACTGAAAATGAACTTGAAGATTTACTGTCGGAAAACGTAAAGCTAAAAGAAGAACTACAAACATACAGAAGGAAAAACGCTAGTCTTATCAAGTTTGGAAATTCACCTAAACCAAGTCATAAACATTAAAAAAATACGTTAAATAGTACCCGTAACGCAAGTGCTGCTAAGGAGCAGCTAATAACAACTTTAAAAAATAAAATTTCTTGTTTAGAGACTGAACTGGAATAAAACGTTATAGAATTGAATTCTCTGCGAAACTATATTAAATTAATTAATCTAAAAGAGTTGTGTTTGCTACGAAAAAATGTACCATTTAGTTCAATAAAATCAACGTTATCAGGAAGCCTAGAATACTTACATACGTGTAAACCCAATGTACAGCACAGGAGGGAAGAGATGGAGACTATGGTTCCATTATCTTACACATCTAGTTCGAAAAACAAAGTATGTGTTCTTAGTTGTGATAACAACAATAATATACTATCACATATAAAAATCAAATTTCATAATTATAGTTTCTGTCATTACTGCAAGCCTGGTTCTGGGATAGGGGAGTTGTTATTAAAGATAGATTAAACAATTAAAGATTACTGTGTAATATTTTTAGGAAGCAATGATTTCGAAAGATCAATTAATTGTCGGTCTTTAGTAAATTATATAAGAAAAATATTATATAAAATCTCACACACTAATGTTGTTATTTGTTTGCCAACATATAGGTATAAAAAGTATTCTAACTTATTAACCTGGAGGATTGAATCTTTCAATAATTTGCTTCAAGAAGACAATGTAAAACACGAATACGCCTATGTTGTAGACTCAAACTTGCACCTTAGATACGATTTTACAATGTTTGATATGTACACGGGCAATGTGAATAACTATGGCACAAAAATAATATTTAACGATATCCTTGAAATCGTAGAGGCAATAAGACGCTGGAATGAAAAATGTGTTAAGGAGAAAAGAATAAGCGTAAGCGAATCATGTAACGAGCCAGTCCAGCCAACCGCAAACAGAACGTCAAAACAAAAGGTACTAGGGAAGTCCTAGTGGCGGACACCTAAGGTTATTTATAAATAAAATAAAAATATTTTAAGAAATGTTTATTAAATTATGACTTATATTAGATAACAAGTTAGAAATCAAATTAAATTAACAAAAATGCAACCTCTGCTAAAAATAATTAATACTATCAATCAAACTTTGGTAACAAAAATATAATTTTAAAAATACCTAGTACCGGACGAATATTTGTGCATACCCTAGCAGACATTTCAAATAACTTCATCGATCACATGAAGCCATCTCCACACTCTGGAATGTCTGCACATGCTTCATGTACCCACCCGACAGGATGAGCACTGGATCCAGTCTTCGTCAGTGTCTTCTAAGCAAACTACGCAAATTGTTATGTTTGTGTTAGATGTTCATTAATGGTTCTACTTCTTCCTTTCTTTCTTTGGTTTCACGTTTGTCGCTTCTTTTCCTTGTCATCTTTCCTTTGGTTTTAATTCCTTTGGTTTGCTTTCCTTTACCTCCATTGCTACTTTAAACTTAGATTTTATTTCCTTCTTTTTATCTTTCATGTTCTTTCATTTTCTTTTCTTCTGCCACTTTTGTATGGCGATGAAGTTAAAATTTCACTTCGTTCCTCTTTCTTTTCGAGCTGCTGTTCGTTTTTTGCTGCGTCAGACAACGGTGATAAGTTATGGATTATCTGAACAAGATCGAGCAGAACTTGTCGACGGTTTGGACTTGTGTTATAGGCTCACTAATAGATTGTTCAGATTCTTTCATTTGCTCTTCTATGATTAAGTTTGATATCACGACAGCTTGTTCGTTGTTTAGTGCGTTCGATGAGTTTCTGTTTGTTCTAGTGGTATATTGGTCATATCTGCAGCCAAATAATCTAGGTCAGAAAATAAATGTCTGTCAAATGGATGGATTGGTGCATTTGAATCAGATACTGCAATATCCAATCGAGCTACTTTTATAAATGCTTCTTGATCAAACCAGCAATGTCGTAATCCGTTATCCGACATCCAGCATTTGTTCTTATCCACATGTCGCACGTTGGCTGTATGCATCTTTATGGCTTCATAATGTCCTGTCGAGACTGGAGCTTGTGCGTAGTGTGGTGAACTCATCAAGTGAATATGTTTTCTCTGCAAAATTGATTACCGCCAATGTCTTGTGGCTGCAATGGCCATCCATTAGAAGCAACACAGGGTTCTCTCTTGGTTGGTTGCGTGTGTTTGACGAATATTCTTAGATATTGCAAAAAAAGTCATATTCATACCCTTTTGCTGACCCACGTGCTCTCAGCTGGAGCATTCACCATAAGCCTTTCATTCATTCTTTGTCTGGAAATACGAAAATGGGGTATGTAGTGACCATTAGCATCATACAGAACAAAACTGTGATGTTTTGCCTCTCAGCAGAAGTGAGCACCTACTTGACGGATGGCTTTCCAGGGCAGAACTTTTGATGTTTGTGCACGCAACTGACACCAGTTTCATCACAGTTATAAATTCTTGAGGGTGTGAATTTGTACTGTTTCATCAGCTTTTCAAGGTTGTCGTAGAATAGATCCACTTGTGGTTTGTTAAATTCTACGGCGCGCATCATGCTTGTCGATTCCGGTGCTCTCAACGAAATGTCAGAATGCCTTTTCATGAAGTCGTAGTAAAAATGTTTACCAGCACTGCCTTTTTCTTTATTAAATCGATCAGGAATCTTCATGACTTCAGCTAAGTCGTATGCTAATTTTAGAAACTCCTTTTTCATGAGCGGCATGCATGTATTCGATAAATCTTTAATGTGGTCCACCAAGACTTGTTCATACTCTGCTGAGAAGGTGCTAGTGAACCTACCTAACTTTGGTTTCATTGTTATTTCTTCTCCTCGATTTAGGGCCTTTATTTTATCATGTATAGTGCTTTTAAGAATATTGTATTGCATTGCAGCTTGTCTTACACTCAGTTCTTTTGACATAACCTTATCAATAGCAGTTTGTAAGCTCTGTGGCTCCCAGGATCCTTTCTTTTTCTTCTCTTCCATTTTAATTATCTTCTTTCTTCTATACTCTAAAACAAAATTAAATAATTAGAATAAATGACGTAAATTCTCACAAGAAATATCAATATGTTTACTGTCCGGCGCTAAGGGACGGCTTAGTGTCCGGTGCTAAGGGACAGACATTTTCGTTTATTAAGTGGTACCTACTAAAATTGTTTAAAAGATCTAATAATATTCTACCAATTTACGGATAACAATCAAGTACTACTTTTATCTTTGAATACCACTCAAATGTAAATGCATAAATATACTAGAATTACTTACATTGATATTTAGGTGACACCGTGATTTCGCGCCTAAAACAGCAAACTGTTGCTCCCGCCGTGGCCGTGTGCGTCACTGGCGAGGCGCGGCGCGTGATCCTGTACCTGTGTGCCCCCCGCGCCCCTTTCACTTGTATTTTGAATCGAACAGATTTATACTCGCTTAAATAGTACGAGTGTCCGGCGCTAGGTGCCGTCCGGCGTTACGGGACTTCCCCTACACCTATTTACTTTCCGCTTAAAAAGAAGAGTGACTTTTTTCGTGCCTCAGTCTAATAGGTCCTCAAGTAAATAATTAAATATCCTACATCAAAACATAGCAAGTGCAACAGCTAAAAAAAAATTGGAAAAAAACTATTTTTACGGATTTTATCGCGTTTAATTTTACTATTTTGATTCCCGACGTTTCGGGTGCTTTACAGCACCCATGGTCACGGGGGGGACTGAGGTGTTTGACGTCCCAATGTCATAGTTAGCCCGGCTACCTTCAGTTCTTTGAATAATTTTTGGTCCGATCTACGCAGAATGAGCTTACAGTATCTTGAAGTCTTGCAGTGGTATGCATGGGTTTGGATTTAATTTTGTTAATTATAGAATCCCAAGCAGATGGCAGCACCCATCCATCTTCTCTATTGAAATTAGGATGTTTTTTAATTTCAATAGTCTCGCGTATCATCCTTGGTAGGAATCGGTGTTCTTTTGCGAGGATTTGTGGTCTATCAAATCTGATGTAATGGCGGGGACGACCTTGAACATGTTCACAGACTGCAGACTTCCCAAAGCGTCGGTGCTTCATTTCAGCTATATGTTCTTTCACGCGGTTTTTAATGGATCTTTTTGTTTGTCCTATGTAAGAGAGACCACATTCCCAATCATGCTTGTACACTCCTGCATCTTGTAGAGCGATATTATTTTATTATTATTATTGGTAAAAATTGACTAATCTTCTTCGGCGGCTTGAAGTATGTTTTAATAGAAGCTCGCTTCGCGGGACCCGAAGCTTGTTGTCTTGCAATACTTGCCCGACTTGCTGAAGCTCGGTGGCCAGATGTTTTCTGTCACAGATCTCTCGTGCTCTCTGAAACAAAGATTTTCCCACGGTAGCTAACTGTGATGGATGATGGTGCGATTAACAATTTAAATATCGATTGGTATGGGTCTTTTTCCTATACACAGTGTGACCAATAGTGTTATCAGAATTTCGGATGACTAAAACATCTAGGAAAGCTAAAGAATTGTTTGCTTCTAACTCCATTGTGAATTGTATTTTAGAGTTAATGGAATTAAGGTGGTTTAAAAATGCAGTTACTTTCTCAGATGGTAAAATTGTGAAAGTGTCGTCTACGTACCGCTTGTAGAATCTTGGATATACAGGAGCAGTAAGAAGGGCTTTCTCCTCAAAGTCCTCTATGAATATGTCGGCGACTATGGGAGATACAGGTGAGCCCATTGCTACACCATCTATTTGCTTGTAGAACTCCTCCTTCCACAATAGATAGCCAGATGTAAGGCAGTGTTTGAGTAATACTGCATATTCTGTAGGCATGTTGTATTCTTCTAGCTTCCTGGTTACAATTGTGATGCAGTCTTCAATAGGTAAGCATGTAAATAGTGACTGAACATCAAAACTGACAATAGTTTCATTGTCAGCGAGATGTAGGTCTTTTATCTCACTAACAAAATGGTACGAATCCTTCTTGTGTGCTCTGGTTTGTCCTCTCAGCGGTGACAGAACTTTTGCCAAGTGTTGAGCCAATTTATAAGTTGGTGAGTCGATCTGGCTCACTATAGGACGTAGTGGAGCGTTTGGTTTGTGTATTTTTGGTAACCCATACAACATCGGTGGTTTGGTACACGGCGGTATTATCGAATTTACGTCGAGATCTAATTTTTCGGAGTAATTCTTTAACAGATCGCTTGTTGTTTTAAGCACATTGGTTGTAGGGTCTGCTTTGACCTTTTTGTACGTACTTTCGTCCGATAAAAGTTGATGTATCTTAAAATTATAATCTGACGTATCCATTACTACCGTAGGATTTCCTTTATCTGCACGAAGAATCGTGAGCTCTGGTCTGTTGCGTAAGTTGTACAACGCTTTAATCTCGGTTTTGGGGAAATTTAGTTTCGGCACTGAACTTCGACGTAACAGGGACGAAATGTCTTGACGTATGGCCTCTAAATCTTCCTTTCCCACATTGTTTTTAAACAGACAATCCTCAACGTTACAGATAATTTCCTCATACGGGATTTTTCGCGGTGTTATTGCGAAATTCAGGCCCTTCGATAATACTTTTATTTTAGGTTCGTCCAGTGTTTGTTTTGACAGATTATAGACCGTATATGCGTTGTTTATTGTAAGTGCCTGTGGTCAACAGTTGTGTTTCGTTTTTACGTTGACGTGGATGTTTGGCATTTGATTTGATCGTTAATTTCTGGTATTTTTCTATTTGTTTATTTTTGCATTCATTATATTTAGATTTTTTACGTTTGTCTAAAGTTTTGATGCAATTATTAAAATCAAATGGCGTTAAAACTGTCTTTACTCACTGGACAAATTGTCTATAGTATTATTTATGAATTGTAGATCGAACCGTTTTTGCTGAATCATCGTTCGTAACAACTTTTTACTTGCCTGATTTAAGATCTTAGCGCTTCCTCGAATGTCCATTTTGGTTGATATTTTCACACACGTAGGAATGAGATTATGGTCTCTGCATCTCTTCAAGAAATTTAAAATGTTATATATCTTGCACGCTTTGTTTTAAGATCTTCTAATCGGCGAATTTTATTTGCTATTACCAGTCCATACTGGTTTACATAATGATTTCCTTATATTAACGCGAACACTACACATTGAAGAAAACTATTTTTTACGGATTTTATCGCGTTTAATTTTACTACTTTGATTCCCGACGTTTCGGGTGCTTTACAGCACCCATAGTCACGGGAGGACTGAGGTGTTTGACGTCCCAATGTCATAGTTAGCCCGGCTACCTTCAGTTCTTTGAATAATTTTTGGTCCGATCTACGCAGAATGAGCTTACAGTATCTTGATGTCTTGCAGTGGTATGCATGGGTTTGGATTTTAAAACAATTGGATTGGAAAATTAAAACAGACCCTACAACCAATGTGCTTAAAACAACAAGCGATCTGTTAAAGAATTACTCCAAAAATTAGATCTCTACGTAAATTCGATAATACCACCGTGTACCAAACCACCGAGGCTGTATGGGTTACCAAAAATACATAAACCAAACGCTCCACTACATCCTATAATGAGCCAGATCGACTCACCAACTTATAAATTGGCTCAACACTTGGCAAAAGTTCTGTCACCGCTGAGAGGACAAACCAGAGCACACACGAAGGATTCGTACCATTTTGTTAGTGAGATAAAAGACCTACATCTAGACAAAGTAACTGCATTTTTAAACCACCTTAATTCCATAAACTCTAAAATACAATTCACAATGGAGTTGGAGGCAAACAATTCTTTAGCTTTCCTAGATGTTTAGTGTTTTGCTCTAGTTTATCCTCTCAGAGCACACACAAAGGATTCGTACCATACCATACCAACACACAGACCACAGTCGAGCGCGTGCTTGCTATACTACCCTATGTAAGAGGAGTCACAGACAAGGTTGGCTACATGTTGAAGCGAGCTTCTATTAAAACATACTTCAAGCCGCCGAAGAAGATTAGTAAATTTTTACCATCCGTCAAAAATATCTAATATCACTCTACAAGATCCAGGAGTGTACAAGCTTGATTGTGAATGTGGTCTCTCTTACATAGTACAAACAAAAAGATCCATTAAAACCCGCGTGAAAGATCATAAAGCTGACGTGAGGCACCGACGCTCTGGGAACCCGCCATTACATCAGATTTGATAGACCACAAAGAGGAGCAAAAGAACACCGATTCCTACCAAGGATGATACGCGAGGCTATTGAAATCAAAAAACATTCTAATTTCAATAGAGAAGATGGATGGGTGCTGCCATCTGCTTGGGATTCTATAATTAACAAAATTAAATCCAAACCCAAGCATACCACTGCAAGACTTCAAGATACTGTAAGCTCATTCTGCGTAGATCGGACCAACAATTAATATTCAAAAAGCTGAAGGTAGCCGGGCTAACTATGACATTGGGACGTCAAACACCTCAGTCCTCCCGTGACTATGGGTGCTGTAAAGCACCCGAAACGTCGGGAATCAAAGTAGTAAAATTAAACGCGATAAAATCCGTAAAAAATAGTTTTCTTCAATGTGTAGTGTTCGCGTTAATATAAGGAAATCATTATGTAAACCAGTATGGACTGGTAATAGCAAATAAAATTCGCCGATTAGAAGATCTTAAAACAAAGCGTGCAAGATATATAACATCTTTAAATTTCTTGAAGAGATGCAGAGACCATAATCTCATTCCTACGTGTGTCAAAATATCAACCAAAAAGGACATTCGAGGAAGCGCTAAGATCTTAAATCAGGCAAGTAAAAAGTTGTTACGAACGGTGATTCAGCAAAAACGGTTCGATCTACAATTCATAAATAATACCATAGACAATTTGTCCAGTGAGTTAAAGACAGTTTTAACGGCATTTGATTTTAATAATTGCATCGAAACTTTAGACAAACGTAAAAAATCTAAATATAATGAATGCAAAAATAAACAAATAGAAAAATACCGAAAATTAACGATCAAATCAAATGCCAAACATCCACGTCAACGTAAAAACGAAACACAACCGTTGACCACAGACGCTTACAATAAACAACGCATATACGGTCTATAATATGTCAAAACAAACACTGGACGAACCTACAATAAAAGTATTATCGAAGGGCCTGAATTTCGCAATAACACCGCGAAAAATCCCGTATGAGGAAATTATCTGTAACGTTGAGGATTGTCTGTTTAAAAACAATGTGGGAAAGGAAGATTTAAAGGCCATACGTCAAGACATTTCGTCCTTGTTACGCCTAAGTTCAGTGCCGAAACTCAATCTCCCCAAAAACGAGATTAAAGCGTTGTACAACTTACGCAACAGACTAGAGCTCACGATTCTTCGTGCAGATAAAGGAAATCCTACGGTAGTAATGGATACGTCAGATTATAATTTTAAAATACATCAACTTTTATCGGACGAAAGTACGTAAAATAAAGGTCAAAACAGACCCTACAACCAATGTGCTTAAAACAACAAGCGATCTATTAAATAATTACTCCGAAAAATTAGATCTCGACGTAAATTCGATAATACCGCCGTATACCAAACCACCGAGGTTGTATGGGTTACCAAAAATACACAAACCAAACGCTCCACTACGTCCTATAGTGAGCCAGATCGACTCACCAACTTATAAATTGGCTCAACACTTGGCAAAAGTTCTGTCACCGCTGAGAGGACAAACCAGAAGAGCACACAAGAAGGATTCGTACCATTTTGTTAGTGAGATAAAAGACCTACATCTCGCTGACAATGAAACTATTGTCAGTTTTGATGTTTAGTCACTATTTACATGCTTACCTATTGAAGACTGCATCACAATTGTAACCAGGAAGCTAGAAGAATACAACATGCCTACAGAATATGCAGTATTACTCAAACACTGCCTTACATCTGGCTATCTATTGTGGAAGGAGGAGTTCTACAAGCAAGTAGATGGTGTAGCAATGGGCTCACCTGTATCTCCCATAGTCGCCGACATATTCATAGAGGACTTTGAGGAGAAAGCCCTTCTTACTGCTCCTGTATATCCCAGATTCTACAAGCGGTACATAGACGACACTTTCACAATTTTACCATCTGAGAAAGTAACTGCATTTTTAAACCACCTTAATTCCATTAACTCTAAAATACAATTCACAATGGAGCTAGAGGCAAACAATTCTTTAGCTTTCCTAGATGTTTTAGTCATCCGAAATCCTGATAACACTATTGGTCACACTGTGTATAGGAAAAAGACCCATACCAACCGATATTTAAATTGTTAATCGCACTATCATCCATCACAGTTAGCTACCGTGGGAAAATTTTTGTTTCAGAGAGTACGAGGGATCTGTGACAGAAAACATCTGGCCGCCGAGCTTCAGCACGTCGAGCAAGTATTGCAAGACAACAAGCTTCGGGTCCCGCGCCTACGTCACAGTGACCGAGTGAAGCCGGCCACAGTCGAGCGTGTGCCTGCTGTACTACCCTATGTCAGGGGAGTCACAGACAAGGTTGGCTACATTTTGAAGCGCTTCTTCAATTTGAAAGCTTCTATTAAAACATACTTCAAGCCACCGAGGAAGATTAGTCAATTTTTACCATCCGTCAAGTGTAATATCCCTCTACTCAAGCTTGTACACTCCTGCATCCTGCAGGAGTGTACAAGCTTGATTGTGAATGTGGTCTCTCTTTCATAGGACAAACAAAAAGATCCATTAAAATCCGCGTGAAAGAACATATAGCTGACGTGAGGCACCGTCGCTCTAGGAAGTCTGCATCTGCGTAGATCGGACCAAAAATTAATATTCAAAAAACTGAAGGTAGCCGGGCTAACTATGACATTAGAACGTCAAACACCTCAGTCCCCCCGTGACCATGGGTGCTGTAAAGCACCCGAAACGTCGGGAATCAAAGTAGTAAAATTAAACGCAATAAAATCCGTAAAAATAGTTTTATTCAATATGTAGTAGTGTTCGCGTAAATATAAGAAATCATTATGTAAACCAGTACGGACTGGTAATAGCAAATAAAATTCGCCGATTAGAAGATCTTAAAACAAAGCGTGCAAGATATATAACATCTTTAAATTTCTTGAAGAGATGCAGAGACCATAATCTCATTCCTACGTGTGTCAAAATATCAACCAAAAAGGACATTCGAGGAAGCGCTAAGATCTTAAATCAGACAAGTAAAAAGTTGTTACGAACGGTGATTCAGCAAAAACGGTTCGATCTACAATTCATAAATAATACCATAGACAATTTGTACAGTGAGTTAAAGACAGTTTTAACGGCATTTGATTTTAATAATTGCATCGAAACTTTAGACAAACGTAAAAAATCTAAATATAATGAATGCAAAAATAAACAAATAGAAAAATACCGAAAATTAACGATCAAATCAAATGCCAAACATCCACGTCAACGTAAAAACGAAACACAACCGTTGACCACAGACGCTTACAATAAACAACGCATATACGGTCTATAATATGTCAAAACAAACACTGGACGAACCTACAATAAAAGTATTATCGAAGGGCCTGAATTTCGCAATAACACCGCGAAAAATCCCGTATGAGGAAATTATCTGTAACGTTGAGGATTGTCTGTTTAAAAACAATGTGGGAAAGGAAGATTTAAAGGCCATACGTCAAGACATTTCGTCCTTGTTACGCCTAAGTTCAGTGCCGAAACTCAATCTCCCCAAAAACGAGATTAAAGCGTTGTACAACTTACGCAACAGACTAGAGCTCACGATTCTTCGTGCAGATAAAGGAAATCCTACGGTAGTAATGGATACGTCAGATTATAATTTTAAAATACATCAACTTTTATCGGACGAAAGTACGTAAAATAAAGGTCAAAACAGACCCTACAACCAATGTGCTTAAAACAACAAGCGATCTATTAAATAATTACTCCGAAAAATTAGATCTCGACGTAAATTCGATAATACCGCCGTATACCAAACCACCGAGGTTGTATGGGTTACCAAAAATACACAAACCAAACGCTCCACTACGTCCTATAGTGAGCCAGATCGACTCACCAACTTATAAATTGGCTCAACACTTGGCAAAAGTTCTGTCACCGCTGAGAGGACAAACCAGAAGAGCACACAAGAAGGATTCGTACCATATTGTTAGTGAGATAAAAGACCTACATCTCGCTGACAATGAAACTATTGTCAGTTTTGATGTTCAGTCACTATTTACATGCTTACCTATTGAAGACTGCATCACAATTGTAACCAGGAAGCTAGAAGAATATAACATGCCTACAGAATATGCAGTATTACTCAAACACTGCCTTACATCTGGCTATCTATTGTGGAAGGAGGAGTTCTACAAGCAAATAGATGGTGTAGCAATGGGCTCACCTGTATCTCCCATAGTCGCCGACATATTCATAGAGGACTTTGAGGAGAAAGCCCTTCTTACTGCTCCTGTATATCCCAGATTCTACAAGCGGTACATAGACGACACTTTCACAATTTTACCATCTGAGAAAGTAACTGCATTTTTTAAACCACCTTAATTCCATTAACTCTAAAATACAATTCACAATGGAGCTAGAGGCAAACAATTCTTTAGCTTTCCTAGATGTTTTAGTCATCCGAAATCCTGATAACACTATTGGTCACACTGTGTATAGGAAAAAGACCCATACCAACCGATATTTAAATTGTTAATCGCACTATCATCCATCACAGTTAGCTACCGTGGGAAAATTTTTGTTTCAGAGAGTACGAGGGATCTGTGACAGAAAACATCTGGCCGCCGAGCTTCAGCACGTCGAGCAAGTATTGCAAGACAACAAGCTTCGGGTCCCGCGCCTACGTCACAGTGACCGAGTGAAGCCGGCCACAGTCGAGCGTGTGCCTGCTGTACTACCCTATGTCAGGGGAGTCACAGACAAGGTTGGCTACATTTTGAAGCGCTTCTTCATTTTGAAAGCTTCTATTAAAACATACTTCAAGCCACCGAGGAAGATTAGTCAATTTTTACCATCCGTCAAGTGTAATATCCCTCTACTCAAGCTTGTACACTCCTGCATCCTGCAGGAGTGTACAAGCTTGATTGTGAATGTGGTCTCTCTTTCATAGGACAAACAAAAAGATCCATTAAAATCCGCGTGAAAGAACATATAGCTGACGTGAGGCACCGTCGCTCTAGGAAGTCTGCATCTGCGTAGATTGGACCAAAAATTAATATTCAAAAAACTGAAGGTAGCCGGGCTAACTATGACATTAGAACGTCAAACACCTCAGTCCCCCCGTGACCGTGGGTGCTGTAAAGCACCCGAAACGTCGGGAATCATAATAGTAAAATTAAACGCGATAAAATCCATAAAAATAGTTTTATTCAATGTGTAGTGTTCGCGTAAATATAATAAATCATTATAATAATTTTGGAAATTACTATATCAGAACTCACGAAAAAAAATAACGAACCAGATATTATTTGTTTATCGGAGACATTCATAGAAAAAGGGTCGGATTTTTTTTTAAATTAAACAACTATACATTAGAAGCAAGTTTTTGTAGATTTGGAAAAAGAGGTGGAAGTTGCATCCTAGTAAAAAAACATTTTCTTTTTAATAAAATATTGTTATTAAATGAATATGGTGTAGAAAAACATTTTGGGTGTTTCGGCATTGAAATGTCAGGAAATAACCTTATTATTATAAATCTGTATAGAACCCCCAGAAGTGATAATAATTATTTTTTAAACAAGTTTAATTACCTGCTTAATATCCTTTATAAAAAATATGGATATAAAAAGAAAATTGTGTTGACAGGAGACTTCAATATTAACACGTTTAAATCTGGCAAATTTACAACTACGTTAAATGATTTAGCACTAAATTAGAACTTAACGATGCATATTGAAGAGCCTACCCGAAAATCATCTTGAATTGATCATATATTAAGTAATATTAAAACAGCAATACCAGTCATATTACCGCTTTATTTATCTGATCACAACACTGCCCAAATGTTGAAAATACCGGTTAAATCTGCATAACAAAACCCTAGATCCTATTTCGTTTATAAAAGAGATTAGTGCTCTGAAAATATAGAAAAATTTAATGGTTATCTTGGCAGTCTTACATTTAGTGACATTTTAGAAGAAACCAATACAAATAGAGCATTTGAAAAATTCCATGACTTATTTCTCCTACTCTACAATCTCTGTTTCCCGCAAATGAAAATAAAAATAAACAACACATACAATAAAGCTAAATGGATAAGCAAAGGACTAAGGATTAGTTGCAAGCGGAAAAGATAACTTAGATATAAACATTATATAAACAAAGACATCTTTAGTAAACGTATCTACACAAGTTATTCAAAAATCTTGAAAAAATGTATTTGCGTGTCAAACAAAATTAGAAATACATACATATTTAATTAACACATGTAAATAATGAAATAGGTAATAATTCAAAAAATATTAACATTATTAATATAAAAGATGACAATACAGTTTTAAAGGACCCAACTGATATAGCAAATAAATTCAACAACTTTTTTATTAACATGACCCATAACAATTACGTTAATAATAAAATAACTATTAATAAATAAATAAAAACTAATTCTACAGAGCTCAAGTCAATGTTTCTAAGAGAAATGTCAGAAAAAGAAGTCAGAAATGCAGTCATATCTCTTAAGAACTCAAACGCAACTGGTTACGATGGAATATGTACCAATATTATTAAAATTTCCATTGATAGTTTTATAAAAATAATTAATAATTATCTGACATTTCTATTCTATTTAATAATAATTAATAATTATCTGATAAGTAATTATATACAAATTTTAATTTCAATGTATCTTTCAAAATTTTGTAATTAAAAACTTAATAATGACTAACTGAATTAGACTTAGAATAAAATTTGATACTTGTATGCCTCTGTATAAGCGGTGAAACATGTTTGGTCTAGAATGTATGTAATTAACACCTGTATTTACCTTGTTTGACGCAAATAAAAGTTTTGAATCTTTTGAATCTTAAATATAATTGGTCGGGGAAATAGTTTCTTCGTATTTTGTTTGTATAAAATAGAAGAAAAATTTCTTTGGTTGTACTGTTTGTACTTGCCTGGTTTTAATATCAATACATATAAGACATTAAGGAAAAGAAAAATAAAAAGTAAAAAAACACTTACCCACCATTTTAAATTGTTTTTCTGTCCGCCAAAATGCATAAATCTAACGAAGAAATTTGATACATTCTGAAGTTTTATTACAAAAAAATGGGAAAATGCGACTCCAGCCGCGAAATAAATTTGCGACCTTTATTAGGTTCATAAATGCAGTGTCAGTAAGAGTAGCACAAAGTTGGTTCAAGCGTTTTACGTCAAGTAATTTTGATGTCAAAGATGCAGCTCGCTACGGTCAACCTCATATGGTTAAAGACGATGCCATTTTTGAAAAAGTGGAGATAGATTGGCATATTAGTAGTATTGAAAGAAACCTAATGAATCGAGTACTCATTTGCGATTCTCTATTGAAACGTAATGAAACCGGACCTTTTTTGAAAAGAATGATCACTGGTGATGAAAAGTGGATCACCTACGACAAGAACGTGCAAAAAAGATCATGGTCAAAGGCTTTTACCGCCGGGCAAAACCATCGATTCTGATCTCTACTGCCAGCAACTACTGAGACTCAAGCAAAAAATTGAGAAAAAAACGGTCGAAATTCATCAACAGAATAGGAGTGGTCTTTTATCATGATAATGCCAGATCACACACATCTTTGGCCACTCAGCAAAAGTTGAGAGAGCTTGTTTGGGAAGTATTAATGCATCCACCATATCATCCTGACCTTGCACCCTCAGATTTTTAACTGCTTCGGTCTCTTCAGAATTCTTTGGGTAGTGTTAGGTTCACATCAAGAGAGGACTGTTAAAACTACTTGTCGCATGTTTTGATCAAAAATCCCATGATTTATACAGCAACGGGATTATGTCACTACCTACAAGATGACAACAAGTTATCGAACAAAATAGCACACACACACATATATATTTACTATACTTTATATTTTGTATATTATATACTATATATATATAATATGCAAAATATAATTATCACAAATATAACAATAAAATGTAATTAAACTTTGAAATAGAGTGAATGGGGCTCTACACGCTATAGTGAAGAGTCAGAATGTGTCAAAAAAGGCACGTTTGGCAATTCACAATGCTGTGTTAGTCCCTACTTTAATGTATGCTAGTGAAAGTTGGGTCTGGCAGAAGAAGCATGAGAGTAGAATAAATGCTGTAGAAATGCGGTCATTAAGGAGTATACTAGGGCTGAATCTGAATGACAGGGTGAGAAATAGTGTGATAAGAGAAAAGTGTGGTTTGCAAGATGACGTTGTGACCAGGATTAAGAAAGGAATGCTTCGGTGGTTTGGTCATGTAGAAAGAATGAACGAAGAAAGAGCAAAGCAAATTTATGCTGCAGAAGTAAACGGCAGAGTCGGAAAGGGACGCCCTAGACGAAGGTTTATCGACCAAATTGGCGATATATTGAAAATGGGCCAGATTAGGAGTACCCTTAACCGACGAGCGTGTATGCGTAGATATATGGATGTAAAGGAGGCGAGAGAGATGTGCCAGTGCCAGGATCGTGCCAAATGGAAGTCCGTAGTCTCTGCCTACCCCTCTGGGTGACAGGCGTGAGTGTTTATGTATGTATGTATGTAAACTTTGAAAAAAAAATGTCTGGAATTTGTATATAAAATGCGAAGAAACTTTTTCCCTGAACTTTTATGTTTAAGTGCCAAAAATGAGCCACGTTGCAGCTATATTATGGTTGTAGCACGAATGGGTCAGCTCAAACGGGGTAGGACCACGCTCTCACAGAATACCAGCGTAAAATAGCAGCTTAATGCTGCTATGTTTCGTATGGTGAGTGTAGAGAACCGGAGACCCTTGTTACTGGAAACGAGGAATTTCATCTCAGTCCTCAGGGGTGACAACGCATCTACATTTTGATTGTAGATGTCTATGGACCACAGCATCCACTTACCATCAGATGGACTGTGTGCTCGTTTGTTACTCTTATTCTATAAAATCATACACATCGCGCCACCTGTCACCGCTTTCGCCACTTTTTTTCATAGGATAGGGTGACAAACGAGCACACAGTCCACCTGATGGTAAGTGGTTGCTGTGATCCATAGACATCTACATTTATTCTCAATAAAGAATCTAAATGCAGATGCGTCGTCACCCGTGAGGACTAAGATGGTATGCCTCTTTTCCAGTAAAATGGGTCTTCGGTTCTCTACACTCACCGTGCGAAACACAGCAGTGTCAAGCTGCCATTTTACGCTGGTATTCTGTGTGTCTGTGCGCCATAATATGTCAGAATAAGAAAAAGACACATGTCAATAAATTATTGCTTGTTTTTGAAAAGAAGTTTTCCTTATTATGTATAAAAAGTCTTAAGAAAAATCACTAATAGCTTCTCCAAATGTATTTAGTTCAGTTTTATTTCCTTATTATGTATGGTCTGAAAATATACCATTACGCTCAACCAACCCTGGACGTAATAATATGCTATCGACTTGCCGTTCGTTTATATGAACAGCTGTTTTATTCGTCATTGATTTAGTCTTTAAATTTAATATATAATAATATGTGTATAAATACATTCATCATCATCATCATTATTACAGCCCTTCAGTTCAGAAGTCCACTGCTGAACATAGGCCTCCCCCAAGGAATGCCACAAAGCACGGTCCTGAGCCACCTGCATCCATCGACTTCCTACATGTCTAACCAGTTCGTCACTCCATCTAGTGGAGTTCACCCTACACTTCACCTAACAGTACGATGCTGCCACTCGAGAACCTTTTTTCCCCATCGGTTGTCGGTTTTTCGAGCTATATGGCCGGCCCATTGCCACTTCAGCTTACTAATCCGTTAGGCTATGTCGGTCACTCTGGTTCTACTGCGGATATCCTCATTTCTAAGTTTATCACGCAGAGAAACCCCGAGCATAGCCCTCTCCATAGCTCGCTGAGCAACCTTGAGCATCCTCATACGGCCAGCAGTGAAAGACCACGTCTCAGATCCATAAGTCATCTAAAATACATTAAATGAAATTAAATTAAACATATCTTGTTGACGTTCATACTGCCAATGTCTTGGACTAAGTATAAGCATATGTATGTTATTACTCTATGGCCAATATTAAGCACTCGATAGTCTGTGGTCAAGCAGTCACACAGTGTAGAGACTATTGCTAAAGAATTTTAAAATTTTGCCAACAAATAATTACTCACAGATTGACTGAATAATCTGTGAATTTTATGTAATTTTAAATATTCCTTTTTCAAAGCATAAACACGTTTATTTAATATTTTGAAAATTGTATACTAGCTGTTCCCCGCGACTTCGCCTCGTGGATTTTTTTGCACAGAACCCTAAAATAAAAGTAGCCTATAAAATCAGCTATCTGCCAGTCAAAGTCCATTTCAAATCGGTTCACAGGTTTTTGCGTGATGCGTGTTCACGCCAAAATTTATAATTATATTTTGGCCAATTTACACAATATTTTTATGAATTATAGCTTATGTGTTATTTTGATGTATAATCTATATTGTTGTAAAGTTTCATTAAAATCTATTTAGTAGTTTTTGATAAAAGTAAGCAACAAAATAAACTACAACAAACTGTATATAGCCCGATAAAGAAAATGAAAACCTTTGCCATATTGCGCTTATTCACGAAACCAATTTCATTTACTGGCAATAGTGATTGCTAAAGCTAGATTTACATTACTGTTAAAGATGAAGATGAAATTGAAGTATGCTTTACATAGTTTGAAGGGTATCTCCCTTCACTTCCATAATTGCATGCACACAATTTTTGTTTCACGCGAATCTTAGTAAACTAATTTTCACATTTTTATCATAATAAATTTCCGCAAAGCAACACCAGATCCTACACATTACTGTCTTTCATTGTATTATGGCGGGTTTTGTCGTGGTGGTGTCTCTTGTTTTTAGGGTTCCGTACCCAAAGGGTAACCAACGGGTCCCTATTACTAAGCCTCCCCTATCCGTCCGTCCGTCCGTCCGTCCGTCCGTCTGTCTGTCAGCGGGCTATATCTCATGATCCGTAATAGGTAGATAGTTGAATTTTTCACAGAATGTGTATTTCTGTAGCCGCTATAACAATAAATAATAAAAATAAAAATAAACTAAAAATTAAAGGGGCTCTCAGTATAAACAAATAGTAGAAACGTGTTTTACGATGGTACGGAACCCTTCATGCAAGTCCGACTCGCACTTGGCCGGTTTTTAAATTAATTAATGGAAAAGTTCGCTAACTGCTAACTGGCTAGATGTATGGTGACACAAAAGAAAATTGAAGTGGCACGAGCTTACAGCCCACTTGATAGTAAATGGCTATTGCACACCAACTTGAAGTTGAGAACAAAGAGCCTTTGGATGCGTTGTCACCTCCGAGAACTAAGGTGGATTAACTCACAACCTGTAATTATACTGGCTATCTAATATCCTTCAGACCGAAACATAATAGTAGACAGGTGGTGTAACCTAACATAACCTAACCTTTTTTTTACATGGGGGAATGCCTACGCATACCCGCCGCGCAGGGGCAAGGACGGGCTATGTCGGACTCGCACCGACTAAAACCCCATGGTGTTCCACCTTCGTCGCATATTGGCAGGGCCACGGGAACGCTTTGGCATCCACAGCCCCACCAGCGCCGACCGCCCCATAGCGGCTCCTCCTCGGGAGAACTACTCCTCCCCCATCTCCTTCTCAGGTAAGGCGCACCAGAACACACGGCGCGCCTTCCTCCACGGCCTCCACCTACACCAGAGCAATGGACACCCCCGTGTCCGATGCGCGAAGGCAATGGGGCCAGGAAAAACGAGCACTCTGAAGCACTAGCCTTCCTGACCCCAGCGACGGATCTGGTCTATGGCTCCACCGCCATACAAGATTCGGCTGCGGAGGGTAGGGAGAGCGGCGCCTCGCAATACCGACACTCCTCTCCACCCGCAGCCCCACCACCACCGCATTAACGGTGCGGCCCCGTCAGAGTCGCGGAGGATAGGGCGAGTGGCGCGTCGCCATACCAACACTCCTCTTCCTCCGCGACTTCACCTCGGCTGCAGCGGTAGGGGGAGAGGGCACCCTTCTCGCCGCAGCCCACCGACACACATCCGAAGTGGGCTCGCTAAGCCCACTCGGAGTGGCCACCTCGGGCCGGCCCTACACCACGGGACAGCCAAGGGGTTCCGCTTAGTTCACCGCGGGTGACCAAGCCACAGCTACTAAGCCCCCTCGCCACGACAAGGCGGGAACCCATTCGGGGGGGGGAACCTAACCTAACCTAATTTATCAAAAAGAACTCCTAGGCAGAAAATATGTTAAATTATGAGGCCCATGGAGACCTATATCTATCATCGATTTAGAATCAAAGTGCAAAGTGTTGTCACCCGGCAGGACTGACATGGAATGCCTCGTTACCATTTAAAATAGTTCCTGGTACTTGTCACTCTTCTTCAGAAAAACGCAGAGTCACAGACAAGGTTGGCTACATCTTGAAGCGAGCTTCCATTAAAACATACTTCAAGCCGCCGAAGAAGATTAGTCAATTTTTTTTTACCATCCGTCAAGTGTCATATCCCTCTACAAGATGCAGGAGTGTACAAGCTGGATTGCGAATGTGGTCTCTCTTACATAGGACAAACAAAAATATGTTTAAAAACCCTCGTAAAAGAAAATATAGCTGACTTGAAGCACAGACGCTCCCGGAAGTCTGCAGTCTGTGAACATGTTCAAGATCGTCCCCACAAATCCTCGCAAGGACACACTGATTCCTATCAAGGATGATTCGCGAGGCTATTGAAATTAAAAAACATCCTAATTTCAATAGAGAAGATGGATGGATGCTGCCGTCTGCTTGTGATCCTATAATTAATAAAATGAAATTCAAACCCAAGCATACCACTGCAAGACTTCAAGATACTATTAACTCATTCTGCATAGATAAAGATAAAAAATAATGAATTAAACATTCCTCGGAAAAAGTACACATATTATTGTTTTAAAATAATTGCAACGTACAAAATTATAACAGACTTAAAGCATTGCGACTCTGGTAAAATTTATATCGTAGTTGGAAATCTTACGTCTTTGCCGGTAATTTATAGCTCATTCTCTTCATAAATATCTAGGGGTTCAAAACACATATAAGTCTATTTTATTTATAAATAAATAGATACCCACAATAATATAAAATACTGAAATGTTTTCAACTCAAAGATCACCGGAATATAATATTATTTTACATTTATTCACGTCGTAAAGCCAATTGCAGCTCTTTTATGGCTGCAGTACGAACAACGAACGGCTTGGCTCGCCCGGGGAAG
Source organism: Parnassius orleans (assembly GCA_029286625.1). NCBI lineage: Eukaryota > Metazoa > Arthropoda > Insecta > Lepidoptera > Papilionidae > Parnassius > Parnassius orleans. The sequence goes on along the minus strand of JAGSMP010000347.1, from coordinate 129,903 downwards.
GACATTCTCTCTAAGAATATCAGTATAATACTACTGTGTTGTATGGTGAGCGTAGTTTGTATAAAATAGCCTAATAAAATAGAGCGTAGACCGTTTTGTGGTATGTCACCCTTACTCCTATATAAAAAAAAATCTATTATGATAGCTCCATAATTTTGGATTTTTTGTTAAAAATGCGGCCATAAGCTATCAAATTATATGCTTGCTTATGGACTTTACAAATATGTGATTATCTCCTCTGTTGCTATAATATGTAGTTTTGAATTGACGAACCGAATCACATGAATTTTTACGTTCCATATATAACAGACATAAAAAAGGAGAAAGGAAAAATGTACTAAGCCGTTGAATTTTAGTGTATAAGAAGTTATTATAGAAAATGTTAAATATACAGTAATCAAATTTATAATAGCTTCTTAAGTGTAATGGTATGCCTCCTCTGTCAAAAATCTCTTACTCTATTTCGTTCCGCGGTTTTTACAAGCTGATTTGGTTGGAGAAGAAGTACAGATTTTTACCAAATGAAATTAACATAATATATATTTGTTTCTCCAAACTACTTCGCTTTAAAATTGCCACCTTTGTAAACTGTTACTTATATAGGTGCTTGTTTATTTCCGAGAATATTAAGATAATTAAAAAAATATTCTGTTTTCGCAACCAGGGAATTAGTTTTTGTAATGGTCACTCAAACATTACTATTACTGTTTTATAATTATGTTTATAATTTATCTGGCCATAAATTATAAATTGTACATTAAAAGTATAAAATTATTATAAATTTTTAATCTATTTAGGTACCTTTATTAAATTCTGAACATTTAAATCTCCTAATTTAAATTTTATGTGATTTTTACTAATTTTGAATCTTTAATAACTTAGCACATGGAAAAGCGTTTATCGGCTTTTAATGTAAGTGATCCGTTAAGATCAGTTACAAGGGGTAGGATAAAGTTTCCTAGAAATTACCTATGTTACTTTAAGAAAGAATAATGAGTGCTCAAAATTTTAATAAGGTATGCAAGCCAAACTTTCTTGGAAGCATGACGAAACATTTTTCAGTATTTTTTTTTCTGTATAATCATTATTTAAAATAATTATTCAAATTTAGTTATGTAACTTTAATATCTTCGTATTCATCACCAGCCCGTAAAATAGACCAGTCAAATTAGCGATTAACCTCGGAATGAGAGATAATAAGCTGAATTTTCGTATGTACCTACATTTTTGCATTCTAAAAGTTGTCTCAAATTTCTTATTAAAACTTGTATCTGCGTCGTAAGTTATTCAAGGTCAAAGGTAAAAAAAAGTTTTCCTGCGATTATCTCGGTTTATATTGCGCCAATGAAATCATTATAAACATTGTGGAGCACACTTTTTCATGCGCTCAACCATTTTTGCGATAGAGGATGGTGAACGCGCAGTGATCAGCCATACGTACTGTAATGCAAGGTCAACCGTGAATATGTACTTTAGCTTGTAGCCAGTGTAATGGGCAAGCTTGTCTCAATGCTTTTTCATTGCAAAGTGACTGTGAAGAAGTGAGTCCATTTGACCCTGGAATTCTGGAAGGTCTGGAAACAACAATTCTGGGCAACGAAGATAATAACAATGAAACAGAAATACCCGAACGTCCAGAAGATGGCGGTAAAGTAGAAAAAACCAATGCTTTTGTTCTTTAAATTATTAAATATTTACAGATTTTCATTGCAATTGAATTTAAATCGTAGGTAATTTAAAATGTATTGCTGCTAAATAAAGATCAAATTAAAATATACTAAATACTTCTACTTAAAATTTACTTTGATAAAATTAATATAACTTTAAGGTATATAATAATAACGAGTGTAATAAATTATCTATTATCTAAAAACTTACACATTTTAAAGATGAAATACTTTATTATTTTTCTACTTAAAATCTACTTTCAATAAATTAAGATATACAATAAGTTTTTAATTTAATGAGTTTTTATTTACACAAAGTAGGTAATTTTTATCAAATAAATATATTAAAAATATGTAAAATGATATTAAGTACAATGTATTAACTGATAAATAATACAAATTATTCAAAATTCAAGGTAGTATTAACAGATATTCACTGTTGACCTTGCATTACAGTTCGTATGCCTGAGCGCTGCGCGCTCACCGCTCGCGCATGAAAAAGTGTTTGAAATAAAATTTATCATAAATATTATACTATACAATTTTTATAATAAATGTTAACATCATTGGAGCAATAGAAACCAAGACAATCGCGAAAAACTGTTTTTTTCCTTTGACCTTGAATAACTTACGACGCAGACACCAGTTTTAATGAGACTTTTGAGACATCTTTTAGAACGCCAAAATGAAGGTATATACGAAAATTCAGCTTATTATCTCTCATTCCGAGGTTAACCCTTTTTTTATGCAAAATTGACTGGACTAAAAGTTCATTACCGGACATGTACCCCTCCCGTAGGAAAGCAGATTCAATCATTACGTGGGACTGGCAGAACACGATAACGAAAATATTTTTTTTCAATATAGATTATAACTTATACTTATTGAAAATCACTCTTATGTTTAATTTACCACTGTCTCAAGTCATATTAATTTTATAAGAATCCGATAATTTTATTGCTGAAATGCATAGACTTGTCTGTGGAGCACACTCTTTTAAATATTTAAGAATATTTTCAACTTCTATCTTAAACTAAACATATGCTATTTCTACAGTTCCACTAAATCGCTGTGTATGTCATTGGTAGACATTTGATTTGATGACAGCTCTAGTTTCGTTTTTCTCCATTTTGATGTTATCTCTACGATTATTCGTATTCAAATGAATGTACCTCCCGGGAATCGTAGCCTATTTATATCATGTTTTATGCTGATCTATTGGGTACATAAGCAAGCAAAAAAATTAAAAAATTTTTTTTGGTATTTTATGTGCACTAGAACTAACCGATTATCATTACTTTTGGATAACCCCTTACATTGCCTCTTCTCCAAACAAGAATTATTAATGTGCTATTAGGGCAAAGCTTTCTAGCTAAAACTTTATTCAATACATGACTAAAGGATTTTCCAGGCAACAATTACTGAACAGTTGTCCTTTTAAATAGTTTATTTAACATCATGCCCAAATTTTTTCCCAATGTCATCACAATACACGCTGATGTTTTTTTTATAGAACAAGGCTGACAAACGAGCACACATTCCACCTCAGATAAGTGGATACTGTGGCCCATAGATATTTTTCATTTACATTTATCCTCAATTAAGAATCAAAATGCAGATGCGTTGTCACCACTGAGGACTAAGATGGAATGCCTCCTTTCCAGTAAAACGGGTCTCCGGTTCTCTACACTCACCATACGAAAATACATCAGTATTAATCTGCTATTTTACGCTGGTATTATGTAAGAGCGTGGTCCTTCCCCGGTTGAGCCGACCGATTGTTGCTTCAACCATAATACAGCTGCAGCGTACCTCTACCACGTCAAGAAAAGTTTTATTGAGAAGTCAAAACGCTCCACACTACATTTACATGACTTTACCAGATTATCCATTGCCAATATTTGTTATTTTATTACACCCTGAGTTAATCTATATTTCATCATCATTATCAGCCTGCGGCAGTCCACTACTGGGCATAGGCCTCTCCCAAGGCGCGCCACTTAGCTCGATCTTCGGCTATACGCATCCAGTTGCTGCCAGCCGCCTTGCAGATCGTCGCTCCATCTAGCCAAGAGGCGTCCCACACTACGTTTGCCTAAACGTGGTCTCCACTCTATGACACGCCTACTCCAACGGTTATCGCTTCTGCGAAAAATGTGATCAGCCCATTGCCACTTCAGCCTGCAAATACGGAAGGCTATGTCGGTGACCTTGGTTCTCCGGCGGATTTCTTCATTTTTCGTTAGTGTCTACGTTTCGGCACCATATGTGAGTACAGGCAGGACGCACTGGTCAAAGACTTTCGTCTTCAAGCTTTGCGGTATGGGCGACAAAAAGACCTGACGAAGCTTCCCAAATGCTGCCCAGCCCAACTGAATCCGCCTATCGGCTTCCTTCTCGAAGTTGTTTTTATCTAACTGCACTATCTGGCCAAGGTAGATATACTCTTGAACAACTTCAAGAATCTCACCATCAACGATAATCGAATCTACTATGACGTGACCGTTAAACATGACTTTCGTCTTATTTAAATTCATACGCAGTCCGACACGTTGAGAGGATTCATTTAGGCTGCTAAGGATGTCTTGAAGTTCCTGCAGCGATTCTGCCATGACGACGATATCATCGGCAAAGCGTAAGTGGGAGATGTGTTCGCCATTTATATTGATGCCGCGTCCATTCCAGTTTAGCGTCTTAAAAACATCTTCCAATGCATTCGCCGTGTGGCAGCGGCTTTAAAATCCTGCCACCCCCTCTCTTCCCGTTAGTGTCGTACGAGGCGACTAAGGGAGAAAGGCCAAAATAAAAATAAATAAAAAATAAGCTTTGGCATCCGACAGATGGCGGAATAACCATCTCAATTCTTATGTCAGGCCAAAAATATCCAGATCTGTGATGGGCTGCAGCGTTACAGGTGCGACGTGTCTGACACTGCAATCGCCAACCCGCTTGGCCAGCGTGGCGATTAAGGGCAAAACCTCCCAATGGTAAGCACCAAAAAAAACACGGCCCCCAGTTCCCGGCCGTCCCTATGTACCTGACCGTGGTGGCGGTCATGGCAACTGTGGGACAGGGGGTGCTAAGAATCCCCGGGAGAGGGCAGGATATCACCACAAACTGGACCTGGCGACGTAAAATGGACGAACTCTGCGGCACGACGAGAACATTGCAGAATTAAGTAGAGTTGAAAAATGTAAGGTGGCATGTTCTGGGATTGAGTGAAGTTCAAAGAGAGGGAGAGGACACACTAATCCTAGAATCAGGCCACCTACTCTACCATCACGAGGGACATGATCTTTCCCAGGGTGGAGTGGGCTTTCTCGTCAATAGAGTTCTCCGTGACAACATTTTGGAAATCTCCAGTGTGTCGACGAGGGTAGCGTATCCTGTTTTAAAAAGTTTTAAATCTAACTGAAAAATATGCTGTAAAAGTTGTACAAGTTTACGCATTAACGTCGACACACTCGGACGATGAAGTTGAAGCTATGTATGAAGATATAAGGAAGGCTTTACACAACAAAACTAAAGCCGAGTTTAATGTCATCATGGGGACCTTAACGCCAAAGTTGGGAAGCATACAGGTGTTGAATCGATTATGGGACCGCACGGTTTGGGACGCAGAAAAGTCGAATTTTTAATGTATATGTATGTATGTAATCGTTTCCTTGTCTTAGGTCATACCAGAAACGAAGGGGACAGCATACATGCTTTGATTGAGTGACAGACTAAAGACATGATTATTGATACACCAGACCTAAAATAGATGGCAAACCCTATAATATCATTGAAATGTAACAAGAGTTGATTCTTGATTTTAAAACACATTTCAAGCACTGCAATAATTGGACAACTACTAGCTATGGAACTAAAATGTTATGAACAATGTAAGTGAATTTAAAATACAAGGAAATGGTTCCTCGAAAAAGAGAGGCTTCATCTAATGAATACTTATTTTCAAAAAAAGCATCAAAGGAAGTGGACCTGGCGCAGCCCCGACAACGGGACGAAAAATAAGATCGACTTCATCATGACGGACAAAAAGTATATATTCAGAGATGTCTCAGTGATCAATAGGTTTAATACAGGAAGCGATCACCGACTTGTTCGGGTTACTCTGAATATCGATTTCAAGATTGAAAGAGCCCGTCTGGTAAAGACCACGCTCCAACCAAATGCTTTTCAAACCATAGCGGGATCCCAACGTTTCCAATTGGAACTCCGGAATCGATTCGATGCCCTAAAACCCACATTGGACATTGACGAGGATCTCACTAGTGTCGTCAAGATCTTAAGAGATGAGGGGAATAGGTTGTGTAGTAGGTAACATATAGGCTGGAAATCTAAGCTCTCAGACGAGACACTTCAACTTATGCAAAAGAGACGTGAGGGAACAACAGCCGTGCCATCAGAACAGCTGGCACTCACCAGAATCGTAAGGAAAGCTGTACGGCGGGACCTGCGGCGCTCCAATGCAAACTTTATTCAAGAGGCAATAGGGCGAAACAAGGGTCCCAAAGTCTTTGCTCGCTTGGGAGCAGCCACATTACGAAACTAAAAAGATGCGATGGCAAAACCCTCACGTCAAAGCCTGAGATTCTCGCTGAGATCGAAGGCTATTACGGTACACTATATGCCTCCCAAAACCAGCAACCTGACCCGAAATGTGACGATCCCAGAGCCACACTGACCCGCCACTTTACCGACGAGCTGCCAGATATCTGTCTGGAGGAGATCGAGTTGGCCCTCATGCAACTTAAAAATGGAAAAGCCCCAGGAGAGAACGGAGTTACAACAGAGCTCTTGAAAGCGGGCGGACTACCATTGCTAAAAGAGCTCTGTCGAATTTTTAACTGCGTTTTACGAGATGGGAGAACTCCAAAGGCGTGGAGCAGAAGCATCACAGTTTTGTTTCACAAGAAAGGCGACAAGACATTGCTTAAGAATTATCGGCCCATCTCGCTTCTGAGCCACGTCTATAAGTTGTTTTCGAGGGTCATCACGAATCAACTCGCGCGGAGACTTGACGAATTTCAACCACCCGAGCAGGCTGGGTTTCGAGGAGGCTATGACACCACAGACCACATTAATACAGTAAGGCAAAATATACAGAAGACGAATGAGTATAATCAGCCTCTTTGTATGGCCTTTGTGGACTATGAGAAAGCCTTTGACTCCATCGAAACTTGGACTGTAATGAATTCCTTGCAGCGTTGCCGGATTGACTGGCGATACATAGATGTCTTGAGACATTTAAACACCACAAGCTCGATGTCCGTTCAAGTACAGGGTGGTCTTACAAAACCTATCCAGTTGCATCATGGAATGAGACAGGGGGACACAATATCCCCAAAACTGTTCACAAATCTATATTTATTTGATATAATTTGTAGGGAGTTTTTAAAGTGATAAGATTTCTGAATTTAGATACTCTATTTCAGTCTCATAACAGTTTTCTTTTGTTTTGAACCTCAATTAAATACAATTTAAGTTTATTTAATAATATTTGGTTTTCCTTGCATACCTTTAGATAATTTTCAGTACTAATTTTATTTTGAAATAACTTTTGCATTCTCCTAACGTATTTATTTATTATTATGTATTTCTTCAACTTCTTTCTACATCAAATAATCTTTTCTGCTATTATGGATGTTAGGAAATCTTTACCAGTCAAATCGATTGTTCGAAACACAAGGTGGGTTTCGAACAATCGATTTCGAACAATTGGTTGCACCGTTTTAGAAGATTTACAATCTACGAGCTCATTGAACAGACTCTGTTCAAATAATGTTCAAAATTAAGTGGTAATCTTGGTAAATTATTTAATTACATTATTAATATAGGATTGTTCACAATATGGAATATAATATTTTGATGTTTACGATTGCCTGTTATATGCCAAATTACAGTAAAATAAACATAAGATTTTTGGAGGACCATCAAGTGACTATTGTTACATTTACTTGTAATCTAAGATTATCTTAACCCTTTTTCCTTTTTACAACATTTACACCGACTTAATATTTAATACTTTGTAAAAAATATACTAAAGGCCCACGGAAAAACTTATTTTTGGTTTTTGCTGCCATAAAACGAACCTTTAAATTTTATGCCTTTTTCTTTTTATAATTCGACTAGAATATTTTAACTAATTATATAAAAGTGAGCTATTATTTTGTTTTAGGTATCACTTATATGATAAGAAAATATTTCAAATAACAAGTAACATCATGTAGATTCAATTATTTGAGCTTTAGAAAGCATCCTAGGATCTGGTTTGCAGGTTCAAATACGCATTTGACCATATTTTTATTTATAAATGAATGCACTCCATCGCTTATCCCAATGCTTTTCTTTTTTTATATTAAAGTAATAAATTAGTTAACATTTTTGTGATTTGAATAAACACTTGTTCTGTTAAGCAATTTGGATAAACCCGGTCAGTTTTTAATTAATTTAAAAAAATTAAGCTTGGGTAAGGTTGATTTTATCATAAAAAACAGTCTAGGTTTTTTATTAAAAAAGAACTGGAGGTTTATGATAACGTGAATTAGTAATTTTGTCATCTTCCGGTTCTTGATCAAAAGCCTAGGTTTTTGATCAAAAACCTGGTTTCATACTAAACCTGCGAGTGACTGACTCGTCTATCAACGTACAGCCCAAACCGCTAGACGTAAAAATCTGAAATTCAACAGTAGCTGCCTTTTATAATGTAAGCATCCACTAATTAAATATTTTTAAAAATTCAATTCCGAAGGAGGTGAAATAGGATATTACAGTTTGCATAAACTTTTTTATTTTACGCGGCGATGGACTCGAAACTTACTAAAGGCAATCTGTAAATAAAATTAATGAATTCGGATTAAGGCGATTTAAAAAAAAACCTTAGGGCTAGATCAAATTTGTATGGAGAAAATTTTATTAATGTTTCTTTTTATTTGATTATTATTGTATTTACATTGGAAATAAACATAATCAAATTCTTATTTTTAAGTTCTTAAAAAATCCTTGGGGTATTAAAATGGCCGTGCAAAGTTTGTACGAAAAATATTGTATTAAGACGCACAGTTCAGAAAGCTTAGACTTAGAAATCTAAAAAATATAGGCAGAAGCTGCTTTTTATGACGTAGACAATCACTAAAAAAGAATTTTGGAAAATCCAACCCTCGTGATATTGGTATAATAGCCTCCTTTTATTACTAAGGCATCCATTAAAAAAGGATTTTGGAAAATTCAACCCCTAAGAGGGTGAAATATTGTGTTATAGTTTGTATGTAACTTTTAATTTACTCCAAAATTTAATATAAGTACTTTGTTAATAAAATAAATCAATACGTTGTTTTCGACTTTTCAAAACAACTCCTTACATTTGACCTGGATTTTGATACGGTTTTCACTATAGATTTTTTACGGAAGATTACTATGTTAAATACATTCTAATTAAGTTTTAAATAGTAGACAATGGATATTTGGGCGTTTTTTGCCCTTCACAAGTCCACTACTGAACATGGGCCTCTCCCAAGGAATGCCACAAAGTACGGTCCTGAGCTATGCGGTTGCGGTGAAAGAGAATCATTGACCCCATTTGTTTTGTGGATGCCGTACGTGGCAACAATGGTGTATCTCATAAAATATTATGGCTTCCAATAGATGATGGTATAACCATATCCCCTTCTCCAGACGTCAAATACCCATACTCGCGACGGGGAGCAGCTTCAAACGTACGAGACAACTGGTACAGCAATCGTCTAGCCACCTTCCAAGCGTGATGATTAAGTCATTCCTCCCTACGACGGACAAACTGATTATCATGATTACAGCCTTTCACAAGTCCACTGCTGAACATAGGCCTCCTCCTAAAGCTCGGTTCTGAGCCACTTTCATCTATCGACTTCCCGCAAATCTTAGCAGGTCGTCACTCTATCTAGCGGGGGGCCGCCCTACACTTCGTCTACCGATTCGAGGTTGCAACTCGAAAACCTTTCTTTTCCATCGGTTTTCGGTCTATATGGCCGGATTATTGCCACTTCAGCTCACTAATCCATTGGGCTATGTCGGTTACTCTGGTTCTACTGCGGATATCCTCATTTCTAAGTTTATCACGCAGAGAAACCTCGGGAATAACCCTCTCCATAGCTCGCTGAGCGACCTTGAGGTTTCTCATACGGCCAGTAGTGAAGGATCACGTCTCAGATCCATAAGTCATCACTGGCAACATGCACTGGTTGTATAATCTTGTTTTCAGGTTTTAAGGTATACCTGACGTGAAGATGTGTTATAGCCTCCCGAACGCTGCCCAGCCGAGTTGGATCCGTCGATTGACCTCTCGGTCGAAGTTGGACTTACCTAATCAGACTATTTGTCCCAGGTAAATATGCTCGTCAACAACTTTGAGCTTAGTGCTCCCAACATCTACCGGCATAGGTGTGACATGGACGTTACACATGACCTTTGTTTTGTCCATGTTCATCTTAAGACTTGCTTAGGTCCTCCAGCGATTCCGCCATAAGGAATATATCGACGGCAAATCGAAGGTAAGCATGTACTCGTTATTGATATTAATACCGTATCCTTTCTAATCCAATAGCTTGAAAACGTTTTCCAATGCACATACCTCACCAATTCTTACACCTCTCTGCAGTTGGATAGGTTTCGTACTCTGGTTCTGTACTCGGACAGCTATCTTAGCCCTACTGTACAATCACTTCAGCACTTTGATATACCGACTGTCAATTTGGCACCACTGAAGGGACTGAAGCACCGCCAAAATTTCAACTTTATGAATGGCTTTCTCATAGGCCACATATGCAAGGCAAAGTGGTAGATTGTACTCTTCGGTCTTACGTAAAATTAGCCAAAGGGTATGTATGTGGTCTATTGTACTAAAGCCTTTTCGAGAACCGGTTTGTTCGGGAGGTTGGAAGTCGTCGAGTCTTCCTGCGAGACGATTCGTAATGACGCTCGAAAACAGCATACAGACGCGGCTCAGAAAGAAATCGGTCTGTAGTTCTTCAAGAGAGCGTTGTCGCCTTTCTTGAAGAACAAGACCACCGCACTTCTGCTCCACGCCTCCGGAGTAGTGCCACCATGGAGGGCAGAAATTAAGAGCTTCTGAAGGACTGGACTGAAGGACAGACTGATGATAATGAGGATTTTGTATGTAGCCTAATTTCTTATAAAGTGAAACTGTATTTTTCTTGCACATTGACTGAAAATAGATAGATTATGATTTTTTCAACCAAAGCACTGACTCAAATCACACATCAACAGTCTCTTAAAGTCTACGGCTAAACAAGGATTTCATTAAAGCTCCGGCAAGGAAGAATTACTTAAAAGGTTTGCCCATAATCTATTTATGCTACACTGGCAATAAAGCTACACACTATATTATACAGGTATTCTATCCCCCATTTTTTAATGTAATAACGAAAGTGCTGCAATTATTTAAAGGTAAACTCCGCATTTACTTAAACCTCGGATTATTAAATAAACTTAAATAAATGTTATTGATCCCCAAGTGAAAGCATTTGATCTTATAGTAAATACGTAAAACCTGAAATATAAAAAATTACTATAGTTTATTTATATTTTACGGATAGACTTATGCAATTTTTAGTTTATTCAAAATGAATGTCAACTTAAACACTTAATTCTGCATTCTTTTACAAAATCTTGCTTGAGGTGAATTAATCATTCGGGGGAATCCATAGACTGCTTGAAACTGTCCAAGAATTTCGTTAATTCTCAAAGACTTCCTATAATTAAGCGCAATTCTTTATTAGCAAATGCCTTAATGTAGTTCGTCTGACCTTGGCCCCATTTCCAAAATTATATTTTGGGTAGAATAACGTTTACATTAGTACTTGGAACAAAACAAACAACTGTCACAAAATTTGTATTTCAGCTTAAGTCACTTAACTCAATTGAAACATTATCTATGAGACATTATTAATGTATATTGTTTTTCTAAGAAAGTAAAATAGAGTTATTTGTTTTTATATTTTGTTATGCAATATTATATCACCATCATCATGATCGTCAGTCCGTAACGATCCATTGCTGGACATCCACCTCATCCACTGTAGAAAGCTTGGCTGTACGTCGTGACCAATCGTGAATTGTCGTAATGACCTGGCTTTGCAGGTATTAGCGAACACCGACAAGTCTCGTATATTTGACTCTACTCACAGTCTCAGATCTGTGAATTTTACTGATCAGACATATGATACGAGTCAGTTATGCCATATGTTGATGGCCATGAGAACTTGGATACAAAACATAGTTTTATTATATTAGTAGACGCAAACTTAGTTATACCAGTTCATTTAATACAGCATGTAAAAGTTTACTGCTGAATATAGGCCTCCTCAATAGATTCCCTCATTGAGCGGGTTTAAGCCATAGTGGCTACTCTTGGCAAGCGGGTTGATAACTGTAGTTTTGGATAATAATGAGTTGTTATTAGCAAGATGCTGCTGCCCATCTCCTGTTTCTGTTCCCTCTGTTGCCTCTTATGAGTAGTTAATCGCCTTTGTAAGTGGATAACCCGGACGATCTGGAGGTGGCCATGCGAAATCTAATGGCTGCGCTCTGTCCAGATGACAACTCTGGTCGCGATTTACAATACCATAAGCAGGTTCGCTTACTGGCTGCAATCATGCCGCCTGGTCGAGTTGCGCCTCCACTTGCGGTTGAGGACCTGGGAGGCATAGTCAAGGCCTTGCCCAACACAGCTCCGGGTTTCGATGGAATGAGTGTCAAAACGGTTAATCAAATTTTCTGGACATTTATGGCGCCTTCAACAATGCCTAGTGCCATTTTCAAAATGCTGGTTGATTATTTCACCTCTTCAATAGACGACTTACTCCGACTCCCACTGCCTGAGGGCGGGAGTGGGGGCTAAGGACCCCCCCCCCTTATTAAACTTGGTAGGGAATCTAGACTGTGGCGTCGATTTGGGCTCCCTCCGGACTATGTTTTGTGCAACACGCTTCTGATATATCTGAAAGAGTGATCAAGAGATTCGGCAAGATGACCCGCGTATCGACATATCATGGGGTGTTCGGTACTTAAAAACAGTTTACGTAGAGAATTATGTAGAGAGCCAGACTCCTCTCTGGCACGAGCGTCTGATCATGAGGTACCGAGGTCGAATCCCGGGTTGGGCCAAGATCAGTTATTGGGTTATTCTGTCAAGAAATTATCAGTAGCAGCCCGAATACGGAAGTTGACGGTATTGAACCCCCGTGTCTCAGAAAACATATGAACCCGCTGGTCCAGGACATTATTTAATTAGAAATGTTGTCAATTCTAGTGCGTTATTAAACTCCGTGTGAATACTTAGAATTTTGCCGAGGACTTTAATATGCAATGAATAATTTAATAAGTCGCCGCAGTTCTTTGAAGTACGAGAGGACTTGAGTCAAAGCAACAAATCGATATAGCGCATAGTTTTTTACGTGGTAGAGCCATGATGCAGCTATATTAGTTGTATAGTTGTAGCACGAATGGGTCGGCTCGACCTAGGAAGGACCACGCTCTCAAAGAATACCAGCGTAAAATAGCAGCTTAATTCGTATGGTGAGTGTAGATAACCAGAGACCCTTTTTACTGGAAAAGAGGCATTCCATCTTAATCCTCACGGCTGACAACGCATCTGCATTTTGATTCACAAACAAGGATAGATGTAGATGTCTATGGGCTGCAGCAACCACTTGCCATCATGAAGGCTTTGTGCTCGCTTGTCACCCTTGTCCTATTAAAAAAAACCCATGTCTATTTAACTTGAACATAATATACATTTAAGTCATTTTAAAATTTTTACACAATTTGATTGTTATATAAATATATAAAGTAAAAGTTACAGGCTATATACGTCCCACTGCTAGGCACAGGCCTTCTCCCTTTTCTGAGAGGGTTTTAGGGCAAGGAAATGTCCGCCGCGCTGCCCCTGTGCGTGTTGGCGAACTTCACATGTCTTCGATTTTTTTTTATTATTTCTCAGAAATGCAGGTTTCCTCACGATGTTTTCCTTCACCGCCGAGCTCGTGGTAAATCATCACTAACCTTAAAATTGAAATTAACAATTTCATTGGTGCCGGCGGGGATCGAACCCGGGTTGCTCGCGTACTATGAAATTTACAGCGAGCGCTTAGCCCCTGAGCTTCCACGGCCATAAATATATACATATTATGAACTATTTATTATTGTTATTAGCTTACCAAAAATATTTAAAAATATAAATAGAAATAAAAGTTTTATAAACATCATATTTCTCTGAACATTCTTCTATTCTTATTTTTTCTACTTTTGAAATTTTTTTTTATGTCCTTAGTATTAATTTTTTGAAACGTAGAAGACATTTGTAGAAAGATAATAGTAGTCCAGTGATTATTCTAATAAATATCAAATAAAAAGGAAGCATTGAAGAGTGTGAAAGCTGACTGGTTCGAATTTGGAAAAGTTTTAAGTCCTTTTGTAATGCGAATTAGTAGTAGTAATAGTGTTGAAATCTCAGTGAAAAGTTTTTTAGAGTCCTATCGAGTACAAGATAAAATTTGTAGATGAATAAAAAGGGCATGGGTTGATCCCAATTTAATAAAAGTGTAGTTTATATTATTTATTGCATCATTTTGTACGCCTTTTAAAATTAACTTTTTTATAAAACTGAAGTGATAAACGAACTTATAATCCAACTGATGGCAAATGGTTACTGGTAATCTGTAGACAAATTTTAAATAAAGGAGGTTACAGGCACGTTGTCACCGCTAAAGACTAAGATGGAATGCCTCACAGCCTGTAATGATAATGGCTCTCTATACTTTCAGACCGAAACTCAGCAGTGCAAACACTGCTATTTGGCGACAAGAATATTTTCAAAATAATAAAATAATTTAGTTACGTCAGCTTTACATATATTTACTAATCGCGTAGCAGCTTTGACATTGCTATACATAGAGGGAAACCATAAGTAATGGGTTCTCTTCCACTTCTCTTACATGGATTATAAATCGTAAATATATATTTTATATTCAAGCAACATTAAAATAATTGGCAACTATGGTCATCTATTGTTTAGAGGATCCCATTAATTGCCGCCACCATTGTTCAAAAAAAAATTAGAGTTTTATTATTTTGAGCGAAGTAGAAGGCAGTTTGCGTGGAAGCGTTTTATTTGACCTCTTGGCGCGTGATGATCCGTAATAGGACCATTTGTTTGTAGCACAATTCTGAATAAATGAAAGTTTTTTTCTTGCTTTCACAGGATTTATTTCGTTAGTTAAGCGTCACGTTCTAAAACACCGCTGCTTCTTAATTTTTTTGATATAGACTATAGTCTTTGCGTTATAGCATGGTGCGGGTGACAGCTTACAGTTTGGCGTGTTTAGAGATGGAACAATGTTAAATCGATTTAAAAAAGGCGATTAACGGTACACAAAGCAAAGCAAGAATTATCGATTAGCTATCGATATAAAAATTAAAACCGAAACATATATTTCTATATAAACTACAATGCATGTAAAATTAAGTTAAAGTTTAATACAAATTATGACATAATAGTTACATAATAGCTGTTCCCGGACCTCGCCAGTTTGGTATTTATTACGATTGGATTTCATGGGTTTTAATTTTTTTGCGCGGAATCCTAATTCTATTT
Source organism: Parnassius orleans (assembly GCA_029286625.1). Classification (NCBI taxonomy): domain Eukaryota; kingdom Metazoa; phylum Arthropoda; class Insecta; order Lepidoptera; family Papilionidae; genus Parnassius; species Parnassius orleans. The sequence goes on along the minus strand of JAGSMP010000347.1, from coordinate 114,582 downwards.
CCAAAATAAAAGTAGCCTTTGTTACTCCTTATAACATCAGCTATCTGCAAGTGCCAGCTATAAGCCGGAAAAAACAGACTGACAGACAAACATTTTAAATATAGTTTTTGTCTTTTTGTTATGAATACCGTATATTCTTTCATATGTATTTAGTAAAAGGCTGTTATTTTGATATTACATACAGACACTTCAATGTATAGATTATACTATGTATTAAATTGAAAATAAAAATCATCTTCTATTTCATGTTGATTGCAACATTCATATTGACATTTAAACAAATAAAATGGCTGCCAGCATCGGTAATTTTCAGTACGGCGTTGATTGCATCGGCAGCTATTCAAGGTACCAGTGCTAGCGCCTTTCGCTATATGTGTATTAGTGTTGCCAGGTCCAATGGGCCAAATATCGGAACGGAAGGTAAAAATTATCGAGAATTTGGTTTACAAATCTAATGAATTAAAAATTAAAAATACGTTTTTTGTAGCCATTTTTGCCGTCATGAGTTATGATAGTCTTTTTGACACTATGCGCAATTTGCTTTATAATTTTTTTTTCCTGAGCTGGCCAACGAATAATTTTTCTTCATGCATCGTAAACACTGCATATTCGTCTATGTGCGTTTTTTTCCCGTAAATCAGAATTTGTTAAACGATTAGTTCCAATTCCAATACATATTTATGTGATTTTTATATATTCGATTTATTCCAAAACCGATTTTTGATAATCTATGGTTTTTCGTTATCGCATGGCATAGTTTAGCGTGGCATATTACGATAGTAAGTGGGCGGTACCCATCCATGAAGTACTGCAATATCTTTATGACAGTTTATCTAAAAAAATACGAAACTTCATAGGCGTGAGCTGTCATACGCACTATGTTACAACGCAAAGACTATAGGAAGTGTGATAAGTGACTAAAAGTGACATGGAGTGTTTCAAACTATGCACTTATTAGTACATTATTTATATTACATATTCTTTATTGAACTTCTAAATTTCTATTTTATTTCTTATCTAGTAAGCGCTGTGAAAAAGAGGAGTACAGAAGTGACCTGTCACTAATGATTTTACCTGATTCCAAAAATCCAGAGTGATAAAAATTACAGCGCGACGGAGCAATCACGCTCGCGCGGATATATTTAATTTCGGGAAAAACAATATTTTCACGAGTAAAACGCGGTATAAAAATAATTCATGTTTATGAATATTAATATCTTTAGGACCCATTTTTTGTGTAAAATCTAACTAAAGAGCTTGCGCTGCTTTGGAGAAGTATTACATATTATGACAAAAATAGGTACTGTGGAGATTTATTTTCTAAAAAGGGTTGACAAAAATAGAATTTTATACAATTACAAGTATTTATAGAATTTTTACCTGTCATTCTATATTTTTCTTTGCTGATTAAATTTAGAGTTATTGTGATATACTCGTATTTACTTAAATATCTGTGTATATTTAAATAATAGACACCTCAGTCTAAAAAGTAATTAGCGGTATTTTATAAGTAGTTTAGACATAAGTATGGAAATTTGTAAACGTACTCAAAGTGAATACTTTCATCTTTCATATTGTTAATTAATAAGAATATATTGTGCTTGTATTTTTTTTGCTCATATTGCACAGAAAATACCACTACATGCACATTTTTTGCCATTAAACTATTTATGAACAATTTTTTAAACTTTAGCAAAAAATTTTAACTTTTCATTTGTAAGACGTCATTTTTTTAATCTACTACAGGTTTAAATTAAGTTTTCTCTAATTGAATAGAAAACATCGAAGGAAATTCTGTTTTTTAGAACAAATTTACCTTACACAGAATCAAAACAAATTGACCTATAGATAACTAAAAGTGTTTCCTTTAAGTAATATAATACTTAGCTTTAAGCTCGTGAGTGCATCGCAAACCCGAGCAAACCAGCCTCCGTAAGCAGAAAAGACAACAATTACGGTAGATCCAAAGAAAAACTCTCAACGCTAGATACTATCTATATAGGTACATTTAATGCAATTTCAGACAGATCTTGAGATGTCTGAGAACTGTAAAGCAAGAGATGTTGATGTATTCAAAAACGCTAGTTTTCTGTTCGCTTACCGTATTCAAAATAGCCCTTGTTTTAGATACTTTAAATTTTTTAGTTAGTTTAAGTATTGTATTTACAAAAAAATAATAACTCTTTGTACATTCCGCCCATGTTAGAAAAACTATGAGCGCAGATAGTATAAAACTGTGCTTTGAGGCAATCTTTGAGAAAGGCTTACAAAAGCAGCTGCGAAGAAACATCAATAGGATAATTGCTTTTGACGGAACACTGTATTAAGTTTTCAGGCCTAATACCACGTCAGCTACTATGCATGATAACAGTTCCACTTGAATCCACAGAGTTAGTAATTCATTCATGGGGCAATGTATACCCTATTAGAACAAACTTCCAAAAATATAGTAGTTATCTCTATTATCAAGTTGATTTTTTTATTATACAAAGAGTATTAAAATATTTATTAAAATATAAATTTATTATACATGGTTGGTAATAACACCTGGGGTTTTAGTATTTATGCTGCTTTTTTTAATGACTTTTATACGAACTGTGTTTTATTGCATAATTTTACTTTGAATAAAAAAAGTCCCGCTGGGTTTCTGGAAGGGTCCTAGGACAGAGGATGTTTTTAAACCAATGGTAAACGTAACAAATGCCTTTAAATAAAAATTATTTGTAATGTATGTCACCTTTCGTAAAAAAATCAGCCAAGAGCAACCTAGTCCATAACTCAGCCTCAAACAGAATTCAACGTCGATATAACTCTCTGTCCAAAGAAAATAGATGTGTATTTAGCAACAGCATTTTTAATTTTAAAAAGTCAAAACTTTACTCTTTTCATCAAAAAAGTTAAAATTCTACAATTTTTTTTTGTGTAATCTTTCCTAGATGTGTTAGTCATTCGAAATCCTAACAACACCATAGGTCACACTGTGTATAGAAAAAAGACCCAAACATCTTTGTTACAGAGAGCACGAGGGATCTGTGACAAGAAACACCTGGCCGCCGAGCTTCAGCACGTCAAGCAGGTTCTGCACAACAACAGGCTTCGGGTCCCGCGCCTACGTCACAGTGACCGAGTGAAGCCGGTCACAGTCGAGCGTGTGCCTGCTGTACTACCATATGTCAGAGGTGTCACAGACAAGATTGGCTACATCTTGAAGCGAGCTTCTATTAGAACATTCTTCAAGCCGCCGAAGAAGATTAGTCAGTTCTTACCATCCGTCAAGTGCAATATTCCTCTACAAGATGCAGGAGTGTACAAGCTTGATTGTGAATGTGATCTCTCATATATAGGGCAAACAAAACGATCTATTAAAACCCGCGTAAAAGAACACATAGCTGACGTGAAGCACCAACGTTCCGGGAAGTCTGCAGTTTGTGATCATATCCTAGAAGTCCCCGCCATTACATTAGATTTGATAAACCACAGATTCTCGCGAAGAACATCGATTCCTGCCAAGGATGATACGTGAGGCTATTGAACTTAAAAACATCCCATTTCAATAGAGAGGAGGCTGGGTACTACCACCTGCTTGGGATCCTGTAATTAATAAAATTAAATTAAACCCAAGCATACCACTGCAAGACTTCAAGACACAGTTAGTTAATTCTGCGTAGATCGGACCAAAATTAATAATTAAAGCTGAAGCTAAAGCTGAACTCTGGATTAACTTTAATATCGGGACGTCAATTACCTCAGTCCCCCGTGACCATTGGTGCTGTAAAGCACCCGAAACGTCGGGAATTAATAAAAAAGTTAAAAAAGTTAATTAAACGCGATATAATTCGTAAAAATAGTTTTATTCAATGTGTAGTGTTCGCGTAAATATAAGAAATCATAACGTTATCTAACATTATATTTTTTCGACGTGAAATTTCGATATTACAAAGTACAACAAGGGACTTTATGAACAAGTGGATTTATCAATTACACCGGTTGAGGATTGCAAACTTAAATGTAACAAATTTTAATTTTTTTTATAGAAATAATTATAGAAACTAAGGCCATGATACATAAAATAAGCTAAAATCAATCATAAACTCTGACGCTTGTCATCCAGTGGGGTAGGCAGAGACCATGGACTAGCATTTGGCGTGATCCTGACACACCCCTCTCCCTTCTTTCACATCTTTTTTCTTGGCCCATTTCAATATATTGCCATTTTTGATCGATAAACTTCCATTTTATTCCTTCCTGGATTTGCCATTCACTTCTGTAGCATAAAACTGAAATTGAAAGCTTATATTTTTTACTTTATTCTGAGTCATGCTGAGGCGGCATAAGGGAATCCACTACCTATATTATCACTAAGGTATCATAAAAGGTGAAAGAAGGAAACTAAAAAAAGAGACGTGCATTACATTACTTAGATGTTATCAGGGAATCTTCCTAATAACATCTATATATTAATATTAAAATAATGTGTTTGCCAACCCGCCCGCCAAGCGTGTTAAATATGGTATTTTTATTGTATAAGGGTGACAAACAAGCACACAGTCCACATAATTATAAGTGGATAATGTGGCCCCTAAACATCTTCATCTATCCTCGATTAAGAATTAAAATGCAGATTCGTCATCACCGCTGAGGACTAAGATGGAATGCCTCGTTTCCAGTATAGATCGTGCTAAAATATCCGCCTATCAGGAAACCTATGAAGGAGGCCCGTATTCAGCAGGCGGCCCGTTGGTATTTTGATATTTCATTATTATAACAAGTCACACAATTAGATAAATACTTAATCTGTGCAAACTAGGCCCACTAAAATCATCCATTGATGAGAACAGCTGCCAACTTCTATAAAATTACTTTTAAAATTTCATTTGTTTTTATTACAAGATCATTTTCCAACCAAGTTCTTTCATGTAGCAATAAATTTGTTATAGGCCTCACGATCTAACAATAAATCGTGATTGTACTTTCCTAAATTGCTGTTAACGTTCAAGAATCGCCAATATATAGTTACTACAACTATTAAATCAAATTGCCCAGCCACAATACTGCTTGGGTTCCGTTTCCTATTCCAATTTCTCCTACCTTCAGCTCACTGTTCTCTCTCTTGTGCCTAGTTTGCGTTGAAGTCTCTCATTAACACCGTATAGTGGGTTTTGGAGGAATGCATGACTCTGGATATATCCTCATACATTTCCTCCACGTACTCATCGGGATGTGCCGATTTTGATGCGTAAACCTGTATGACCTTCAGCGAATACCGTTTGGTGACTCTGAGTATAGGTACGCAACCCTCGTCGACACACTCTCAATCTTACAACGTTGTTAACGAGAGTCTCTTTAGAAGTCCTTGTGACAGATGGTCGCCTCCTGGTGATAGAACAACTTGCCGGATTCGAGGATTACCATGTCCTCCCCTCTCTTCGGACTTCGGATAATCCTATAATATTCCAGCGCAACTTGTCTATCTCTCTTCTTCCAGCTCTAGGATCTTCTCGTCAGTCCTTAGGTGCGTCGAGTCGTCTTAGGGGCAACCCACTGGAGACTTAGCACCCCTGTACCGCCGTTACCGTGGTCGCCACCGAACCAGGAATAGCGGGGCCGCCGGGGACTTGGAGCCATCTTTTCGTTACTTTAATCATGGGGGGTATCTTGCCATAGTTGCCACGCTTGGCGAGCGGGTTGGCTGCCGCAGTTTTTTTATTGTTGTTTTGCTGTTATTAGAAAGATGCTGCTGCCCATCCTCTGCCTCTGTTTCCCTCTGTCGCCTCCTACGACACCCACGGGAAGATATGGGGTAGTGGGTAAATCTTACCCGCCATTACACGGGAAAAATTTCAAGAAATAAATACATTAACTTTGGCCTCTCAGTATATTTACGAAAATTTAATGTATGTTAATAAAAACAAAAATAGTTTACTAAAAAAATTATATGCACTCTGTAAACACTAGGAACAAATACAAGCTAGTGATACCAGTCTCTCGACTCCACAGAGTCAGTAATTCATTCTTTGGGCAATGTATACGCTATTACAACAAAGTCCCAGAAAATATACACGGTCTCTTTATTACTAAGTTTAAATATTTAATTAAACAAAAACTGTATTAAAAGGGTTATTAAAATTTAAATGAATACATGGTTGATAAGGAAGCATGGAAGCGACACCTCATTCCAGGGTTACCCTGGGAATGAGGTGGTTGCTTCCATGCTGTTTCTAAAATAAATTTTGTAAATAGTTTGTAACCATTTATATTGTAAAATTTATTTTAAAAAAAGTCCCGCTGGGTTTTTTGCTGGTTTTTCCCAGGACTGAGAATTTTTTTCGAACCAGTGGTAAAGTAAGAATTACTTTCAATAAGAATTACTCGTAATCAATATTGAATAAAAATTATTCTATTCTATTCTATTCTATTCTATGGTGAAGGCAGTTTACATACATAAACTGCACAAGAATAAACATCCAGACCCAGAACAATTATTGCGGGTACAGTGCGGGTTTCGAATCCGCGGCCCACAGCGCAATAAGTCAATGCTAAGCCACTGTTCGACGAAGTGGTCTTTGATTCTCTTCAAGAACATTGAACATTATTTTTAACATTTTTGTTATTGTTACATTTTAGTAATATACACATTTTTGTGTTCCAACATTTTTATGTTACAACGCAAAAGATATGGACGTGAATTATTTTATTCTCACCGATGCAAATAAATGCATAAACTGAAATGATCGTGTTCGTTGCAGATATGTGCATTTATTCCAGGCAATTTCGAGATTCGTGTTCGAATGGAAATGCGTTTCCTATTCTAATTTTAATAAAAAGCCGTAAATTTACATTTGTACTTTAAATAAATATACGTAAACAATTACACATAAATTGACTTTATTTTCCTAGAATGATTGTAATCCAATTATTTCATATTTTACTGACTTAAATTTTGGCACAGCCAGAACCTGAAAATAAATTAATAACATTGTATTACATTTTGAACTTCGTAGAACCACTACAGTATAGATATATTATCGGTGCAGCAGAAATAGGGTGACTTAACCGGAGAAGGAACGTACGTTCACAGAATACCAACGTAAAATGCGAGCATAATGCTGTGTTTCGTATGTAACAAGGTGGTAGGACTCCTTTTCGGCCTAGAAGTTAGTCTAGGTAGTTACCACCCTCTTAACTACTTTTATTCTCTTCTACTTTTATTCTCTTCTATGATAGATTAATAGAGAATTTACTTTTAATTTTACTTAAAAAAAATCTCTACTAATCTACGTACATTGATAGAGAATAAAAATTCTAATATTATTATAAATTATAGTTTACTGATATTGCACTAGGTGGTGAGACTCGTTTTATGTCTAGTAGTCCGTGTGAATACCCTCCTTCTATATCTGCCGCCAAATAACAGTGCGTTCACACTGTAATGATGTTATTTAATGAGACAACCTTTCTGTTCCAAGTCCTTTTTATTTTTGACCTAAATTTATAATATGTATAAATTTAGCCACACTACACTTCTCACAGCATTTAAAAAAAATATATTTTTTTTACCTATATCTTTACTAATACCAGTTAAACCAGGTATACAATTAATAAATATGTCAAATTAATCTTTTGTACAAAGAAATCCAATACAGATGGAACTTAACTTTTCTGATTTAAATTGTAGATCCGGAAGTTATTCAAAATATGAAGTGATTTACAAATTTTAGAAACAAAATTTTATCTTATTATGGAACATTCTAAGCCACTTAAAATTAGTATAAAATAATCTTGATCCTTAAAAATAAAATATGTAATGAAATAGCGCTGTTAAAAAATAAATGTATTTTTATCGAGTTGAGATCGATCTTCCGAAACAAGATGATTTTTGTTTTTTTTTTTGTCATGTCAGTGAAGAAATAACTTCAAATCATGATCGCGATTCTTTTCAACACAATGTGTATTTGCAATGCATTTGCAATGTCAACATTATATTTCATATATACACTTTCATTTTATTCAATTTATTTCATACATTAATTTATTCCTATTTTATATATCATTCTTATCGGGTGGCCCCAACCATCCCTAATAATTTTTCTTTAACTCTCTTATTTGTTAACCATTTTTTTTTATAGAAGAGGGGGCAAACGAGCATGCGGCTCACCTGATGATAAGTGACTACCGCCGCCCATGAACAACTGCAACACCAGGGGAATTGCAGGTGCTTTGCCGGCCTTTTAGAAAGGAGTAAGCTATTTTATGGAAGGTCCCTAAGTCGTATCAGTCCGAAAAATTGCCGGTGGTAAACAGTTCCACAGAAAAGTTGTACGAGGAAAAAAACTCCTAGAGAAACGCACAGTGGTGGACCGCCAAGCATCCAGATGTTGAGGATGGTATTGTGATTTTTTTATAGGATAAGGGTGACAAACGAGCACACAGTCCACCTGATGGTAAGTGGTTGCTGTGGCCCATAGACATCTACATCTATCTTTGATTACTAATCAAAATGCAGATGAGCTGTCACCCGTGAGAACTAAGATGGAATGCCTCGTTTCCAGTAAAAAGGGTCTCCGCTTCTCTACATTCTACATTCTACCACGAATTTTGACGCGATGTGCGTTTGTGAAATTTGGCGGCTGGAATTAATCCGAACAATTCCTCAGAGCACTCTCCGTGGTAGATGCGATAGAAAATGCAAAGGGATGCATCATCCCTACGCAGCGCCAGTGAATCGAGCCGGTCAGAAAGAACTCGGTCGTCGACGATTCGGACCGCTCTGCGCTAGATGCGGTCAAGGGGAAAGAGCTGGCAATTGGGTGCCCAGTCCAGAGATGAGAACAATATTCCATGTTGGGCTGAAATACTGTCTCGCTCTGCTGAGCACGCGAAGCTTTTTAAAGACCAATTTGGCCTTCCCTTCCAAGTGACCACAAAACTGCACACTATTCGATATATCGACGTCGAGGATTCTGATGCCAGCTGAGGCGGCAAGAGGAGTGCATTGAAACTGAGGAGATACGACAAAAGGACTCTTTTTAGCGGTAAACGCGCAAACTTGTGTCTTCTGGGGATTGAACTGGACTAGATTTAGTCGCCCCCAATCTAAGACTTTGTTCAGCAAAGACTCGACTTCAGACACAAGTTTGTCCCGGTACTCGGCGACGTTTTCTCGAGAAATATTGGCACGGCCGGTAAGCATCACCAGTGCTATAATACGCATAGCAATGAATGTTACCGGTTTGCAACATATCATTGATATGCAGAAGAAACTGCATTGGTGAGATAGCACGCAGCCTTGTGGAACATCAGCATTAGTAGGCTTGTAATCAGAGCATGGACCGTCTAGTACCATTATTTATATTATTTCCGTAATTTGTTTCATTTCCGTATCTGTGTTATCTTTCACGTAGACGAACTCGCGTGCAGCATGATCAAGAAATGTGCCGGTATTAGTATATTTATATATAATATACTAATACCGGCACATTTCTTTATATATAGATAGTAGTATTATACCCTTTCATTCTAATTCCACCTCCTTTCAATTAAGCATATCGGTTTACTAACATAACCAGAGTTTGGGCCCAAAACATTAGCTAAGATAATATTCGATAGCCTTACACAAATTCTTTCATTCCAATAACTAACGGAATTATTTGCATATTTTCTAATATCTATACATCAATTCCATCATCTTACATATACGACATTCACAACCCATACTATTATATTCCTTTTCTTTCCCGAGATCTACCTTTACACATCTATACCAAAATCTTTTATAAATTTTAGACACTTGATAGTTATATCTTACATAAAGGCATCTCGCGCACATTACGATAAAGAGTAGGTATAGTAGAGTAGTGGCGGGTAAGAATACTCACTACCCCATATCTTTCTGATAACAGCAAAACAAAAATAAAAAACTGCGTTTGCCAACCCGCTCGCAAAGCGTGGCAACTATGGCAATATACCCCCCATGAAAAATGAAACAAATAAACGGCCCCCAGTCCCCGGCGGCCCCGCTATTCCTGGCTACGGTGGCGACCATGGTAACGGCGGGGCAGGGGGTGCTAAGAATCTCCGGTGGAGGTTCGGTTGCCACCTACGACGACTCGACCTGGCAACTTATAACGCACGCACCCTGAGGACTGACGAGAAGATCCTGGAGCTGGAAGAAGAGATAGACAATTTGCTCTGGAATATTATAGGACTATCCGAGGTCCGAAGAGAGGGGGAGGACACGGTAATCCTCGAATCCGGCAACTTGTTCTATCACCGGGAGGGCTACCATCTGTCCCAAGGAGGTGTCGGATTTATCGTCCACAAGTCTCTCGTTAACAACGTTGTAAAGATTGGGAGTGTGTCGACGAGGGTTGCGTACCTTATACTCAGAATAATCAAACGGTATTCGCTAAAGGTCATACAGGTTTGCACCAACCTCGGCACACCCCGATGAGGAGGTGGAGAAGGATATCTTTAAAGCCATGCATTCCTCCAAAACCCACTATACGGTGTTAATGGGAGACTTCAACGCAAAACTAGGCACAAGAGGGAACGGCGAGCTGAGGTAAGGGAAATTTGGAATAGGGCAACGGAACCCAAGGGGCCAGCAGCTGGGTGACTTCATGGAGAAAGAGGGACCCTTTATGATGAACTCTTTCTTCCAGAAGCGGCCCCACAGGAAGTGGACCTGGTCGAGCCCCGAAGGTTCGACAAAAAATGAGATTGAATTCATTATGACGACCAGACGACAACTGTTCAGTGATGTCTCAGTGATCGCGAGGGTGAATACCGGCAGCGATCACTGAATGGTAAGAGGCAACTGAACCTAAACGTTAAGTTGGAGAGGTCACGTCTAATGAAGTCAACGCTCCGTCCCCCTCGTGCTCTAATCCAAAGTCCTGAAACCTTTCAGCTCGAGCTACGAAATCGTTTTCAGTGCTTAAAAGATTGCAATGCAGTGGACGACATGAATGACAAGCTCGTTGAAACTGTCCATGCGGTCGGAGCTAAGTTTTGCAAGACCCGCCGCAGAAGAACACAAAAACTCTCCGATCACACTCTTAATCTCATGGCTGTTAGACGGGATATGAAGCTGCAGTCTTCAGTAGATGTGACAGCATACAGGCAACTGAACAGACAGATCTCCCAATGCATGCGGCGGGACTTACGCTAATTCAATGCTGCTCGTATTGAAGAAGCGATCGAGCGGAACCAGGGCTCCAAAGACTTTGCTAGAGATCTGCCTGCCAGAAAGAGCCAACTGTCGAAAGCTGAAGACCGAGTGTGGCAGCGTCGTTTCCGGGACACCTGAGATTTTGAGTGAGATTGAGAGGTTCTATGGGCAGCTGTACACAACATCGTTGGAGCCACACGCAAGTGTGAGTAACGATCCAAGAGCGACTCTTATCCGACACTATTCCGATGATATCCCGGACGTCAGTCTGAGCGAGATTAGAATGGCTCTCTAGCACCTTAAGAACGGCAAGGCCCCAGGCGAGGATGGAGTTACAGCGGAGCTTCTGAAAGCGGGTGGAAAACCGGTACTTGAAGTCCTTCAGAAGCTCTTTAATTCCGTCCTCCATGGTGGCATTACACCGGAGGCGTGGAGCAGAAGTGCGGTGGTCTTGTTATTCAAGAACGGCGACAATGCTCTATTGAACAACCATAGACTGATTTCTCTTCTGAACAGCGTCTACGTGCTGTTTTCGAGAGTCATAACGAATCGTCTCCAAGTGCCAAGTTGACTGTCGGTGGCGCAGATGTGCAGTGGCAAGACCACTGCACACATCTGCGCCATTCTTCAAGGAGGGCGACAATACTCTCTTGAAGAACTACACACCGATTTCCCTTCTAAGCCGCGTCTACGTGCTGTTTTCGAGAGTCATTACGAATCGTCTCGCACGCAGACTCGACGACTTTCCAGCCTCCCGAACAACACGGTTTCCAAAAAGGCTTTAGCACCATAGACCACATACATACCCTTCGGCAAATTGTACAGAAGTCCGAAGAGTACAAAATGCCACTATGTCTGACATATGTGGACTATGAGAAAGCCTTTGATTCCGTTGAAATTTGGGCGGTGCTGCAATCCCTTCAGCGGTGCCAAGTTGACTGTCGGTATATCGAAATGCTGAAGTGCTTGTACAGTAGGGTTACGATGGCTATCCGAGTACAAAACCAGAGTACGAAACCTATCCAACTGCAGAGAGGTGTAAGACAGGGTGACGTTATATCCCCGAAACTCTTCACCGCTGCATTGGAAGACGTTTTCAAGCTTCTGGATTGGAAAGGATACGGTATTAACATCAATGGCGAGTACATCACTCACCTTCGATTTGCCGACGATATAGTCCTTATGGCAGAATCGCTGGAGGACCTAAGCACTATGCTCAATGACCTCAATAGTGCCTCCCAACGGATAGGTCTTAAGATGAACATGGACAAAACAAAGATCATGTTTAATGTCCATGTCACACCTATGCCGGTAGTTGTTGGGAGCACTTAGCTCGAAGTTGTTGACGAGGATGTTTACCTGGGACAAATAGTCCGACTAGGTAAGTCCAACTTCGACCGAGAGATCAATCGAGAGATTCAACTCGGCTGGGCAGCGTTCGGGAGATTACGACCCATCTTCTCGTCAGGCATACCTCAAAACTTCAAAACTAAATTGTACAACCAGTGCGTGTTGCCAGTGATGACATATGGAACTGAGACGTGGTCCTTCACTGCTGGCCGTATGAGGAAGCTCAAGGTCGCTCAGCGAGCTATGGAGAGGGCTATACTCGGAGTTTATCTGCGTGATAAACTTAGAAATGAGGATATCCGCAGTAAAACCAGAGTAACGGACATAGCCCAAAGGATTAGTAAGCTGAAGTGGCAATGGGCCGGCCATATAGCTCGAAGAACCGACAACCGATGGGGAAAAAAGGTTCTCGAGTGGCGGCCTCGTACCGGCGGACGAAGTGTAGGGCGTCCCCCCACTGGATGGAGTGGCGACCTGGTAAGACATGCAGGAAGTCGATGGATGCAGGTGGCTCAGGACCGTGCTTTGTGGCATTCCTTGGGGGAGGCCTATGTTCAGCAGTGGACTTGTGAAGGGCTGTAATGATGATAATGATGATGATAGTAGAGTACCAGTATTCACATATATTTTACTATTTTCTCTTACTATTTATTTTTCATCCTTATAAATGAAGCAACATTCTTAAAGAACCAAAAAAAATTATTATAACCACGAGTATGCATCGGTTGATATAGCCCAATCTAGATGATTACATATAGTTAAGCTAATATTTTCCTGTTCTTTCCAAAACCATCCAAACATATTTAAACACAAACTTAGTGTCATCACATCTATCAGTACTACCATTCAAATATATTGCGTCATACAGTTTCCTTTCTATAATACAATAACCCTTTTTAGTCTACCTTTTCCTTTTACTCCTTTGTGCAAACAGTTTATACTTTTAAGGCAAATATACAACAATATTTTTCTTTATTACATATACTCGTATGTTTTGACATCATTAACCCTATTTCGCCTTTTTTTTTAATATTATATTGTTTGTTTATTTGTCTTAGCTTCAATAATCCAGAAGTCATTAGAGCCATTACCTAAATTCCATAATCAAATTATCTCACATAAATATCGAACTATTTTACATTTTTGTGTAACAAATAATATTTTATTTTACAAGCCTTTCTTTTTTTATAAATTGAAATACAGGATTCTAATCGTAGATAAACATATGAAAAAGTATAAAACAGTACTTTGAAGACAAGTCAGGAGACAACAGTGGTATATATTATTGCATTGCATCATTCTGTAATCTTAAAACTTCGGTATCATATTAGTGTAAGATTCCGTTGCCATATATACAAAAAATCACATTAACATTGTTTAGAATTTGATGCGCAATATGTATACAAAGGAAACATGATATTACATTTCGCTGAATTCTTAAATAATACATTATATATATCAAATACTTACAATAGTGAAATATGAATATTTAAAATTTATTTATACATTTGAAATCATCATTGCGTACATTATAAATAGTTTTTAAAACAACTTGTAATCTTCTGTGTATTTCTTAATATTTAATACAAATAATTAAGAGCTATTACATGTGAATCTATAAATTGTACATATAGTTCTAACTTTTCATATGCAAATTATTTCAAGGTTATAGTGAAACAATTCCTTTATATATTTATTTATATTTATAAAGTTAAAATAAAAGCTTTACATTCTTTTTCAATGTATCTTTTACCAAAATTATTAATAAGTTATATAAAATCCTTTTTTTTTTTTCATTCATTATGTCATTATGTTAAACATTTTGGAACAAAACAGTCATAGGTTCAAAAGAATATTCACTTTTTAATCAGAGATATCATGAAATCAAAATAATAACGCCGAAATAATAAGGATATACAAAGTAGCACTTACTTTTTATTAATAGTTTTCCGTCTCTTAAAGGAACAAAATTAAAAGACTTATTATATAAATTTAATTGATGACTATAATTGTTACATTTTAATTTTATGAAATCAGAATTTAAAACCAGATAAATATTTAAAATAACTTACATACCTGGTATCAAAAATATAATCATATAATTTGCGTTTTATACAGTAATTATTTTGTGGATACATCAAACATATTTTCACCTTTTAGTCTCTATTTATATATTTTTCTTTTTTGTTTTTTTTCCTTAAAAATGACATATTTCCTGTTTTCTTGTAGATAAAATAACGAAAAATTTAGTCCTCCTAAAACTGGCCACTCGAATTCTCAACAATTTTATGTTTTGATAAATATCTTCTTATTTTGTTTTGCTCCACGGTTGTTACGACTTTTTGAAAATTGAGTTTAAATCTTGATAATGTTTAAATTTCCTGTGTAAATACCACTGCGAACTTCAGTTTAGATCTTCTCAACCAATATTCTTCTTATCCGGAGTAGAAAAAGTAATCTCTTTCAACCTCTTTTTTAATTTTAAGTCATCTTTAGCTGCCTCTTTGTTGTTTTATTTTCTAATTATTTATTTACAACTTATTTCAAAACTTTTTGGTGGCTGGCTCTACACGACTTTTTAAATTAATTTCCTCAATCCGAGAATGTGTCATAATTTTTAATTTACTATTTTTAAATTGTATATTTATTATAAGCTTATTACTATCGGTGGCCAGCCGGTGCACGCGGCGAGCGGAGTCACGCACGGACCGACTGGCAGGGTCGCCATGTAATGACGTTATTTAATGAGACAATCTTTCTGTTCCAAGTCCTGTTTATTCCTGACTTAAATTTATAATATGTATTACATTAGTGGACACCGTGAGCTACAATACGACCCAGTTTGATTTCAGTGATCATAGAGAGCCAATGTAAGCTGTGAGACGTCTACCTTGAGGACCAAAATGTAATAGCCTACTTAATTTGAAGTTGGTTGCAGATATGCTTGGGCTGCAGCAGCCACTTTCCATTAGGTGGACAGTAAGTTTGTTAGTCAATTCAATAAAAAAATTGATTTACAAGTTAGAGATTATAATGCAATATAGTTTAAGGCAAGCAAATAATATGGAAAAATAGCTCATTAAGCCGAAATTCCGCCATAGCTCGTAAATCTTGTCAGTCTTTTCTCGTAAATTTTATTTATTGGCAGTAAGAAGAGGGTTATAAAACCATTTTTATATGTTTTTATTTCCATGTGCGAATCTCGCAGCTTAGTGGTTTTATGGTTGTTTATTTATGAACTTAGAACAAATAATTGGATGTTTTTTATCTTATACTTCCTTTCCGCATTCCAAACTTTTAATTTTTTTAATATGTTTAGGTTATTTTAGTTTTTATTAGGAATTTTTAAGCCAATATGTAGTTACTGCATTAAGTCACAAATGTCAGACCATAAGCAAAATATGTATTGTATTATGAAATCAGAAAATAAAATGTAGGCAGAAGCGTCAGTAGTATTTCAATCATATTACTAGTGAACTAAATTGATTCTGATTCTATTTAAATAAGAACATTGCATAAATATAGCCCTCAAATAAGATTATTGATTGTGTCAATGTGTGTTCCTCCTGGGAGTCCTGGGAGATTATTAATTTTTTTTTATATAGAAGAGATTGCATTTGCATTGCGGCTCACCTGATGGTAAGTGACTACCGCCGCCCATGAACAACCGCAAAACCAGGGGAATTGCAGATGCATTGCCGGCCTTTTAGAAAGGTATAAGCTTTTTCCTTGAAGGTCCCTAAGTCATATCGATCCGGAAAAATCGCCGGTTGTAAACAATTCTACAAAGAAGTTGTACGAGGAAGAAAACTCCAAGTAAAACGCACAGTCGTGGACCGCCAAGAATCCAGATGGTGAGGATGGTATCGTGAATTTTGACGCGATGTGCGTTCGTGAAATTTGGCGGCTGGAATTAATCCCAACAATTCCTCAGAGCTCTCTCTCCCTGTGGTAGATTCGATAGAAAATGCAAAGGGATGCAACATCCCTACGCAGCGCCAGTGTATCGAGTTGATCGGAAAGAACTCGGTCGTCGACGATTCGAACCGCTCTGCGCTGGATGCGGTCAAGTGGAAGGAGCTGGCACTTGGGTGCCCCGGCCCAGAGATGAGAACAGTATTTCATGTGAGGCCGAACTTGCGCTTTGTAAAATTGCAAGCTATGTGCCGGTATGAAATACTGTCTCGCTTTGCTGAGAACGCCAAGCTTTTTAGAGGCCAATTTGGCCTTCCCTTCCAAGTGACCATGAAACTGCACACTATTCGATATGTCGACGCCAAGGATTCCGATGCTAGCTGAGGCAGCAAGGGGAGTGCCTTGAAACTGAGGAGATACGACAAAAGGGTTCTTTTTAGTGGTAAACGCGCAAACTTGTGTCTTCTGGGGATTGAACTGGACTAGATTTAGTCGCCCCCAGTCTGAGACTATGTTCAACAAAGTCTCTACTTCAGACACAAGTTAGTCCCGGTACTAGGCGACGTTTTCCTGAGAAATATTGGCACAGCCGGTGTATAAGGCATCAACAGTGGTGTCATCTGCATAGCAATTAATGATATGCAAAAGCAACAGCGTTGATGATAGCACGCAGCCTTTTGAAACACCAGCATTAGTAGGCTTGTAATCAGAGCATGCACCGTCTACTACGACCTTGATGCTCCGATCAGCAAGGAAACTGGTGATCCAATTGTACAAATTCTTGGGAAGCCCATAGGAAGGGAGCTTGGAAAGAAGCGCTTTGTGCCAGACCCGATCGAAGGCCTCGGCTATATCCAAACTAACGGCCAATGCCTCCCCCTTAGAATCTACTGCCTCCGCCCATCTATGAGTCAGGTAGACCATAAGATCACCAGCTGATCGACCCCGACGAAAACCGTATTGGCGGTCACTAATCAGCTGGTGATCCTCAAGGTACCGCATGGGCTGGCAGTTTATAACGGACTCCATTATTTTGGAGAACAAGGAGGTGATGGCGATAGGCCTGTAGTTGAACGGGTCTGTGCGGTCGCCTTTTTTAGGGATCGGGTGGACCAAAGCTGTCTTCCATGAATTCGGAACTACGCCGTGGGAGTAAGAGTACCGGAAAAGACGCGTTAAAACCGGTGCCAACTCCGGAGCACACGTCTTCAGCACAATGGGAGGGACTCCATCAGTCCCACTCGACTTGCTGACGTCCAGGGAAAGGAGTGCTTTACGAATCGAGCGCTGTGTAAACCGCACATTTGGCATGGAGCACTCACACCGCGGGATGGTCGGCGGTGTGTTCCCCCCGTCATCGAGAGTCGAGATACACAGTGTAACCAATAGTGATATCAGGATTTCGGATGACTAAAACATCTAGGAAAACTAAAGAATTGTTTGCCTCTAACTCTATTGTGAATTGTATTTTAGAGTTTATGGAATTAAGGTGGCCTAAAACAAACAACAAAGTAACTGCATTTTTCGCACTTAATCACATTAATCGCACCATCATCCATCACAGTTAGCTACCGTGGAAAAATCTTTGTTTCCACGGTAAAATCCGTTATGCTATTTCATATTATCAGCTCGTATACTGCTGAAAATGGTCCTCAGGTTTAGAAATTATTCCAGACGACTAGCAACTTTGATGTTGCACTACGTCGCCGATCTGGTTATTTTACGTCTGGCATATTAAGAGATGGTTTTACCATAAAATATTTTTTAGCCTTTCCCATAGTCACCCCTTACGACACTCACGGGACGAAAATGGGTTTTGGATTCTCTAATGCCACTAAGACGCAAATAAATAAATAATTATATATAAGTTATATAAAAATAGAGCCGTGGTAGCTCAGATGGTTAGCGCTCGCTATAAATTTCACAGTAGGCGGGCAACCCGGGTTCGATCCCCGCCGGCACCAATGAAATTGTTAATTGCAATTTTAAGTGCTAATTTACCACGTGCTCGGCAGTGAAGTAAAACATCGTGAGGAAATCTGCATGTCTGAGAAATAAGAAAAAAAAAATTCGAAGACATGTAAAGTTCGCCAACACGCATTGGTGCAGCGTGGCGGATACTTCCTTGCCCTAAAACCCTCTCAGAAATGAGGGTAGGCCTGTGCCCAGCAGTGGGACGTATATACTCGTAGGCTGTAACTTTAAGTAATATAAAAATACTATGAGAAAAATTTACTACGTGACAGAACTCTTTTTTTGCCTTAGCATTCCTTCAGGGTAGGTACCATCCTTTTACCTATTTCTGCCAACAAGCAGCAGTGCTTGATGAGAATACAAAGCCAGTATTATTACAGGCTGTGAGGTTATCCATGGGCTATAGTAGCCACTATCCACGTATACTGTTGGTTCGTTTGTCACTTTACTTTAGTTTAAGAATAAACGTAGAAGCAAAAACCCTACAGTAGAGGTCGGGCACTGCTAGGGACTCTATTAAATCATTAACAGCAAGTATATTGTGCTTAATTACTACTGGGATCCGTAATTTCGAAAACCATGTTCCGGGTTTTATGCCTAATTAAGTCTAACAGTCCACTATATTAAGGCGCGACTTTCCGGTTCAGTGTTTAGTAGCAGGTTTTTTTACAATATGAATATAAAAATTATCAATCAAGTAGGATGTGTGGTGTAGAGTAAGACGTTAACAGGCTGTTGTCTTTATTTTTCTGGGGCCGTGATAGCTCAGGGAATAAGTTCTTGTCTTAAAATTTAAAGTCACGTGCATTATAGTTCGATTTCTAACAAAATAAACTCTTTTGCAAAAAAATAAAAAAAACGGGTACTTAAGCTACGAACCAATTTTATTATTACTATTAGAATGTTTGATAATTTTAGGTAGCCTAATACTCAGAATTTTGTAAGTTAATTAGCAAGGAATTTTTTTCTTTTATCATAACATTTTGATTAAATTAATGAGAAATATTGTTAAAGTTCAAAGCATTAGTAACGCTTAAAAATGAGTCCTGCTCGCTAAGTAAAAATTAAACTGTTTTTTTTTGTTCGTTTTTTTTAGTAAAGAAAAAGTTGATAAATATTTAGTATGGAGTGTGGCCCCCTCTTGCTGAAATAATAGCTTGTATTCATCTTGGCATGCTAGCGAAATACGTTTCCACTCCGCGTACGCCATCACATTCTTTAGCTCTCTGTTGGTCTGCGGAGCCGGCTGCACTGATCTTACTCGTTCAGAACGTCCCAGACATGCTAAATCCCATAGATCGGAACTTCGAGCTGTCTAATGACGATTTCCGACCTCTGGCATATACGCTTCTAAATCGCCAGACCAGTGGACGCGAGTGTTGTCGTCCATAAAGGTTGAGTTTTTGCCAAGAGCGGTCAATGCGGGTTGTGTATGAGGAATCAGAACTTCCGTTATGTATCGGTGTCCAGTCAGTGTGCCGTTTTCGATGAAGACTAACTCCGTCCGATCCAACGAATTTATTCCTGCACAAAACATAACAGAGCCTCCACCATAAGGTGTGATTTCTGGAAGTTCTCCTCGTCTTCGTAGCACTCGCCGACGTCGGTCTTCACTATACAGAGATATCATGACTTTATTGGAGAACAATACCCTATCTCAGTCTTCTTGAGTACTGGCAACTCGGAGCTCACGGAGTAACTTAGGGCCACGAGCTGGGCGTTGACTGCATATATTGGCAGCGAAAAGTCTCCATAGACTAATTTGCACATTTCTGACTTCTTCGAGGTTGTTCTTGAGGTACGTTCATACGAAGATTTGCGATTTTTCAACGCTTGAACCACCAGTAAACGATCATCCCATGGTTCGGTACATGACTTTATTCCAAAACCAGAACCAGGCCCTCTCTTGATGGAACCGGTCTCTTGATAGCGCTGATAGGTCCTCTAGACGTCAGTCAAAGCATTTGTTGTAACTCTCTTCAAACAGCGCAATAATTTTGCTGCATTTTATCAATTTATCTTCCATTTGCCATACCGCTAAACATCAATAGCAATACTATAAAATGTCAAATAAATGGGATAATTCAATAAAAATGGACCAAAAGTTATTTAGAGTCGATATGAACTTTCGAGAGTTTGCGCCACAAAATGTAGTAAAAAATTATTTTCTTTAAAAATCAGCCTCAGGCAAAACTTTGAATTTAGAACGTACTTTTTTAAACACCACGACACTTTTGTAACCGGCCAGTAACATGTTCAAATGATTAAAACCTTTTTCGTATTTTGTTTTTTTGAGGCAGGAAACCATCAAAACCGCACCTTTTTTGCAAATGAGTGTAGTTACTAGAATATTAAGAGATGATTTAAAAAGGAAAACACAAGTAATGAAATCCTACACGACATGCATATAACACAAATGATAAAAAGCCTGTGCCCGGAAATGGAAAATATATTTATTATTTATATATTCATTTATTTATTTAGTGGGTATGGTATGGTATGTAATTCTTTAGAGGTGCGTTTGAGTGCTGCAGTTTAAAAAGATTCATATTCATTTTTATGGCCAATTAGTTACTACGAAGTTTATACATTTTTGTTCGAGGCTTAGTAATTGGATCTTTCTTTAATGCCTTTAATAATCGTTTTCCATCAGTAAAGAGATCCGAGATCCTTCCTTGCTGCCTACTGACACTTCAGTTACCTTCACTTCACTTAATTGTGATAAAGTTGACTTGTAACGAAATCGAAAGAAGTTAGTGGCGAGATAATAAAGAGGGAAATTTGCTTACGGCTCATTTTTAAGCGTTAATTTAGGATAGAAATGTAATAAAACAAGTGCTTTGTTTTATAATATTTTTTGTAATTGTTTAATTTTCACCGTATATTATAATTTCCATTATTAATACTATATTTTCCCTAATTAATAAAAATAAACTATTGGTAAATCCAATTGAGCATTAAAAAAATTACATATAACATGATTATACCTATTTTTTTTTTAAATAGCTTATATACACACAAGTCTTCACTAATAAGCTTCTTACTATACTTCCAATTTTCCGATAACTTTATGTCAAACTTCAATAAAAAAAAAAAGGTAGGAAAATCCAAATGTGTACGACCCATTATGCTTTAATGATCGTGAAAAAAATAAAAAAAATATGTAAATTCTAGTTCTATTCGTCAAAGAGTTCCAGTAGCAGTTACTTAAGTACACCTTCAAGTCACTCCGTCAAGTCCGGAGGTAAGTTCTCATCATAACTAATAAAACGAGGCCAAACTCGGCACACCTAGTTCTGCTCTTCAAGGAGTTCCATTAGCATTCACCGAAGTACACCTTCAGTTCACTCTATCAAGTCTGGACGTAAGGTCTCATTATAACTAACAAAACGAGACCAAACTCGACACACCTAGTTCTACTCTTCGAGTAGTTCCAGTAGCATTCACCGAAGTACATCTTCAGGCCACTCTATCAAGTCCGGAAGTATGGTCTCATCATAACTAACAAAACGAGGCCAAACTCGGCACACATAATTCTCCCATTCGAGGAGTTCCAGTAGCATTCACCGAAGTACACCTTCAGGTCACTCTATCAAGTCCGGAGGTAAGGTCTCATCATAACTAACAAATTGAGGCCAAACTCGGCACACCTTGTACCACTCTTCGAGGAGTCCCAGTAGCATTCACCAAAGTACCAGGTCTCTCCATAAAGTCCAAGACGTATAAGTATATTTATATATAAATCCTACGTACTTTTAGCGAAACAAAATATCGTAATAAAAATATGTGATTAAAAAAAATATCTTAACCTTGGTCAAGTATGTATCAAAATTGGTTTTTTGGAATATTTTTCAGCACAAGCCGCTGTAAACAAACGATACAGGAATACACTCACGATGGCGACCAAGCGCGGAGTGCGAGTGAAGTGAGGCAATGTCTATTTAGTAAAATAAATTATTACAAGGCTGCTCAAAACACCGAAAATTTCGAGATTTGTCAGCCGAAAAAAATTAATTATAACTAAACAAAACAAAATTAAACTGCCATTTACATATATTCCAAGGCTTCCTGCTTCCATGGCCTTCTATATGTAAAAATAGCAATTAATCGATTTAAAAAAATTGTAGTAAGTTGATCAATCATTTATCTTTCTGACAATGTGCTTTTTATATCATTTATATATATGTTCAATATGACTGATAGATACGATTTCATGCGACAAAACGTTGGAATCTTGATTTTTAGGTGCTAGTGGAACATACCTACGCGCTTTGCACTTAAGGCATGCAATACTTTTTTAAATAGAATAAGGGTGAAAAACGAGAACACAGACCACCTGATAGTAAGTGAATGCCGTGACCCATAGAAATCTACATTTATCCTCAATTAAGAAATAAAATGCAGATGCGTTGTCACCCCTGAAGACTGGGATGGAATGCCTCGTTTCCAGTAAAAAGGGTATCCGGAACTACTCTACACTCACTATACGAAACACAGCAGCATTAAGCTGCTATTTTACGCTGGTATTATGTGAGAGCGTGCTCTTACCCCAGTTGAGCCGACCCATTCGTGCTACAAACATAATGTAGCTGCAGCGTGGCTCTACCACGTATAAAATAAAGCATATTATATTTATTTATTTATTTGAAACTTTATATTTCAATGCTTCAAGTAACCCAAATACGTTTTTTTTCCGTAGACCGAAAAAAATTTTGCAATCTTTTTGTTTTTCTTATATTATTATTCAATAAGGGTGGCACATGGTCCACCTGATTGTAAGTTCATGCTATGGTCCATAGCCATCTACGTCTATCATCGATTTAGCATTAAAATGCAGACGCGTATCCCTGCGATTACTCCTGAGGACTAAAATGAAATACCTCGTTACCTGTAAAAAGGGTCTCCGGTTCTCTAAACTCACCATATGAAACACAGCAGTATTACTCTGCTGTTTTACGCTGGTAAAAATAAATAAAAAGCAAAGTAAAAAAGGATTTTTTATCAGGATGATATTTTAGGTATAATGTAACTAAGCTTGGAAATCCAAATATAAGATATACAAGATTGTATAAACATAGACATCCACATCTATTCCCGGTTAAGAATCAAAATGCAGATGCGTTGTCACCCCTGACGATTAAGATGGAATGGCTCGTTTCTAGTAAAAAGGGTCTTTGATTCTCTACACTCACCATACGAAACACAGCAGCATTAAGCTGCTATTTTACGCTGGTATTCTGTGAGAACGTGGTCCTACCCCGGTCGGGTTGACCCATTCGTGCTGCAGCTGTGTTTAGTAGCATAGCTGCAACGTGGCTCTACCACGCAAAAATGGTTACATTAGCTCGATATGATTGCATTAACTCTGTGGTCGAATGCTTGCCATATATTGTTTGCCTGTCTTATTACTTTTTTTACCAGACCCTCGGCAGGTCTTCACCTATGTGTTGTCAACATACGATGCATTCGAACCAACTGGTATGCTTCGTCGTTTGTAATACGTACAGCAATAGATTGGAATAATTTGCCAGCATCGGTCTTTCCATCTGGTTACAGTGAGCAGGCTTTTGCTAAGCTAAGTCGGTGCTCTTTATCATCTTCAGCTATAACACCACTTAGCATCAGATGGGATAGCAACAGAGGGAGCACTGGCTTAATTATAATTTGAATAACGACTTCAGAGTTTTATATATTAACGAGTACAATCATTTTTCTAAATTTAATTTAAAATACTGATTTCATGCTTTTGAGGACGCGTTGAACGCTTGATATCCACGCGTCGTACACATCTGATTTACCTTACAGATTTCCCGCTGGCTATTCGTTGACCACACGGAAGCCATCAATTGACTGCGTGCATATAAATCCTGGCCAATATCAACAACGCGCTGTTGACTGATAGAGAAAGCCTAATGGCATTAAATCCACCCTTTGTTTTCTTTTATTGGATTCTAAAATAGATTAAATAAATAAATAAATACATGATAACGCTACGAGGTTGACTAAAAAGATATTCCGAACACAACATGTAAATAGCTTTAACAATTTTTAATATTTGTTAACTATTAATTAAGAGGGCACTCCACTCTGTATTATATTATAGAAATGAAGTTCTTCCTCTTAAAACGAATTACAAAAATAAAAAAAGATATTGTGTAAAAAAGGAATAGTGTGGAAATTTAAAGTATCCCGTCAGAGGCGATGTAATCTTTGGCGAAAAAAAGTGGAAAGATGATCTTATTGGTTCTGAGACGATATTGGCATGAGTAGTATTATGTGCAACGTTGGTAGTTTTGTGGAATATAAGCTACTGTCAAATATGATCAAAACCAGACACTTGAGTCCTCGATTTTGGTGTTTTTGGTAAAAAATATTATCGTACGGAACAGACTAAGTCCTTTGAATAGATTCCAACTGTATGTGATTAAATAGTCTTTAGTATTGGTGATTTGAGATCGCGTTTAAAATAGATCAAGAAGATAATCTTATTAATAGATATTATTTTCTTCATGCTCAAAATAAAGATTATCATAAAATCTTCCTGTATGAACACAGGAGTAAAGTGTCGTTATCTGAATAGAGACAATTAGAAAAGTGTAACTATGCATTTTCTTATTGTAGTAAATTGTGCATTATTATGATACAATATTTATTGATCTAGGTTAAAATAAAATAACTTATTAACCTTAAGAGCTATATTGTAATTATCGTTAATTTACTATTTAAGGGCAAAAATATAAAGATCTGCTATATATTTCATTAAGTTAAAATGGCTTTTGTAACATTTTTAGTCAACTATAATGAAACCCATGCACAGATGGGACAGATTCTGTTATGTCACTACGAGCCCTTATAACAAATCAAAATAAGTATAAAGAAATGAGAACTAAGTACACGAAGAACTAAGTACAGTTTACGTGGTAGACAGGTACGTGTGTACACATGGATTCCACTGATGATAAGGTAAATGCAAGGTATATTTTATATTAAACGTTAAATGTCCGCGCTCGCGAGAACCAACGCACCGAGGTGAATTATATTTTTTTTTTATTTCTGTCCCTCAACACATTACATTGCAATATTTCCATATACTCTAATTTATAGACATAGTTAATAAACGTTTTTTTTATTTACATTTCGATAGGTGCTTATTTGATTATCTTCTTCAAGGTTTTAGACAGCGCAAAGTTCTGTGCGTTTGGATACGTTAGTATTTACGGACGTAATTCGGAATCGTGTTGGATACTTTTTTAGTTACGGACGTTTCAGTGGAGACCATAACCCACTGGGAAAGGTAAGTGCTGGTTTCATGATACGCCGCTGTCCACGTAGGAAACTTGGAGCGGTGCCATAGAACAAGACCACCTCTGGATTTGGGCCCACCGGCATTTTCGAACGTTTGTTTTTGCGGGCCTCATGGCTTGCGCGTAATTGTTTTGGGGAGTTCGCCACGTGGGAGCCGTGTAGATAGATGCGTTGTGTTCCTGGTTGTCTTACCTAATAACGAATAAGGGGTGGAATTATCCTCTCAAATTTACAACGCAAGCCGTAAATTAGATATTGTACAAAGTATATTCTCACGTAATGCTTCTGAAAATTAGAATAAACTTTAGTTAATTTCTTCAAGTTTCTAAGCAGTTGCTTCAATTTTCGGAATCCAAACTCGTTGTTAAATAACTTTTGTCACAATAGAACACAAGACAGTTAAGTTCTTGTAACTCAAAAGTTCGCAGCGTTATTTAAAGTAAGTCAAGGAAAGGTAGGAACTACTGTGTTTTGTTTTGTGATTTGCCTTTAAGATTTTAGTCTTTGCCGTTATTCTTGTTTATTATTTTACATCCCCGCGCTACAATTTTCATGATAAAAACACCTGCGTATTTATACGTATATATATGCTACCGGTTGAGCTACGTATTTATATAATGCCCGTAAAAATTCGTAAGACTTTTGATTAAAATTCGATGAACATTGTAGGGATAAATTAAGGAAAAGTGAAATTACAGCCTTTACGCCCCACAGCTGAGCAAAGGCCTTCTGTCATTTCTGAGTGTGACTTGTCCTACTAGTCCTATTTCATACTATATTATTATGTTACACTAGTTCACCCGCATGTAATTTGTTACGATTGGATTTCATGGGTTTTAATTTCTTTGCGCGGAACCCTAATTCTTTTACTCAAACAAAAGTAGCCTAAGTTACTCCTTATTATATTTGCTATCTGCCAGTGAAAATCCCGACAAAATCGGTCCAGCCGTTCCGGAGATTAGCCGGAACAAAGAGACTGACAGACAGACAAAAATTTTAAAAGTTGTTTCTTGTTATAAGTACCGTAATACTATCATATGCATATATTAAAAAGCTGTTATTTTAACATTACAAACAGATACTTCAATTTTATTTATTTGTATAGATACTTAATTAAGAAATACTCCGAGAAATAGAATCTCGACGTTAATTCGATAATACCTGCGTGTGCCAAACCACCGAAGTTGTATGGGTTACCAAAAATACACAAACTGAACAATCCATTATGTCCAATAGTGAGTCAGATCGATACGCCAACTATCAGATTGGCTCAACACACAGCAAAAATACTATCACCACTCAGAGGATACACAAGAGCACACACTAAGGATTCATACCATTTTGTCAGTGAGGTAAAAGACCTATGTATTACTGACAATGAAACCATGGTCAGTTTTGATGTTCAGTCTCTATTTACATGCCTACATGTTGAAGACTCCATCTCAATTGTAAGTAGCAAACTAGAGGAAAACAACATGAGAGCAGAATATGGAGTATTACTCAGACGTTGCCTTACATCTGGTTATCAATTGTGGAAGGAAGAGTTTTACAAGCAAGTAGATGGTATTGCGATGGGCTCACCGGTATTTTCCACTTTTGCCGTTATATTCATGAAGGACTTTGAGGAGAAAGCCCTCCTTACTGCACCTGTAACTCCAAGGTTCTACAAGCGGTACGTAGACGATACTTTCACAATTATACCATCAGACAAAGTAA
This sequence comes from Parnassius orleans, assembly GCA_029286625.1. Lineage (NCBI taxonomy): Eukaryota > Metazoa > Arthropoda > Insecta > Lepidoptera > Papilionidae > Parnassius > Parnassius orleans. The sequence continues at coordinate 87,152 of JAGSMP010000347.1, read as the reverse complement.
CTGCATTTTTCATCATCATCATCATCATAATAGCCCTTCACAAGTCCACTGCTGAACATAGGCCTCCCCAAGGAATGCCACAAAGCAAGGTCCTGAGCCACTTGCATCCATCGAATTCCTGCATATCTTACAAGGTCGTCACTCCGTCTAGTGGGGAGTCGCCCTACACTTCGCCTACCGGTACCAGGCTGCCATTAGAGAACCTTTCTTTAGCCTTCGGTTGTCGGTTTTCGAGCCATATGGCCGGCCCATTCCCACGTAGCTTACTAATCCGTTGAGCTATGTCGGTCGCTCTGGTTGTACTGCGGATATCCTCATTTCTAAGTTTATCACGCAGAGAAACCCCGAGCATAGCCCTCTCCATAGCTCGCTGAGCGGTCCTCATACAGCCACCAGTGAAGGACCACATCTCAGATTCATAAGCCATCACTGGCGACACACACTGGTTGTACAAACTTGTTTTCAGGTTTTGAGATATACCTGACGAGAAGATGTGTCGTAATTTCCCGAACGCTGCCCAGCCGAGTTCAATCCATCGATTGACCTCTCGGTCGAGGTTGGAATTACCTAGTCGAACTATTTGTTTCAGGTAAATCTACTCGTCAACGACTTCGAGCTAAGTGCTCCCAACAACTACCGGCATAGTTGTGACATAGACGATATACATGATCTTTGTTTTGTCCATGTTCATCTTAAGACCTATCCGTTGGGAGACACTATTGAGGTCATTGAGCATAGTGCTTAGGTCCTGCAGCGTTTCTGCCATAAGGACTATATCGTCGACAAATCGAAGGTGAGTGATGTACTCGCCATTGACGTTAATACCGTATCCTTTCCAGTCCAGTAGCTTAAAAACATCTTCCAATGCAGTGGTCAAGAGTTTCGGGGATATAACGTCATCCTGTCTTACACCTCTCTGCATTTGGACAGGTTTCGTACTCTGGTTCTGTACTCGGAAAGCCATCGTAGCCCTACTGTACAAACACTTCAGCGCTTCGATATACCGACAGTCAACTTGGCACTTGGAGACGATTCGTTATGACTCTCGAAAACAGCACGTAGACGCGGTTCAGAAGAGAAATCAGTCTATGGTTGTTCAATAGAGCATTGTCGCCGTTCTTGAATAACAAAACCACCGCACTTCTGCTCCACGCCTCCGGAGTAGTGCCACCATGCAGGACGGAATTTAAGAGCTTCTGATGGATTTTAAATACTGGTGTTCCATCCGCTTTTGAAGCTCCACTGTAATTTCATCCTCGCCCGGGGACTTGCCGTTTATAATGTGCTGGAAAGCCATATTAATCTGGCTCAGACTGACGACTGGACTATCGATCGTTACGCACACTTGCGTGAGGTTCCAATGATGACGTGTACAGCTGCCCATAGAACCAGGCATCAGGTGTCCCGGAAACGATGATGCAACATTTGGTCTTGAGCTTCGACAGTTCTCTCTTTCTGGCAGACAGATCTCTGGCAAAGACTTTGTGGCCCTGGTTTCCATTGCATTTCAGTCTCCTAGGCACTGAAAACGATTTAGTAACTTGAGCTAAAAGTTTTCGGTGCTTTGAATTACAGCACAATGGGGACGGAGCCTTGACTTCATTAGACCTGAGCTTTCCAACTTAACGTTTAGGTTTAGTGTGCCTCTCGCTGTTCGGTAATCGCTGCCAGTTTTCACCCTTGCGATCACTGAGACATCACTGAACAGTTGCCGTCTAGTCATCATAATGAAGTAAATCACATTTTTGTCGAACCGTCGAGGATCGACCAGGTCTACTCTCTGTGGGACTGCTTAAGAAAGAAAGAAGTGTTCATCGTAAAAAGTCCCTCTATCTCCAAGAAGTCGGCCAGCTGCTGGTCCGTTGGTTTCCGTTGCGCTATCCTGAATTTCCCTACCTTCAGCTCACCATTCTCTCTTGTGCCTAGTTTTGCGTTGAAGTCTCTCAATAACACCGTATAGTGGGTTTTAGGGGAATGCATTTTTCAGCTTTAGAGATATCCTCATACATTTCTTCCAAATCCTCATCGGAATGTGCCGAGGTTGGTGCGTAAACCTATATGACCTTCAGCGAATATTGTTTGGTGATTCCGAGTATAAGGTACGCAATCGAGGCTAAGCGTGTCCTCCCCCTCTCTTCGCACCTCAGATAATACTATAATATCCCAGGGCAACTAGTCTATTTCATCTTCCAGCTCCAGGATCTTCTCGTCAGTCCTCAGGGTGTATGTGTTATATGTTGCTAAGTCGAGTCGTCTTAGGTGACAACCGAACCTCCACCCTACGGTGAAGGTTCGGTTGTCACCTAAGACGGTTGCTAAATATGACAGGTTCGGTTGTTGTATTTAGCACTTCTAACCCCGCCGTTACCATAGTCGCCACCGTAGCCAGGAATAGCGTGGCTGCCGGGGAGTGGGGGCCGTCTTTTTGTTACTCTCGCCATGGGGGGTATATTGCCATAGTTGCCACGCTTGACAAGCGGGTTGGCAAACGCAGTTTTGTTAGGGTTATTTTGGCGTTATCAGAAAGACGCTGCTGCCTATCTTCTGTCTGAGTTCCCCTCATCGCCTCTTGAACCACATTAAAATATTAGGAAGTGGATATTCTTACCCGCCACTACACGGGCTTTTTCGTCATTTCAGCTGTTTCTTTGTTACTGTTATGCGAAGTAAAATAAAAAAATTGTAACTGCTGATAATATAAAACTATTTTTTAAAGAACTCTTGTAAATATTGGTTCTGAAATGAAATATCACAATAAAAACATCACCCAGTATGTAAACCACCTAGTAAGTAAACGAACCTTAATAAAATTTATTTACGTGAATTAATAAAAATAAGTGTTACAATCCCTATAATATATATATATATATATATATATATATATATATGTCCCTATATATTATGCATACAATTAAATACATCGAGTAACAGACTGATGTATTATTTATTGTATGCTATTACCGCCAGGTAGTACTAACTAGATTCTGAGCCCTATGAGTCATTACTCCATCCATCCATTACATCCTATAAAAGTCCACTGCTGAACCCCATCCCATAGATAAGGGGGATTTTGTCATTCATTTTGTCATCACGCTTGGCAGTGGTTAGCAACCGTAGTTTTTTTTCTATAATCATGATTTGTGACGAGGTAAATGTCTGTCGCCTCTTACGACACCAACAGAACGATATAGGTTACTGGATATTCTTACACCGCCACTACGAGGGTACTAGTCCTCCTCTTCCCCCCGGACTTCTGAGGTGTTCAGACGTATCTTGTACTAAAACTTATTTTAAAATTATTCTCCAAAAATACTTTAAATATTGCGCATTTATTCGAGCGCAAAAAAATAGGAGTGCATGAACGCGAGGACGTGATATCAGCTACTGCTCTTGGTACGCGCCGAGTGCACCAGCTACGCTGACTCATCGCTGCGACCCGCCGCGCAACCGCAGCCCACCACAGTTTGCTGTCCGCCCCGGGAGGCGTAACACTGCTTGACCAATAAGCTCCGCGCACCCCATCAACTTGCTGCGCTGACGTCGGTAAGAAGCCTTGCCCTCTTGTGACTCATATCCCGTACACTTCTGTTGCCCTGGTACAATATGACTGAGCGGCGTAGCGAACACATGGACCCAGAGATGTGCGTCTCGGAAGATGAAAAAACTCCACCAAATTTTGTTACACAACGTACACAACAAAGACTCATTCATAATTCGGATAACATAGGGCAGGATCAATTTATGGATCTAAAAGCAGAAATGGCTAAGCTAATGGCAATCACGAATAAACAAGCAAAAGTTCTCAATGACCTCACTTGACACTTAAAGAGGTTCGCCTGTCAAATCAAAATATTGAGAGCTCGCTTACGTTACTAACCACTCAAAATGAAGAGTTCAAAAACAAATTGTAGCCCTGAAAAGTCATGCAAAGGAAGACAGGAATATATAATGTACTTAGAAAATAAACTGGAGGATCTGCAAATCTCCACCCGCAAAACATCATTCGAGCTGAAAAATGTTCCTAGGATAGAAAATGAATCAAACCAAGATCTAATTGACATGACTATACGTCTCTCAGAGACCATAGATTGTAAAATAAACAAAAGCGACATTAAAGATATTTACAGGGTGTGGTGCAAAAGCCAGAACAGAAAACACTCCCATAATTGTAGAAACAAACTCTGCATTATAAAAAAAAGATTTTATGAAGATGGCGAAGGCATTCAACATTCGGAACAAAACTAAGATTTGTGCTAAACATCTAGGCTTTAAAACCAATGAAGACACCCCTGTCTTCCTCTCTGAGCACCTGACTGCTAGAGGATCACGTCTATTCTTTTTAGCTAGAGACTTAGCAAAATCAAAGGGCTATAAGTACTGCTGGACCACTTATGGTAAGATATACGTGCGAAAAAATGAACTTTCTCCTATTATCTTGGTTAGAGACGAAGAGCAAGTACACCAGCTGCTAAAGGAAAAGTGACTAGCTTTGCATATCCAAGGTCTGTTGTTTCATCTTGTTTATCCTATCCTCGTGTTTATTGCGCACCTACTGTTCGATACACTTTTGTAGGAAATACGATTGCATAATACTTTTTCACTGTATCTGTTATATGCGTGCAACACACATAAACACACTACTTTGTACCACAACAAATGTCCCTCATATACACTCACACACACAATTCCTTACCCAATTAACTACACTATGCCCTTGCAAACACTTTACAGATACTAACACGTATATACAAAAACACATTAATTAAAGATAAACTTCTTATATCAACATACCTAAGTCACAAAAAAGAAAATTCAACTGTAAGCTTTACAAAGTATACATATTATTATATTAATATTATGTCGCTCACAATCACATACTTGACGCTTTATGAATTGACGTATTTTTGCCTATTTTTCTTTTCTTATGAGTAATACAATGACCACACTTCAAGAAATAGACAGAATAGAGTTGGCATGGTCTTCTGAATGCAACGTGGAGGAGTTTATTAAGCGTGTGAATGACTTTACTATGATATCTCAAAATATAGGAGTATATATTGTAACATTGAGGTTTGATTTTGTATTGACTTTATCTAGCTTCAACTTCGATACTGATGTTATTGTACTGACGGAGTGCAGACTTAATTCTAACAAACCTCTACCTGTTCTGCCCAACTATTGCTCCTATTTTACTGAGTGTAGGCTGAACCAAAACGATGGGGTCAGCATATGTAAAGAATGCCTTAAAACACAAAATTAAGGAAATACATTTAACGCATGCATCATGTTTACAGCTCGACATACTAAATAATATAATTTTATGTATCTATAGATCACCATCAATTAAAATGCTGATGGTTTTATAAATTCATTGAATTCACTTAAGTTCTTAAAGTCACTTAATAACATTTTTATCACAGGTGACATTAATATTAACATAGCCCATAGAACTACCCCAAGAACAGAAAAATCGACTAAATTATTTAAATATGTTATCTTTGCACGGTATATTGGCCGGCCACACTATCGCTACTAGAGAACAGAACTGCTTAGACCATATTATGTTAAATATAAATAAGCTCAAAGTACAGGCATCTATTTTTGTATTACACGACCACTACTGACCATTTTATGACTTTCCTCTTACTCTCAAAAATCAAACCTAAGCTTTTTGTACTTAAATCAAAAACATCCACTGAATTTGACAAAGCTCTAGATCACCTTAAAATCAAAATTTAAATAAACTGCTACAATGCGATGACCCTGAGTTTATAACTAATCAGTTGACTTATACACTTACCAACTCACTAAAAGAACATACAGTAACCACAACTATTTCTAAAAAATCGTATCCTAAGACCTTGGATCACACCAGATATTTTGCGCTGCATAAGAAACCGTAATAAGCTTAAAAAACACGTAATGAGCTCACAATGAAACAATCATAATAACATACCGGAGGTATAGAAATTATTGTAACAATCTCATTAAAAGTTAAAAAGAGATTATCAGAGAGAGTTGTTATTAAATCGGTCAAAAATAACAAACAATTATGGAAAAATATCAAAACTATTACTCACACTAATAAACCCAAGACTTTAAATAGAGAACTTCTCAATGTTACTGATAACCCGATAGCCTCTATAAGCTCTGTAAATTACTATTTTCTAATATTGGCAAACAGCTTGCAGAACGGATTGAATATGTTGAAAGCGACTCTAACTCTTATATCCAAAACCTGCCAACACATCCGAACTCCTTCGTACTTCTGCACACTGATTATTATGAAGTTAATAGCATTTTGATGAACCTAAAATCTGAAAGTTCTCCAGGCTGATATCCTGACTGCTTTTCTTAAACATGCAAAGAAGTGATTGATCCTATCATAACTCACCTAGCAAACCTTTCCTTTAATAAAGGAGTATTCCCAGCTCCTGAAGCAGTCGATTATTACCCGGTTTACAAGACTGGGATAGAGATGACGTAAGCAACTATAGACCTATCGGTGCTGCTGCGATATCCAAAATACTTAAAAGACTTATAAATGTAAGATTAAACGCCTACTTACAAAAATATGAGATCTTGTCTTTTTCCCAGTTTGGTTTCAGACAGGAAAATTGACTGAAGATGGTATCTGCATTGAGCTCATTAGTAGTAGAGGAAATGGATAAACATAAATGCGTAGCAGTATTCTTGGATTTGAAGAAAGCGTTTGATACGGTCTCTATCCCCATTCTTGTACACAAGTTGGAAAGAATCGGTATCAGGTGTTCCGCTAAAATTACTCTCGGACTACTTTGCAAACAGGAGGCAGAAAGTAAAAGTAAAAATTATACTAGTGATTGCACTAATGTGTCGTTTGGTGTCCTGCAGGAAGAAGTTTTTGGCCCCACATTATTCTTAATTTATCTGAATGATTTATGTAACATGAACAAAAATGCCAAAATACTCTCTTATGCGGATGACACTGCCAATTTTTTCACCGGAGAATCCTGGGAAATTGCTAAAAAGAATGCAGAAAAGGTCTTGAGCAAATAGGTAAATATATAGGTAATAAATAGGCTGCAATTTAATCCTTACGCTCAATACGGTCAAAGTTGCTATATGCTAAGCATTTATAACAACGCTCAGCCAGAATTAGATTTTTGTGGTGTGAATACATCACTGCACCACAACAGATAGACAAAACTGCCATTGCCCCACTATACTAAAAGTAACAAGCTAAATATTTGGGAGTGTGGTTGGATTAAAGACTCTCTTGGTATCCTCAGCTTGAACATATCCAGAGAATAAGGAACTCACATGGATTTTAAAGATATTGAGACATGCGGTACCTAAGACGGATTTAGAAACGGGGATTGGGGAAAAGTGTCTCTAAGAGAAATATATGTATCCTTAGTACTAGTCTGCTGCTTACTGCTTGCCTATGAGGTGCAGCCAAGACGCACTTTCTTGAGGCGGAACGTGCACAACGTGGTTTGATAAAGGTCATATTTTAAGAAACAAATGTTTTCAACTGATAAACTTTATCAAACTACCCGAATTCCTTCAATTAGAAAGCTTTACATTATTCAGACAATTCTGAGTAAACACAAAACCTGAAATTTGATGCCACTAATGCTGTGGAAGAAGACATAAGCTGAAACCGTCAAATGCAATTTATTTTTGCTTCAAGACAATATAAAGCGCGTTCGGTCTACTCTCTACAAAATGATTAATAAAAGCCTAAACTATATATAAAACATATCGCGACTGTAAGAGGTGCTTACAGTTATGTTTGGAAGATAAAACCTTTGATGATCCAGAGGCATTACTATATAAAATTAAATAGTAACAAAAACACATACACACACTTACATACATACTGCACATACACACACACACACGCGCGCACACACACACACACACACACACACACACACACATGCACTTATGCACGCTAAAAAAATAAAAAGTAAAAAAAGGAAAATTAACCTGATAGTTGTAGTGTTACGTGTAGAATTAGTTTTATATTGGAACTATATTAGAATAATTATTTTCATTGTTATCTTTTAAACGTGCTACTAAAATCATGTAACATCAAAATTTATTATTTTAAACTGTACATTCTTCTAAAACGACTTGAATTAATGGAAGAGCGTTGCTCTCTGATACAGGCTCATTAGCTTAAAAAGGCGCTACGGTCCCTAATATAATATAATGTACCCATTGTTTTGAAATAAATATTTATTATTATTTTGGGTATTTATATAGTATTCTCATCTGATTGGGCTGAATAAATATTTTAAAGGAAATAATAAATAAACATAGATATATAATTAATATACTAACATAAATAAATAAATGATACATAAATAAATAAAACCCAACTAGATGGTAAACCTCGGCAGGGGAGACTAAACGGCTGAGGGTTAGGGGAAAGAGAGAAACCGGCAGACGATGCGGTGGTATTGAGGAGCACCGCCTTCTGCATTTGAGCTTGGAGCGGTCCGTCACGGAGTACCAGTCGCCTCAGATGACCTGAGAGGCTGACTGGGATTAACCCGTTGCAGAGACGACTACAGGTATATTTGGTCGGCAGTCCACCCCACATGTCGGTCACCGTGAGCCAGGTCCAGATATTTTGTTCGCTTATCTGTTTCGGCTTTCACGAGGTTCTCGTCATACGGAATGGTAATGTCGACCAAAAATATCCTGACTGTGCCCGGTCCATCTGCATCCGGAGCTGTAGAATCCTGGCTAGGGTTGTGTCTGTGCAAATACTCAGTGTTAGAAAGCGCCGAACAACCGGAGATGACATGCCTAAGTGACTCGCCGGGATGGCGACAAGCTCGACAGATTTCGATGGCGCCATCCTTTAGGATGTATCTCCGATAATTGTTGGTCTTAATAACCTGATCCTGTATCGCACAGACAAAACCCTAGGTTTCAAAGAGGTCACCGAAACGTAGCCAGTGGAGGGAGGCGACTGTTCACGAAAGGCTCATGTAGAGCCTTGTAGAACCTCCCGTGAGCTCTTCTCCTTCCATACGGTCTCCTGGTCGGAAATTCACTGTACTACTGGTCTTACCATTGCTCGTTGGCTAAGGATAGAGGAGTAAGCCCTTTATCACACGAAATGACGTCCCTGTAGAATGGATCATCCGATCTCGCCAGAAAGTAATTACGGAGGCTGCACACTTCGCGATTATGCATGGTGAGAGCGCTCAAAAGCCGCGCCCACCATGTTTGGCAGCAAGTACACCCTCATTACTGACGATCTCGGGTGATGCATCCTGTGTGACGTCATAACAGTGCAGACTTTTCTATCTAGAGCGTTCAGTTCGGTCTGAGTTCAGCTGAGCATGCCGAAGGTATATATGAGGACAGGCATGAACTAACTGTTATATGCGTGTGTCTTATTCACACCCGACAAAAGACTGTTGAGCACTTTTGTCAAGCGTGCACAAAACACATCGCAAACTGACTGTTTCATATCCGCCTCATCGATACCTATGTTCTGTGACATACCCAGGTATCGGTATGTTTCAGCCTGGGAAAGGGTCCTTATGTTGATGGGCATGATAAGTCTATGCCTCAGAGTTAGCAACCCTACCCTTTCGACATGGAGGACCGCACACTTATCCCTCCCCAGCCCATCTCAATAGAATTGCTAAAATCACAAGTGATGTTTAGCAATTCCACAAGATGAGCGACTGGAGGCGAATAACTTGAGATCATCCATATAGAAAAGGTGGGTCACTTTGTACCTCCTTTCCGAAGCTGAAATCCTCCCAGAACCCTCCAGTAAGGTACTGAGAGGGTTTAGAGAGGCAGAACCAGATTGACCAGACAATCGCCCTGGAAGATACCTTCTTATCCTTATGTGGTTCTCCGCAGCCGTCATCCGCTCACCTAGATGACAAAGGATCGTACCACTGCTCCATACACTGCCCGAGGAAGTCTCTAACTGTACAGTCAACCTTGTACAGCTCAAGGACCCTCATCAGCCATGTATGAGGCACCGAGTCAAATGCCTTTTGTAGTCTATCCAGGCGACGAGAGGTTCCGACGGTTGCGTTTAACCACCTTGCCAATGACCGCGTCAATGAGGAGTGGTTCTTGGTTCCACGACCACCGCCTCGACATCCATTTTGAGCGCGCGACATCACCTGATTTGAGTTCAGGTGACGAGTGATTCTCGCGCTCAAATTGGATGTTAGTGTCTTGTATATCGTGGGTAGACACGTGATGGGGCGGTATTTGCTCGGTCTGTGGTATCCCGGTCTTTAGGAACCAAATGAGTGATCCCAGTAGTGAAGAGGCTTGGGAGCGACTTGGTCGAGAGCCTCTTGAAACTGTCGGGCGAGCACAGCGTGACACACCACGAACCCTTCAGCCAGTAGTGATGCAGCCTGTCGAGGCCCGGACTTTTCCAGTTCAGCTCCTCGGACCGCCTCAGCTACATCGTCCGGCGTTATGATGATGGGGTCCATGGGTGTAACATTCGCACACCGACTGGCCACAACTTCCATCCAAGGGCCCTCACTGTGGTTTACGGCTCTGACCAGGCTGCGCCAGAATGCGACAGTGTCGGCCTCATTCGGTGCTTGGTCCGTTCCACGTACCATTGGTCGCTCCAATGATTTAAAGAGCCTTCTGATCACCCTGAAGAGGCGATTCTTGTTGAACCGTGTCAAACTCTCGGTATATCGCCGAATCCGCTTCCCAAGCAGCGATTCTCTGCTTCAGGTCGTCATGCGCTCCGTTAGTTTTGCGTAATATTCGGCTGGTACAAACTTATATTTGTCCCAGCAAACGCCATCCTGACGGTGCGCACAATTCGGTCTATTATTACGCGACCTGAAGTTGTCAGTCTGCCGATGAGGGCTCTTGCCTTTGCGATACGGTCCTCAATTTTTCTCCAGGCTGGGATGGCGCTACTTTGTCTAGTAGCACGTCCAGCCGTGGAAAATTTGGCGCCAATAATACGGCAAACTGCCAGTGCGGCGCCAAAAAGAATTGAGTCCGTCTCGCAAAGGTCCCGGCTGGCTTCCAAATAGGTCACCAGCATTGGGTTGATAGCCCTCACGACAGCCCGATTCCGCTTGCTTAAGGGTATGCGGAAGTCGCGGTCGATTTTCGAGAGGAGTACTGCGCGTTTCAAAATAGCTCTTCCAATATGCTTCTCATTTGCTCTAGCTTGTGGGAGACTATTTCATCATCGTCTGAATTAACCACAACTGGAATATCCACGGCGGTATCCACGTGCGCAGGTTGCTCTGCAATTAGTGGCACCGCATTACCAGCTGTAGCATTTTCATCCGATGAGGGAACAGCCTCACGTCGTAGTCGTTCGAGTTCGGCGTCACCAAATATGTTGGAGCGCAGGATGTACCGAACTCGGTCTGCCAGGTTTTGCTCCGTTACATGAACAGATGGCTCCAGCTCTGCGAAAAAGCGATGCATCCGAGCCCGATACGCTAACATTCCAGTTTCTTCCCCTTTTGCCCTAAAATACGCTCGCAATGCGTTTGCGTTCATAATTTGCGTCCAACGCATGCGACGTGTTCCACCAGCGGCGGGTGCCGCTTGCCGAGTCCGAGAAGACCCAGCCGACACCAAGCCCTCTGGTGGGGATGATGGATGCGGGCGGCTACCAGGTGGTCTTGCAGCCCCGCGCTTGCCTGGCGACCCGCATGCTGTCGCGTCCAGCGCCCGCTCCAGACGCGCCCTGGCGACCTCAGGCAGCGGCCCTTTGCGCACTCTTTTTTCCATCATCCATTTTGGGCGTCAATTAACGTGAGACGCCCAGGCCCGGCACCGTTTCATGGTTCGTCCATATGCACAAACGGACCTTTGCACCTCAATTTTGCCTAGGCACGGCGCTCACACCTTTGGCAGGGCGCTGACTGACTGCACCGACGTAGCAGTTTTGTCACTTAACTGTTACGTCAGCGGGCGATGGGGTCATCACTTACCCACGCCTATTTATTTATTATTTCAAATTACTATTTATTATTATTATTATTACTAGTCAAGAATTAAATAATAAAAAGGTTATGATCATTCATCACCGAATACACATAACTCGGAAAAGCTTGAGAGAGCATGACTGGAAGTGATGATGTAATGACTCGTAGCAATAACTGTAAAATTCCTTACTAGAAGCTTCTGTTTCGATTTATTTAGTTTATTTTGAGTAGCTTATCAATTAACATCATGAAAGGAATTATAAAACTGGTTATCGCATCTCGATAATATTATATATTGCTAATTTATTGTTTAGGCTCCATCCTGTCTAGCACCTATATATTATATACTATGTAAAACGATCAGGTTCTACAAGAATTGCACCATCACCAGGAAAGATAAGCCATGTAAATCGTTGATAGTATAAACAAAATCTAGTTGATTTTTTACGACAATTTTATTTTTATTTCTTTATTTAATGTTATTAATATTATATTATAATTAAAATTAAATTTTGTTTTCTTTTGATATATTATGAAGAGGGTATATAAGATATAATCGAGTTACAGCAACATTATATAAAACCAAACTGTTTGTAATAAAAGAGAAACCAATTTATTTATTAAAAATAAAAACCTGTAAGAAAAACATTTCAAGAAACATGAACTTAGGGATTAAAATAACACAACACAATTCACAATAGCATAAATGCTTCAATTAGATATGTACTCGTAAAATCACAAATCAGCTTCAAAGAAACACATCTTTGTAATCTTGAAATAAAAGCTTTCTCTTTCTAAACTAAAAAATACTTACATATTGTGAACAGTCTATTTTATGGGATAACCCTTTTTTGTAATTTGAAATCAGCTAGGTACAACTAACATTATTCAACTATTCCTTTAATCCTATAGTGCAACTTATCCTAAATAGGTCTTGGCCCCTCACACTAAAGGATACAACTTGTCCCTGTTATAGCGTTGGGAGGTTCGGGGAAAAAATAACACGTCTAGTGATCTTGACTGTAGATTTATTACTGTCCAATTCATCTATCGTACATACACATGAACATACACTACACTACACGCCCATCGGCAAAAAGAAAAAAAAAATATTATAATAATAATTTTTTTTTTTTTTTAAATGTTACACAACTTGGAGTAAAAGAAATCAAAAAAAGGTGTAAATTATTTTTAAAATATTAACATTCTTAATCTATAACATAATAAAAAAATATATCGTAAACACTTTATAAGTAGAAAATTATTTAAATTTTAAGTAAAGTTTATTTGTATACATAGTAATAATAACAATTTCATTATTTTATATATGGTCTAGTGCGATTTTTATGTATTGACTTATGTTTACCTTTATAATCTATTGTTACATTTGGTTCACAATCTTCGATAACCTGAAATGGTCCTATATAAAGAGGATCGAATTTGCTTACACGTAATTCATTCTTATGAGTATCATATCACCGGCATTATACTTAATTGGATTTGTATAATAATCATACTTTGTTTTCCTACTCTGTTTGCTTAAAATTAAATTATTTCTTGCATCATATTGCGATTTTGAAGTCTATATCTAAGTTGCTGGTAATCATATGGGTTATATAAAGGGTCTATATCTAAAGTTAAATTAGTTGGCAAACGGCAAAGCTTCCAAAAACAAGCTCATATGGAGTATATTGTTCGTGTACAGTGTTATTATAACCGAAACACCAATACGGTAACCAAGTACTCCAATTATGTGGTTCATTACCTGTTTGAATTCTGAGAAATGACATCAGATTTTTGTGGTTGTTTAAGGAACCTATAGATTGGTGATGGTATGCCGTTGACGTTACCTGTTGGATATTGAGTATACGGCACACATCTTTCATCACAGTTGAGACAAATTCTGTCCCTTGATCAGATATTATTTGTCGAGGAATACCATATCTCAAAACAAAATTATTTATGAAAGCCGATGCCACTGAAATAGTATCCTTATTTTTCAATGGATAAGCTTCAACATACTTACTTAGATCACACTGTGTGTGAGTATATAAACATTACTATCATTATCCTTACATAAGGGCCCTACTAAATCTAAGTAAACTCTGTCAAAAGCAGAATATCCCGTATCGGTTATAACCATTGGTTCTTTTATATATTTATTTAAGTGTTTATGTCGCAAACACTTGTCACATCGATTAACATAATTAGTAACATCTTTTCTAATCCCGGCCAAAAGAATCTTTTCTTTATGTTGTTTATCATTCGCCTTATACCGGCGTGCCCTAGCTTGGCAACAAATGATAGTCGTTTAATATTATACGTTTTGTCTCATGATCGTCGACCTTATGGACACCATACAAAATTAATATTCGCGGTCCGGACCTATTTGGTGTCTCATTTATAACACGAGTTAACTCTTTAATTAATATATTATTATTATTATTTAGTATAATATACAGACGATCTATCTTTCATTACAAAAGCAATCCAACTCCTCACAAAGGCATCTCGTGCACAATATGATCGGAAAGAAGGATTTACATAAATAGTTGACTTTGGTGAGACAAAACAAAATAACTTAGAATTAGAATAGAACTTTTCTTTCATTCTGTTTATCTTTTCCCATTCTTTTCGTCTACAAACAATAATTCAGTGCAATCCTTTGGTTTTTAAGTGTTCCCACGACTTTTGGGTGATCAGTCCAATCTGTTGGAAACCCTTATCTACCATAGGGTTGTCACACTATCTTGTGCTACCTTTTCATCCATCCGCTTTTCTCTTGTTAGGACAGATATGACCTTTTCATTCATTTCTTTCAAATCTTCACTGAGATTTGGATGCGTGACAAAGCATCTGCAGCTGCATTGTCAGCCCTTACATACCTGATAACAAACTTATATTCCTCAAGCAACAACCTAAACTTGTAAGTCTACTTGACGGATTTGTCATGTTGAATAAATATACGAGAGGCTTATGATCTGTTTCAATAATGAATTCGCGTCCATATAAATAAGGTCGAAAGTATTTTACTGCCCATACTATCGATAATAATTCCTTCGATAGTAGGATAATTTTTCTCGGCTTTGTTCAATGTGCGACTCAGCATATGCAACCGGTCGTCCGTCATGATTACATAAACTGAGCCTATAGCAAAACCAGACGCGTCAGTTTTAGAATAAATTATGATTTTGGTCAAAATTTGGATACTGAGTAGGAGGAGTCGTTAAAGCTTTTTGAGCATTGAAAAGATGTTTTACAGTTTTATCCCAATGAAATTTGACATTTTGCGACATAAATTGTTTAGAGGTAAAGCGATTTCAGAAAAATTTGGTATAAATCTTGATAGTAATTCGCAAACGCTACTAGTCTTTTACATCGTTGGTACTTTGAGGAATTGGGTAATTTTGTAATACTGATATCTTTTTGGTCAGGCTTAATACCTTCGGAAGAAAACATGCACAAGATAAAGTAGTTCTTTTTAGAAAACACATTTTTAGGTTTAACTTTAAGTTTACTTCTTAAGCGAGATAATATTTTATTAAATTTTTATTATGGTTATCTAAATTTCGGCCAAAACAAATGAGGTCATCTAAATAAGTGAGCGCTTTTTCGTAATTTAAACCAGCCATAGATATTGTAATTGCACGAGAAAAGGAACTTGGGCTTGTCTTTAAGCCCATTGGCATTCTGGTCATCTGATATTGACCAGAGGGTGTAGAAAGCCGTATACCTTCTACTAGATGGATTAAGGCTTAATTGGTAAAATGCTTGATTAAGATCAAGGTAAAAATACATTGCCCTGATAAAGAATCCAATATGTCCGTAATATTGGGTAACGGAATTTGTCATCTACAATACAGTTGTTTAATTTTCGAAAATCAATAACCAAACGCCAGCTCCTGTCTTCACTGTTTTCTGATTTTTAGGTACAAGAAGTACAGGACTTGACCACTGCTACAAGATGGTTCAATAATTCCGTCTTTTAACATATTTTGACTTGTTTTTCTATTTCGTTTCTCTGAGAATAAGGTAATCGATACTGTTTCACACACTGGGTCACTATTAGGTTTTAATTGTATATTATGTTCGTATAAATTACAAGTTGTTAATTGATCTCTTGGCAATAAAAATACGTCGGAAAATTTTGCACAGATATTTATAATAGAAGATTTTTCCTCTTTATTTAAATGATCTAAATTTAGTAAATTTAACATTTTACGAACACGTTCGGGATTAATGAGACTTTTATCAAACTTACAAATTGAGTAATTATATAAACTATCGGTTTCGGGTCTAAAATAACTAAGATTAATTTGATCCTCTCGTGTATTTAATATTTGTATTGGTATTTTCCCGTTATTTACTTTGACAATTCCACCAGACAGAAAACTCCTCGCATAACTCTCTCGGAAAGACGACACAATCTTCTTTCATACTCGTGTTGATATAAAATAAACTCTCACATCTCGGAGGTATACTCAAATATGTATTATTTCCCAAAATACCCATATGCAATGGTAAAGTTACTAATTCATTCATATTATGCAGTGTAATATTATTCAATTCAAAATTTATGTTACAATTAAACTTACGTAAAAAATCTATACCTAGAATTCCAGAAGTTTCAGACGGCAATTGCTTTATAACATGAAACTTATTATTAAATTTCAATCCGTTAACAGACAATGTTAAATAAACATATCCCACGGTTCGTAATTTGCCTCCAATTCCGTTTATTGTAATCGGTTTCTTTTGTAATGATATGTTGAGCTTTCTAAGCGTGTCATTTAATTGCGCAAAAAGCCCCGGTATCTACAAGCCATCTACATTTGATACTACCTATTGCTAACTCAACACAATTACTATATTCGCAACCAAATATACTATGAGTCTCGAAAATTCTAAATTATTATGGTTATTAGGTTAATTTCAACATTTTGAGAACTTTGCGATACGCGATATTTTGGCGTCATAAAATTAATTCGTTGGGTATTGTAACCACGAAAAGATCCGCGATTCTGGTATGAGTACTTACTGTAATTACTGCAGTTACCTTTTTCCCACGATGTTGTTGATTTCCCCGCGAAAACTGTTAGTACGGGTTTCCTCCAGTTGACGCTTTTTTTTGCATGGTAGGCAAGGGTATGTTTGACGTGGTACATTATTGTATGTATACTCACCGCGTAAATTTTACGCATCCTGAACCACCTCGATTCCCTGAAAATCGATGGTTCGGTGTACTGTTAGGTCGAATACAGGACGCCTCCTCATCCTTTGCTGCTCTAATTGTTTCTTTTAATGTATTATAATTACGTGCTGACAAAATAGTACTGAGTTGTCGATTTCGCGCCATTTGTGAAACTTTTAATAGCAATCTTTTCATTTATCGGACGTAAAATTTTATGCGTTTTGGTCGCCATCGGCAGAAATCGTCAAATCTACGAATAATTGTTCGATTTTATTGCCATAATTATCTATGGAACTACTATTTTGCCTTATTTGCATTAGTTCGTATGAATGGAAGTGCAAGATTTCTTTGTTAAAAGATGGTTCCGCATATCACTTATAAGCGCGTCGCATGAGTCATAGGAATCTAATAGGCGTAATTTAGCGCTTTCATTCAAACGAGTTTTAAAACAAATTTTATTAACATAGACTTACCTTCTTCTTTAAGCGAAGAGCTATATAACCTATCGAGTCCATCAAGGTTTTGGTGACCGATTCCTCGCCCGTCATCACTGGCAGGAGTGACACAGCAGTTTTAAAGTCGAAACTTTCCATGGTGACTACTTCGCTTCGAATAGTGCCTCGAAGTTGATTGAGAACTGTAATCCTTACTACAAAAGTTTTATTTGTATATAAGTCCTTAATTAAATCGCAATATGATTGTATTTCAACTAATGCTTTACTCTTAATTTGTTTACTTTCTATCTCTTTATTTAAGATTATTAAACAATTATCAAATTCCTCACGTAACTGTATTGATTCTCTAAGGTTTTGTTGTAAAATACTTTTAGTTCGCCTAGCATAACTTAATTTAACCAAATTATTTTTAATACTTTTAAATTTTTCATATATAATTATTAATTCACTAGACATGAAAATACAGTTAAAAAATACACTTAAAAAAATATACTTAAAAATAGTGTATACATGGCTATTTTGAATTAATATTAATTTCTTAAACTTAAACTATTATATATTTTTAATTTCCACCTTATGTCCATTTTTTTTTTTTTCATTGACGCATTCGTTGTCTCCCGGTGACCATCGTGGCGGCACTCACAGCATACACGGGTACACGAGGTCCTGTCAGGCGACCGCACAAAAGAGCGACGCAAATTTTGCATTACCATCTCATTCCGCATCCAGCTTGTATGACACTTTTATATATTTTGTATACACCATAAACAAGAGCCAAGCCCAAAACTGTGTATATTATAAGCACGACGGATATCCCAGATAGATGGCTTTAATTTCCTCTATATGTGCAGAATTTGAGCCTCCTGAAGTATCTTTGTAATGAACACTTGGTCTTTCTTAAGTTCAGAACGACACATTTTTTTTTTTTTTTTTTTTGATTATATAAGTCCAATATTATTTATTCTTCATTTTCATATTTAATTTGTATTCCACATATTTTTAAACGGCTCATGACTGAACCCAGGCAGACCGCCGATGAACTGGCAGGGTCGCCATATAGCGTTGGGAGGTTCGGGGAATAAATAACACGTCTAGTGATCTTGACTGTAGATTTATTGTCCAATTCATCTATCGTACATACACATGAACATACACTACACTACACTGTCTTGCGCGGTCTCGTGGCAGTTGTCGCCAACTTAAAATCTGCTTAGGTCCCAATTAGACCCAAATTATTTTGTTGTCCCCTCTTTACGCTCCGATCCGTTCTCATCCATATTAAACAAAGCTATAGGATGCAATATTTTTTCTGTTTATTTCAATTTTTTCGACGTTATTTTTCTCTTTCATAAGTTGTTCTTAATTGGACTCCTTTGGACCATACTTGATTTCTCTTTTTGTCACGATTATTCCAACTAGACCCAAAATCTTCCTGAAAAATTGCTGTGTGCTCATTACATAATAATTATTCTCTTCCTCCTGGTAAAGTATCCAGGCTTACAAGAATTACGATTTTATCTTTTTCTTCTTAAAAGCCTAGAAACTAGAATATTATGAATGGTTTCTATTTCCATTTTTTTTCCGAGATCATAACAAAATTTCTTTCCACCATCCATTAACATGGCATCTTGAGACTAGCCGATCATACTGTACTTTCTTCTTACTCCCAGCTCTTAATCCAATGCAAGCTAATTCAGTGACAACCTAACCAATCTTAAGGCATTGGTATTCCAGCTACAAGTGGTTTGTTGCTGGTTCTTCACAGGACAGAGATCTTTTTCCGAACCAGTGGTGAAAGCATAAATGACTTTCAATAAAAGTATTCTTGTAATCTATATTGAATGAAAATTATTCTATTCTGTTCTAATGAAAAGGCATGAGTAATAACAATAATAATATTAAAATAAAGTTTATATAGTACCATAGTCGTCTCCACTACGGGTGTCATACCCAACCATCTTCACCATAGCCTCAAATTAATAGACCTGAAGACTCAACGTACATTATACTCCAAAAGGCCGCAATTTTAAATACCTGTCGAATTGTAAGAAAATTCATGCAATTGGAAGAAAATGAAATAGCTACCCATAACACCCCATCTACATAAATATCACTACACGCTGCATTTACTTGGCTTCGGCCCGTATATGCAGTCAGAACTAACCAAAGAGCTAAGAAACAGAAATGTTTTCCTAATAATAATAATAATGGATGGTGGACCAAAATAGAATAGAATAGTCGCCGGGGCGCGTCTGGAGCTGGCGCTGGACGCGACAGCATGCGGGCCGCCAGCCCAGCGCGAGGTGCTGCATGACCACCTGGCAGCCCTCGCATCCATCATCCCCACCAGATGGCTTGGTATCGGCAGGGTCCTCTCGGACTCGGCAAGCGGCACCCGCCGCTGGTGGAGTATGCCGCATGCGTTGGACAAAGATATGAACATAAACGCATTGCGGGCGTACTATAGGGCGAAGGGGAAGAAACTGGAGGATAGCGTATCGGGCTCGGATGCACCACTTTTTGCTGAGCTGGAGCCGTCTGTTCCCGTCACAGAGCAAAACCTGGCAGACCGAGTTCGGTACATCATACGCTCGAAAATATTTGATGATGCCGAACTCGAACGACTACAGCGTGAGACTATTCCTCATCGAATGAACCAACTATAGCTAGGATTCGGCTCCTAAGGCCATAGACCAGCAGCCATATGTGGAAGTCGCCATGGATCTTCCCGCTTTGGTTGATTCAGGCGATGATGGAATGGTCACCCAAGAACTAGAGCAGATGAGGAGTAAATTGGAGGAGGCGCTTGTGGAAACGCGCTGTATGCCTCTCGAAAATCGACCGCAACTCCCACGCATAACCCCAAACAAGCGGAATCAGGATGTCGTGACGGCCTTGAAACCATTGCTGGCAACCTTTTTGGAAACCAGCCGGGACCTTTGCGATACGGGCTCAATACTCTTTGGCGCCGCTTTGGCAGTTTGCCGTATTGTTGGTGCCAAACTTCCAACGTCTGGACGTGCTACTGGGCAAAGTAGTACTATCCCAGCCTGGAGAAGAAGGATTGAGAACAATATCGGAAAGGCAATTGCACTCATCGGCAGACTGATAAGCTTCAGGTCGGGCAATAAAAGGCCGTTAATTGTGCACACCGTCAGGATGGCGTTTGCTGGGACAAATATCAGTTTGTCCCAGCCGGATATAACGCAAAACTGACGGAGCGCAGACGACCTGAAGCAGAGAATCGCTGCTTGGGGAGCGGATTCGGCGATATACCGAGAGGTCGACACAGTTCAACCAGAATTATCTCTTCCAGAGTGACCAGAAGAGGCTCTATGAATCATTGAGCAGCCAATGGTACGTGGAACGGGCTCAGCACCAAATCAGGCCGACACTATCACATTCTGGCGCGGCCTGGGGTCAGAGCCCGTAAACCACAGCGAGGGCCCTTGGACAGAAGTTGTGGCGAGTCAGTGCGAATGTTATGCCCATGGACCCCGTCATCATAACGCCGGATTATGTAGTTGAGGCGGTCCGTAGGGCCTGAACTGGAAAAGTCCGGGACTCGACGGACTGCATCCCTACTGGCTGAAGGGGTTCGTGGTGTGTCACGCTGTGCTCGCCTGACAGTTTCAAGAGGCTCTCGACCAAAAGTCACCCCGAGCCTCTTCACTACTGGGATTACTCATTTGGTTCCTAAAGACGGGATTCCACAGAGCCGAGCAAATACCGCCCCATAACGTGCTCTACCTACCAAATACAAGAGATTAATATCCGTTTTGAGCGCGAGAATCACTCGTTACCTGAACGCAAATCAGGTGATGTCGCGCGCTCAAAATGGATGTCGGGCGGTGGTCGTGGAACCAAGGAACCACTCCTCACTGACGCGGTCATTGGCAAGGTGGTTAAACGCAACCGTCGGAACCTCTCCGCCTTAAGAGGGTCCTCGGCTGTACAAGATCAACTGTACAGTTCGAGACTTCCTCGGGCAGTGTATGGGGCAGTGAGTACGATCCTTGTCATCTAGGCGAGCGGATAACGGCTGCGGAGAACCACATAAGGAAAATAAGGGGTATCTTCCAGGGCGAATGTCTGAGTCCGATCTGGTTCTGCCTCTCTCTTAGCCTCTCAATACCTTACTGGAGGGTTCCGGGAGGGATTTCAGCTTCGGAAAGGTGGTGTGTGACCCACTTTTCTATATGGATGATCTCAAGTTATTCGCCCCAGTCGCTCTCATCTTGTGGAATTGCTAAACATCACTTGTGATTTTAGCAACCTATTAGAGTGGAGCTGGGGACGGATAAGTGTGCGGTCCTCCATGTCGAAAAGGGTTACTAAATCTGAGGTACAGAGTTGTCTATGCCCATCAATATAAAGACCCTATCTGAGGCTGAAACATACCGATACCTGGGTATGTCACAGAACATAGGTATCGATGAGGCGGACATGAGGCAGTCAGTTTGCGATGTGTTTTATGCACGCTTGACAAAAGTGCTTAACAGTCTTTGTCGGGCGTTAATAAGACAAATGCATATAATGGTTGGATCATGCCTGTTCTCATGTATACATTTGGCATACTCAAGTGGACTCCAGACCGAACTGAACGCTCTGGATAGAAAAGTCCGCACTATTATGACGTCCCATAGGATGCATCATCCGAGATCGTCGGTAATGAGTCTGTACTTGCCGCGATAACATGGTGGGCGCGGCTTTTTAAGCGCGCGTACCATGCATAATCCCGAAGTGTACAGCCTCCGTAATAACTTTCTGACGAAAGCGGATGATCCATTCTATAGGGACGTTATTTTTTGTGATAAAGGACTTACCCCTCTATCCTTAGCCAACCAGCAATGGCAAGACCCGCCAGTACAGAGCATTTCCGACCGGGAGACCGTATGGAAGGAGAAAGAGCTCCACGGGAGGTTCTACAAGGCTCTACATTAGTATTTTGTAGATACAGTCGCCCTCCTCCACTGGCTACGTTTTGGTGACCTCTTTAGGGAATCCGAGGGTTTTGTCTGTGCGATACAGGATCAGGTTATTAAGACCAACAATTATCGGAGATACATCCTAAAGGATATCACCGTCGACATCTGCCGAGCTTGTTGCCACCCCGGAGAGTCATTTAGGCATGTCATCTCCGGTTGTTCATCATCATCATCATCATCATTACAGCCCATCGCAATTCCTCTGCTGAACATGGGCCTCCCCCAAGGAATGCCGCAAAGCTCGGTCCTGAGCCACCTGCATCCATCGACTTCCTGCATGTCTTACCAGGTCGTCACTCCATTTAGTGGGGGCACGCCCTACAATTCGTCCACCGATACGAGGCCGCCACTCAAGAACCTTTTTTCCCCATCGGTTGTCGGTTCTTCTAGCTATATGGCCAGCCTATTGCCACTTCAGCTTACTAATCCGTTGGGCTATGTCAGTCACTTTGGTTCTATTGCGGATATCCTCATTTCTAAGTTTATCACGCAGAGAAACCCCGATCATAGCCCTCTCCATAGCTCCCTGAGCGACCTTGAGTTTACTCATATGGCCAGCAGTGAAGTCTACGTCTCAGTTCCATAGGTCATCACTGGTTGTACCGTCTTGATTTCATGTTTTGAGGTATACCTGACGAGAAGATGTGCTGTAATTTCCCGAACGCTACCCAGCCTAGTTGAATCCGTCGATTGACCTCTCGGTCGAAGTGACTACTTGTCCCAGGTAAACATGCTCGTCAACAACTTCAAGCTTAGTGCTCCCAACAACTACCGGCATAAGTGTGACATGGACGTTATATATGATCTTCGTTTTGTCCATGTTCATCTTAAGACCTATCCGTTGGGTGGCACTATACTACGATTCTGCCATAAGGACTATATCATCGGCAAATCAAAGGTGAGTTATGTACTCGCCGTTGATGTTAATATCGTATACTTTTCAGTCCAGTAGCTTGAAAACGTCTTCCAATGCAGCGGTGATGAGTTTCGGAGATATGACGTTGCCCTGTCTTGCACCTTTCTGCAGATAGATAGGTTTCGTACTCTGGTTCTGTACTCGGATAGCCATCGTAGCCCTACTGTACAAACACTTCAGCACTTCGATATACCGACAGTCAACTTGGCACTGCTGAAAGAACTGCAGCACCACCCGAATTTCGACGGAATCAAGGGCTTTCTCATTGTCCACATACGCTAGACATACTGGCAAATTATTCTCCTCGGACTTTTGTACAATTCGCCGAAGGGTATGTATGTCGTCTTTGGTGCTAAATCCTTTTGGGAAACCGGCTTGTTCGGAAGGCTGGAAGTCGTTGAGTCTGCATGCGAGACGATTCGTAATGACTCTCGAAAACAGCACGTAGACGCGGCTCAGAAGGGAAATCGGTTTGTACTTCTTCAAGAGGACGGAATTAAAGAGCTTTTGAAGGACTACAAGTACCAGTTTTCCACCCGCTTTCAGAAGCTCCGCTGTAATTCCATCCTCGCCTGGGGTCTTGCCGTTTTTAAGGTGCTGGAGAGCCATTCTAATCTCGCTCAGACTGACGTCCGGAATATCATCGGAATAGTGTCGGATAAGACTTGCTCTTGGATCGTTACTCACACTTGCGTGTGGCTCCAATGATGATGTGTACAGCTGCCCATAGAACCTCTCAATCTCACTCAAAATCTCAGGTGTCCTGGAAACGACGCTGCCACACTCGGTCTTCAGCTTCGACAGTTGGCTCTTTCTGGCAGACAGATCTCTAGCAAAGACTTTGGAGCCCTGGTTCCGCTCGATCGCTTCTTCAATACGAGCAGTATTAAAGTTGCGTAAGTCCCGCCGCATACATTTGGAGATCTGTCTGTTCAGTTGCCTATATGGTATCAAATCTACTGAAGATTGCAGCTTCATTTCCGTCTAACAGCCATGAGACTAAGAGTGTGATCTGAGTTTTTGTGTTCCTCTGCGGCGGGTCTTACAAAACTTAGCTCCGACCGCATGGACAGTTTCTACGAGCTTGTCATTCATATCGTTCACTGCATTGCAATCTTCTAGGCACTGAAAACGGTTTTGTAACTCGAGCTGAAAGGTTTCGGGACTTTGGATTAGAGCACGAGGGGACGGAGCGTTGACTTCATTAGGCGACACCTCTCAACTTAACGTTTAGGTTCATTGTGCCTCATACCATTCGGTGATCGCTACCAGTTTTCACTCTCGCGATCACTGAGACATCACTGAACAGTTGGCGTCTAGTCGTCATAATGAAGTCAATCTCATTTTTGTCGAACCGTCGGGGCTCGAACAGGTCCACTTCTGTGGGCCGCTTCTGGAAGAAAGAGTTCATCATAAAGAGTCCTCTTTCTCCATGAAGTCGGCCAGCTGCTGGCCCTTTGGGTTCCGTTGCCCTAATCCGAATTTTCCTACTTTCAGCTCACCGTTCTCTATTGTGCCTAGCTTTGCGTTGAAGTCTCCCATTAACACCTATAGTGGGTTGGTGGGAATGCATGGCTCTAGAAATATCCTCATACATTTCCTCCACCTCCTCATCGGGGTGCGCCGAGGTTGGTGCGTAAACCTGTATGACCTTCAGCGAATACCGTTTGGTGATTCTGAGTATAAGAGAACGCAACCTCGTCGACACACTCCCAATCTTACAACGTTGTTAACGAGAGACTTGTGGACGATAAATCCGACACCTCCTTGGGACCGATGGTCGCCCTCCCGGTGATAGAACAAGTTGCCGGATTCGAGGATTACCGTGTCCTTTCCTCTCTTCGGACCTCGATAATCCTATAATATTATATATAACATATCCTATAGTAACTTTATCTTTTCTTCTTCCAGCTCCAGGATCTTCTCGTCAGTCCTCAGAGTACGTGCGCTAAGTTGCCAGGTCGATTGGTCGTAGGTGGCAATCGAACCTCCACCGGAGATTCTTAGCACCCCTGCCCCGCCGTTACCATGGTCGCCACCGTAGCCAGGAATAGCGGGGCCGCCGGGACTGGCCCGTCTTCGTAACTCTATTCATTGGGGTATATTGCCGTAGTTGCCACGCTTGGCGAGCGGGTTGGCAACCGCAGTTTTATTGTTATTTGCTGTTATCAGAAAGATGCTGCTGCCCATCTTCTGCCTCAGTTTCCCTCTGTCGCCTCTTACGAC
Source organism: Parnassius orleans (assembly GCA_029286625.1). Taxonomy (NCBI): domain Eukaryota; kingdom Metazoa; phylum Arthropoda; class Insecta; order Lepidoptera; family Papilionidae; genus Parnassius; species Parnassius orleans. The sequence continues at coordinate 61,422 of JAGSMP010000347.1, read as the reverse complement.
ACCACGGGAAGATATGGGTTGATAAACTTTGATGTTAATTAAAAACTAATTTGCAGGAATTAATTTAAAAAATTGTTATAAAATATTAAATAAAGATGTAAGTTTTTTAAATTTTTACGAATTCTATATTGTTAACAAACGTTAATATTTAATTCCTGCCCCTGTATTTATGAAATGTTATGTTTTTGTTGTAAGCTATTGAATTAAATATAAATTGCTCCAAAGAAAAATTTTCATTTAAAGAAAGTTTTTATAGCAATTCAAAATCCGGGGATCCGGAGATGGTCTGTGTACAATTCCGGTATCCTGAGATTAGACATAAGAGTCGTAATTGAATTCCCTAGTTACAGGCCGTCGCGCAATTCTAATCCAATAAATCACGTAATCGTCGATATTTCACCGATCACTATAATAAATCGATGGCTATTGTCAGGAATTGTTCTCGTTCAAGATAACATAGAGCACTCTATCGATTTAACATAAGATATAAAAAATGTATGTTGTATAATATCAGGGTCGTATAAAACAAAATATATCACGTTTAGAAGTCTAACTGAATGCATTTAATATCCGATTAAATACATATCAACATGAAGGATGTAAATTACCACGCTATTTACTTTACGTTAAATGTGAAATGCAAAAGTTTATTCTGGGTCGGGTCTCTAAGTGGATTTCATGAGATTAATCTTTATGAACTATTGGACATGGAAATAAAACGAAGCAACAACAATTAGACATGTAATTTAGAATCAAATTATGCGAACAACTTTGTAAAACTTGTTTTGTTCCATTTGGAGCTTGCTGTGAAAACTAAAAGCATGATTGTGTAATGCATTATCCTTTTATCGTAAAAGAATTTCTGATATTATTTAGTTCTTTATTTTAAATCGACCTGCATTCTTGTCCGAGATAAACTCCTAATTTGATATATGTTGCTATTAAAATTTCATTATACGACAGCTTCTTTTAAAATGCTTAGTTTTTAAGTAGACTCAATGTCCAGCGGTGATAATATTTTGGATGGTTTTATTCATAAATATTTACAAGTGCCTCTGGTCCCAACCCATTTTTATAGAATAATTGTAATAAATGAGCACACAGTCTACCTGATGATAAGTGGATGCTGTGGCCCATAGACATCTACTGATCGCCTTAGTTAGGACCCTTATTTACGTTGAGTTTGCTTAGTAACTTAGTTCTTTTAGGTTTATCTTGGTTCACTAGAGCTGAAAGCTGTTGTTATAATTATTTAAAGCTAAAAACCCCGTTCACGAGGACATGGCTCAAAAGTTTAAGAACCTAAAATCGTCCCTATTCCACTTGTATCAGGTTCACATCAGTTAATTTTTATTAATTAATCCTTACCGCTTGGAAAAGGCTCACATTATTAATATAAAATATGAGATACAAAGGCTTTCTTAGATTTAAAAATGTGGAGGCACACGGCTCCACACGCCGTGTGCGTTGTGCGTCAACCAACTAACGCTTTCGCCCCTCAGGGACGTTGTTGGGAACTGGACCGTAGTCCACAGCAAAATAACTGGCGTACCAGTAAAGAGCGCTTGGCCCTGGTAGAGCGTAAGCGCAAACATCAACCGAAGTCGCGCATGTCAATGCGTGTAAACGCCATACAGAATACGATCAAATCCAGCCGCAGTGAATGTACGTTATCTACAGCTACTACAACTACCATGTTCCGCGTCAATTCCTGGCTATTATGTACTTATGTTCAATAGTTCTTCAGTAATAAACCAGATTTCTTTTATTTAGGAATATTTTATTATTGTATGTCATTAAAGTAAGGCTACAGCCTATATATATCTTTGGTCGTGGTAACGAAAGGGAGATCTCCGCCGGGCAAGGTGTTCAGCCGGAGCGGCCAATGCTCCGTGTGTTGTTTCGGAGCTGTTTTATAGCGCGGTAACTTCGAAATTTTGATAGCGCGATTTAGGCTGGTGTGCTTCGCTTGTGGCGCGACGACAGCGCCGCCGTAATGTGGCGCTGTCGTCGCGCCACAAGGAAGCGAATATATATAGGTAGCTAGGCGGTGCGAGGATGCGTAGCGAGCTGTGGAACTGTGTGAGCGTTTCCACCAGAAATGTGCTAGGCCGCTGAGCGGTGCGAGGATGCGTAGCGACGCTGTAAAACGGTGCAGATGAGTGGTGCGAGGATGTGTAGCGAGCTAAAATATAATTATATCTATGACTGTGGTGAAAAAAGTAAAAGTTTCAACGTTCAATTTTACAAAGAGATTTTATTATAAACAGGAATGTTTCAAATCATTTTCAAATTGAATGTAGTTCGTTTTGTTTAACCTCGCAACACATCCTCTCACACATACTTCCTTGTTTTATATTTATAAAAACCTCGCTCCGCTGAGCCGTTTCTACTAGAGCTGTGCTGAGCGTGACTAGGTAAATGAAGTGATTCTATTGGTTCTTAACAAACACATCTCTCGCTACGCATCCTCGCATATCTCTGGTGGAAACGCAGCCTTAATCTCTTAAACGAGCATTTACTTGGAGCTTTCGTATGTCTTCAGGTAAGGAATTCCAAAGTAGAGTAGCCTAAACAGTGAAAAATTTCCTGAGAATCCAGTGAAGTGCATTGGAACAATATTATTATGATTAGACGAGGACCGTAGAACACCATAACATATGTAAACGTTGTTTAAAATTATTAAAAGTTTATTATACCTAATTCAAAACAGAGTTTAATTTGTATTATAGGGAGCACAGATGATGTGTTTGTACATATAAAATCGGAGGCACAGCTAGTTAGCAATAAAATAGCAAAATACACTACTTGTTCAATGTAGTGCAATTACACGTAATACGTGCTGGTTGTGTTAGAAGTTACGTCACACTTCATGATGTGTGCTACACATCATGAAGTGTGACGTAATGACGTCATTATATTATGATAACACCAAAATAGGTTAAGCTATGTAAATCAACAAATCACGCACACGTAAACTTATGTTTGCTCGCAATCACAAACACGCATGCACACACAATTCAAATTAATCTAAAAGCAGGCACTTTAGGCTTATTAGTTTAAGTTTTAGTGCGTAAAAATTAAAATTGATTGAAAATTGATTTACCACCTCTATCTCCATCAGTTCTTGGAACTACGAGTATAAAAAACATAATTAATTTATCGCCTTGTCTTATGGTTTCAGGTAAATGAAATAATTTGAAAATATGCACATAGATAGCGAGCAGATGCAAAATGTAATAAAAGTAATGAGCTAAAAGCTCAATGGCAAGATTTTCTATTATTTTTCATTATATGTCCGCCGGACAAAATTTCAGGTACGGCGGCCAATTACAACGAAGACTAACCATCTGCGCAGAACATGATAATACTCACGAGTTCATATAGTGTATGTACTCTGATGAACTTAGAATGCACAAGTGCCCTCTCTATTCACGCTCTCTAGTTCATTCAAGACGGCTATCCGACAAGACCGAGAGAGATCAGACGCAGGACCAACGGCTTTACATGATTTCCAAGACATGGGAGTAAAACACGACTAACTTACTTAACTTCTAACTTTCTAACTTCTGCTTTTGAGAATTAAACCCAATAGCTGATTTTAGAGCGACCCAGGATTCGAACTCAGAACATTATCAGCAGTTGCGTTTATGACCATAAAACCAACGAGGTAGTCAAATATATTGAAGCAGTCAGATAATTTTAGTATAGCTGTTTTATGAGTCAGTCACACACAAATTCACTAAAGTAACGTCCTTAGGAAAAGGTATCCTGTTATGCTAAATATTTTTTTTTATAAATGATTGAATTTCAATGTCTTCAAAAAAATCCTCTCATGTAAAATCGAAAATCTTTACGCTTATTTCATCTTAGTCCTTAGTGTGACAACGCATCTGAATTAAGATTCTTAATCGAGGATAGCTGTAGATGTCTATGGGCTATTCTCATTCTATCAAATTATCACCACGCTTGGTAGACAAATTGGCGAGGGCAGTAAAATTTGTTGACGCTGCTCACCCTCGTCACGGTCTCAGTATTTTACATCTGTCTTATTCGTATTTGTCATAAAAATTATGACAGCACTGTAGCGCGGTGGCTAAGTGTTTGGTAGCGTTGCTGCAGAGGCGCGGGCTCGAAACGCACACGGAACGAGTATTTTATGGCCCACAAATAATTTGTAACGGGTCTTGATGTGTGTTCTTGTGCAATTTATGTATGTTAATCGCTTCTACGATTAAAGAGAAAGTGCTACTTTGGGCGTATTTTTTTTTTAAATAACATAATATAATATACACACGACGGTTGTACCGCGGGTCTATGGGAAGTCTTAGGGCCGATTTAACCTATCGCTTTAGAAACCAATTTTTATAAAACACGTTTTGCTTAAATGAGTTGAAATGAATAATTGATCTTGGTTTTATTAAAACTATTTAACCAGATCGATTTTGATCGCGTGTTTAAAACTAAGTTAACATGCAATGTCGTGTTAATCATAGACAAAAACTTAATGGGTTTCGTATTTGCAACATAAACCATGGATTTATAATAAATAGCTCTTGAGCCGCAACTTTATACATAATTAAAAGTATGATGGCATGAAATAAACGCAGTTGTCAAAACATTCAGATAGACGCGGTAGGTGCTTGTTCCAAATTGTTATACTTATAATACATCTCACGTTTTTGTTTTTCGTTTTCTATTAAGATAATAAAATTTATTGTTGTTTTCGTTGTTTTTGTCGTTGTTCTTAATTTTGTTTGTTACCTAGTTAGTTTATACAAACAATATCCTCATCATTATTTTTGTGAAAAGTTAGAGCTAACGTTCTTTTCATTGCTATTTATTACTATCAATACAAGCTAAATATAAAATTAGAATAAGAAAATGCCCAATCAATGATAGCACTAACAATTCTCTAAATAAGTTCAATTGAATTAACGGTAGGTTATCACAATATTAGCTCTTGTAAAATTAACTTTAAATAGTCAAATTACTATATTTAAGTCTAGAAAATATATGTCATAGATACCTCCTTTATAGAGTGATATTAAAGATTCAAATCACGATATATTGTACTTAGCTCGATCGAAAAAATCCGAAACAATGTCGATTTTAAATCCATTTTTCGTTTTACATCGTAATTACAGCACGGAATTATATTTAAATTGCATTTACTTAAAGGTAATCGTATTATAAAGGGATTTTAATGGATAATTTTTTGTAAATCATTCTTTTGTTAACAAATAAAAATTAAAATAGTAAAACGGCTCACGCGGAGATGCGCGCCTCGGTCTTTGATTCTGAATTTATAGTTGTATCGGGCTAAGATTAAGCTAAGCTTATGCTAAAGCCCATACAGTCCAAATATTAATGGATGCTTCATTCCACGCATTATGTTTTGACTTTACTGTATCAAATTAAATATATATATATATATATATTTAAAATCAAAATTACTGTATAAAATTTTAAAAATAATAATGTATATATATATATATATAGCAAATTGTATTGCATAATTAAGATATTATTAAATGAAATAGAAAACGGGCGTATGAGAACGGGAACGGATGAGATGAACGGAAAATCAGAAAAAGAAGATTTTAAGAAATTCGAAATAAGATTGAAATTACGTAAATAGAAAACGGATTAATGCTATTTAAAACTAGAAGACGGCCTAACACTATCTATTTATTGTTATAATTAATTAGAGTAACATAAAAACAACAATTTCAAATTAATACGGTGGTTTTGAATAATATCCTGAGTTTTACGTAAGTTGTCGATATCGTTGACTTAGGCTTTGCTAGCGCGCACTCAGCACGATTTCGCAGTTAGATCTATAAATACCGACATTGTCTTAGCTCGAAAGTAAAGTCTAAGCAAAGTCAAAGTACGGTCTATAGATCTCAGCCTTAGTGTCCAGCCGGACGTCGTTAAGGTTGGACCTGTGTCAAGTTTTTAGATGACATATAAAAATAAGACATAAAATTTGAAAAACATACACATCTTGTGACCACAATATCATAATTATTGTATGTAAATCAGTACGATCATTGTTCCGAAAATGTGTCTAATTTATTTTAACAACTCTATATAAACAAATAAAACAGACTTTATTGATTACAGTGCATCAATACCCCGCTCTAAGAAAGGTACCGTGGCACATAAAAAACGCACAGAAGAACAGTAAGTACCCACTCAACGGGCGCTGATTGAGCATTATGCAAATTGATTTTATTTCCACGCAAGTCATAGACATACACCTAGATTATTAGACATACATAGTTTGTTTTGCTAATATCGATTATTTTGTCAGTTGACAAAGATGTAAAATGTCAGTTTGACTTTGTGATTATGGTTGATAGTAATTTTCTAAGTCTCGATATGATGTGATGTTCATGGTCGAGAACTATATGTATAATAAATAGAAAGAATACATAACATAAAGTATTTGGGTGTCCACATTGACATTAATATAAACTGAGTACTCGTGTTGCACAACTTACGGATCGTATCAGAAAACCATATACATATTTAAAACTTTAAGGAAAGTAGCTGATAAACACATAATAAATAAGGTATACAGTGCCCTATGTCAATCGCTTATTGTTTATCGTATCCGCTTTTTTGCTAATAAAACAGTTCTAATATCTTTGGAAAGAGGTCAGGGCAATTTTAAAAGTTATAAATTTTAAACCGATTTTATACACAGTACATCACTCATCTTCGATTTACGACGATATAGTCCTTATGGCAGAATCGCTGAAGGACCAAAGCACTATGCTCAATGATCTCAATAGTGCCTCAAAACGGATAGGTCTTAAGATTAACATGGATAAAACAAAGATCATGTATAACGTCCATGTCACTGGACACAAATGAAGTGATGTTGTATATATACTCATCACTTGAAAAATTGATATATTCTTTTCAAGTGGTAAATGCAGAGCTGATGGCCTCGCCCTGGTAAAACTGCTTCCTCTGAATTGAAATTTTAGACTAAGCACATTTAAAGCGGTTCTTCAAATTCAGTCGGCGAAATTTGGGTTTAGTATTTTAGAAATTTCTGCTATAAATAAAGCCTCGTGCGTCATTTAAGAGTAAAGGAATATTGCAAATTGGCGAACGAGGCTTTCGTACCTGTGCATTTGTCAATTTTAATTGTTATTATGCGGAGTAAAAGAGAACATCTATTCTCCTACCTATTGCTGCCGCCAGTCAGCAGTGCGTACACTGCTATTGCGTTCTAAAGGGTTGAGAGATTCAGCTACATGCTGAGAGGCATCGCTGTGTAGTGTCAGCGTAAGAATATCCACATATGGTTACGTGTTTGCTGTAAGAGGCAACAAAGATAAACTAAAACATCATCCTGATTACAAATAAACTTAAAATATCTAAAAACCGTTGCCAAACCGCCATCAATAAATCTAATATATAAAATTAATTTTTGATTGTTCGTATTTTATGCTGCCATACCGTTCATCACATTGCGCTAAGATTTTATCAACTTATTGCTTGCACTTGTGAGAAGGTTATAGGCATAATACAGTGGCGCGTGTGTCGTACCGATATATTTATTTGAAAGTTATAATATCTCATTCAATTTCAATGAATGTATTATCATTCCTAATACCCTTCCAAATTTAAAACGATATTTTCACAAATATTTTTCTGCGGCAGCAACGCGCCGGATACCAGCTAGTAAATAATAAAATAAAAATGAATTAGGCATTTCATCTTAATCTTACACCATCTTTAGCCTTATTTGCTTAAAGTGGATTGCGGATGTCCATGAGCTGCAGAAGCTATGTACCATCAGGCAGCAGTTAAATTCAATAAGCGCGCTTGCGACATCAATTTTATTTAAAAAATGTTACGACTTTCTGCTACATGGTACTACGCTGATTAATTTCAGTGATTAATCTCACTGGTTATAGAGCGGCATTGTCAGTGCGAGGTAATTAGCTCTGCGCTCGCAAAACCACCTGGCTATTGTGACGAGTATCGGAAAATTTTTCAAGAAATGCAAACAACGTTGCGAATTTTGTATAGGCCTACGTCTAGCAATGGGCTTTCATAGGCCGAGGTTAGGAGAAAATAAATTAATCATTCCATAAGTAAGTTCAACATAAATCAGCAGCATAAATCTTTGTTACGGTTACCGTCAGAATTCAAAGACTTAAATATTAAAACAAGGTGATTCAGAGCATGAAAATGAAAATGTTAATACAAGTATATTTTTCATCATGAATGAACAGGATGTTGTGTGATCATTTGTCCACCTATGAAAATGATAATCAAAAAATTCCTATGCCTAGGTAAGTTAAGGTTTTCATGCGGACCCATAAATTATTCTAACTTTATATGATGATTTATGTGTTCATCTTCCATTATTAACAACCTATCTTTGATAAATAACATGTCATAAATTATATTTTAACAGTTTTATTTTTTCACTACAAACATAAATATTTTTATGTAGTCTATTTATAACAAGCTATCTATCCAGTTCGTAAGTCTCGATAAAATAACTTTCACATGTACAAATACATTGCTGAAAAGATTAAGCGATGTGATAAATTGCTTGATTCGCTTGGCGCTCAATTGGCAAAAAGCCTGTCGCTTTCACTATGTCCCCTTTAGTTTTCATATCATAGTCACAACAAAGATTTGTAGAAACTATTGTTATTTAAAGAGTAATATTCGAAGTCGAAAATTGAATACATCTATTAATACATTTCAAATAGTTATTACATTTTGAATTTTAATATAAACGTGTTTTAAAATTGTAAATAGATAAAATAGCAGCTAAATGTTATATTATATATTGGCTTCGAGACTGCTATTCGCGTGCAGAAAGGTGTAACTACGATAACTAATCAGCCGGACAACCAAGTGTATAAAATTTGAAATGACAGTTACTGGTTACTGTTATCGTTACAGCCTATCAAAATCTACAGCTGAACATAAGTCTTCCCATAGATTGCATCGTAGGAGGATATTTGCCATAGTTGCTACGTGACAATTAAAAGTAATATAGTAATTTAATGGATTTGAAAATAAAATAAAAATCATGTGTGCAGTTCACATGCGGTAGAAGTGAAACCTTCAAATGAAATGAAATATAAAATATATATTTCACGGCTAAGCGCTCGCTGCACAGCGGTGACACTCTCTGTACGGAGAGTTCAAGCGCCGGTGACATTGAGCAGGAGCGTGTAACGCTAGGGTTGATACCGAACCGAAATGGAGTATTATAGACTTGTACCAAAGAAAGTTTTTGTTACACGACAGTGATTTATATACTACGTGTAATAGAGACGGTACCTACTACTAGGTAATAGAATATTAATATTAAGTCAGCACTTACTTTTCTGGTTCGCTAGGCAATGAGAAGAAGCTTTTATCTTTATTCTGTTTTTGGTTATTGCCACAACCATAAACACAACAATAAAGCCCGCCGGGCATGGTTATTTTTGTATGAATCGCAGTTAATCTGTTACAGCAACAGAAAATAAAATGTAACCTGTTACGACAGATCGCGCATTAGGTTTTTCAGTAACGTCCAAGAACTTAACGTTATTATACAATAGGTGGCGCCAATTGCTAAAATGTTAACACTGCTACCAATAAGTTGTCAATTTTGTTTCTTTTTAGTTATATTATTTTTCTCCATCGATCAGTGATAAATGACTTAATTTTCAACCAAAAGGTTTGTCAATTGATTATTTCAAATGCCAATAAAAATTTAAATGTTGGTACATCATACTGTAAATAATTGTTTAGTTAAGTTTTATTGCCCACCAATAAATTATATTTTTCATTGCTTTAGTTTCATAACGAAATAACTACCTAGTAATGACTTTTAAAACAATAACTAAGTAATAATACTTAACGTGCTAGGTACTAGCCTCGGTTAAGGCAGTCGGCGACGGCCCGTTCCACGCCCCGCGCGCCTCTCAAGGCCCCCACGCACATCCATACACCCACACATAGCCGCAAGCGATCTTAAGTGTCGTTTCTTTTCGCGTAGTGTATATTTTCTTTGCTCGCTGTAAATTTACGCGAGCAACCCGTTTCGATCCCCGCCGGCACCAATGAAATTTTAAGTGCTGGTTTATCACTTGCTCGGCGATAAAGGAAAACATCGTGAGGAAACCTGCATGTCTAAGAAATAAGAAAAAATATTTTGAAGATATGTGAAGTTCGCTAACACACATTGGGGCAGCGCGGCGGATATTTCTTGCGCTAAAACCCTCTCAGAAATGATAGGAGGCCTGTAAGGTTTACGGGCTGTAACTTTATTTTTAATGATTTATTTAATAACATAATTTTCAACCTCAAGTCCGCATAAAATATAAGATAAAAGTTCATTTTATAGCAAACAAATGTTACAATCCTTATTTTTAGACTAAATTTTAGTGTAATAAATGAAAAGTATATATAATACTTTTCGAGAGTATTATATTTTAAACACCGATTTGGTTTTTGTAGAATAAGGGTGACAAACTAGAACACAATCCACCTGATGGTGAGTGAATGGCCCATAGACATCTACATTTATCCTCGATTAAGTATCAAAATGCAGTTGTCACCTTGAGGACTAAGAGACTAAAACATCTGATATTTCACGCTACAATCATAATATAGCTGCAACATAGCTTTACCACGTATCAATTAGTAATGTGACCACGAGTCTAATGCAATGAAATAATTGAAAGCCTTTAATAATTACAATAAAATCGCGACATTAAATGATTTTAGAAATAAACTAGTTTTTAATAAATTGTATTTTTACCAATCCTTTTGTGAAAATCGTAGTCGAACATGATTTTGGCATCTTGAAATCACTCCAACTTGAGAAGTGCCTACAATAAGAGGCAGTTATAGATTTTTGATTTATGCAATGAACTGCAAAAATCTGTCTGGATATATAACGGAATATATTACATTAATTTCGATAGATCTGACGACTTACCATTTTCTCACGAAATTCATATTTGACGCTAAGTATATAATATCATCCATTGAGTGTCATATGAGGCGACACAGGAAAATTGAAGATGAATTGAGATTAGAAGCAAAATCTTCCTGGTAACAACTTAAAATAATATAAAATGTCTTGACAACCTTGCTGCCAAGCATAGCCACCATGGCAAATAAAGGTAATCTATAAAGGGGTCTGTGTTTAGCAGTGGTTTGATAAGCAGTAACGGCAACAGTAAATATTCAGTTAAGTGCTTTAAATTTGCACAAAGTACGCCTAGTTTATTTTTATTTCACGACAATAAGAGGCCAGCCTTTTCTTGTAAGGCAAAATAAAAAGGCAAATAACATATAAAGGAAAATTGTTTATAAGCTTCATACCTTCACCGTACTATTGACCACGGCCTTAAGCTCAATAACGATAAGAATATTTTTCTGGCCTGGTGTAGAGCATTATGGGATACAATTTGTTTTTATAGAATAAGGGTGACAAATGAGCAAACAGTCCACCTGATGGTAAATGGCTTCTGTGGCACATAGACGTTTACATATCTATCTTGACCTCTAAGGGCCTTGCATAATACAACTATAAAAACGACTTTGAAACAGCATTCAAGTGCAAAAATATGCCAGTTGTTTTTTGACCATGCGAGTTGTTGAACCCTTAATAGAATTCTTTCTCGTTTAGGAATTCAGAAAAGCAACAACGACATCTTGAGTATAATGTATATGTCAGACTGTGTGATTTTGCAGTAGGGAGCATATTATATACACATGAATGTACAGAAAAATGTAATTGGTTTGCTATTTTCAAGTAGGTATGTATGTGTGACTTAATTATCATTATTTTACTAACATTGTTCATAAGCTCGTAACTAACAGATATGAGTTTGGCTAAAACTAAGTAAAAAGACGTAACTAGATATTACAATATTTGTTAGTTCCACACGTATAGCCAATTCATTATGTTTAGGCTTTGAAGCCTGAATGACCTTGACGAAACAGTGACCGCAGAGATTCGCCGACGTCAACACCATCTAGCGACTACTTTCTGTATTACTTAGAAAAGTGCAAAGATTAATAGATTGCAGAGGTGACAAGTATAAAAGTAATATACTGCCTATTATGCTTGCGCATCACTGAGAGTTATGTCGCAGTTAAGCATCTTCAATTATATTGCACTGTGTGGTGCTGTAGCTTTTTCCGTAGGCATCACGAGCTATCAAGTGTTTAAGTTTTAAGTACGTAAGAGTTTTTAATATTTGTTGAATTATATTTATTTGTGTCGTATTAGTAGCTCTGCAACTTCAGGAATTAAATCGGCTATCTTGTCCACCACAGGTAGTGCATCCTGTAATCAAACACAATGACAAAATTTGTACTGAAATATTGTCGAAGTTTACAAATAACTAATTTTTTTTATAGGAGAGGGGCAAACAAGCATGCGGCTCACCTGATGGTAAGTGACTACCGCCGCCCATGAACAACTGCAACACCAGGGAACTAGAGGAATTGCGGATGCGTTGCCGGCCTTTTAAAAAGGAGTAGGCTCTTTTCTTGAAGGTCCCTAAGTCGTATCGGTCCGGAAAATCGCTGGTGGTAAACTATTCCACAAGGAAGTTGTGCGAGGAAGAAAACATCTTCTAAATCGCACAGTGGTGGACCGCCAATCATCCAGATGGTGTGGATGGTATCGAGAGTTCTGCCGCGATGCGTTCGTGAAATGTGGCGGCTGGGATTAATCCGAACAATTCCTCAGAGCACTCCCCGTGGTAAATGCGAAAGAAAATGCAAAGAGATGCAACATCTCTTCGCAGCGCCAATGAATCGAGCCGATCGGAAAGGACTCGGTCGTCGACGATTCGAGCCGCTCTGCGCTGGATGCGGTCAAGTGGAAGGAGCTGGCACTGGGGAGCCCCAGCCCAGAGATGGGAACAGTATTCATGTGAGGCCGAATCTGCGCCTTGTAAAGTTGCAGGCGTTGTGCCGGCATGAAATACTGTCCCGCTCTGCTGAGCACGCCAAGCTTTTTGGAGGCCAATTTGGCCTTCTCTTCAAGTGACCGCGAAAGTGCACGTCACTCGATATGTCGACGCCGAGGATTCCGATACTGGCTGAGGCAACAAGGAGTGCTTGAAACTGAGGAGACACGACAAAGGGTTCTTTTAGCGGTAAACGCGCAAGCTTGTGTCTTCTGAGGATTAAACTGGACTAGATTTAGTCGCCCCAATCCGAAACTTTGTTCAGCAAAGACTCGACTTCAGACACAAGTTTGTTCCGGTACTCGGCGAAGTTTTCCCGAGAAATATTCGCACGGCCGGCGTATAGAGCATCACCAGTGCTATCATCCGCATAGCAATGAATGCTACCGGTTTGCAACATATCATTGATATGCAGAAGAAACAGCGTTGGTGATAGCACGCAGCCTTGTGGAACACCAGCGTTAATAGGCTTGTAGTCGGAGCATGCACCGTCTACAACGACCTTGATGCTCGATCTGCAAGAAGGTGGTGATCCAATTGCACACGGGAAGCCCATAGGAAGGAGCTTCGTAAAGCGCTTTGTGCCAAACCCGATCGAAAGCCTTCGCAATGTCCAAACTAACGGCCAATGCCTCCCCTTGGACTCTACTGCCTCCGCCCATCTATGAGTCAGGTAGACCAGAAGATCACCAGCTGATCGACCCCGAAGAAACCGTATTGGCGGTCACTAATCAGCTGGTGATCCTCAAGGTACCGCATGAGCTGGCAGTTTATAATGGATTCCATTATTTTGGAGAACAAGGGTGATGGATAGGCCTGTAGTTGGACGGGTCTGAGCGGTCGCCTTTTTAGGGATCTGTTAGACAAAAGCTGTCTTCCATGATTTCGGGACTATGCCTAGGGAGTAGGAGTACCGGAAAAGACGCGTTAGAATCGGTGCCAACTCCGGAGCACACGTCCTCAGCACAATTGGGGGATTTCGTCAGGCCCACTCGACTTGTGGATGTCCAGGGATAGGAGTGCTTTGCGGACCGAGCGCTGTGAGAACCGAACATCCGGCATGGAGCACTCACACCGCGGGATGGCCGGCGGTGTGTTCTCCCGTCATCAAGAGTCGAGTTGGACGCAAAAGTGAGCCTAAAGGTCAGCTTTCTTTGCGGCGTGGGCCAGTGAGTCGTTCTCCTGTGCAGAGATGGTAGTGATGGCTTACAGAAATTCCCTTGGACAGCCTTGGCGAGAGACCAGAATGCACGGTTCCCGAAGGAAGGCGAACTAGTTTCGCCAATTCTGCCTATGTGCTCTGACTTTGCCTTGGCAATAACACTTTGAAGGACCTGAGGCGAAGTTATACTTCTTTTAAGCATGCTGGTGTTTACATCCCGAGCCGCCGAAGCCTCAGCCCAGGCCTGATAGCACTCCTGCTTACTGCGTAATGCAGTCTTACAGGAGCGACCAAACCAGGCTGCGATCTGCCTCCGATGGGTACCACAGATGATGGAATAAATAGTTCCATTCCTGTAACACCACATCAGTGACAGAGTCAGCAACAGCGCTGGGATCATCCGGCGAGAAGCAAACCCGCCCCATGGGTAGGATGCAAAGAAAGACCGCATTCCGTCCCAATCCGCCGACCTGTAATGCCAAACACGGCGGCAACCTGCAGAACGCAACCGCGAGGGAGCGTGAGTGGCACCACTCCGGATCAGACAATGGTCCGAAGAGTCGAGAGGCATCGACGGAAACCTGATATCCGTCCGGATGAGAGGTCAGCAGAAGGTCCAATAGGAAGGTGTATGATCCTTCACATCTGGAATCCGCGTAGGCGAAGTAACCAGCTGTGTCAGACCATATGCCAAGGCAAAGTCATAAACAGATCTCCCGCATGATCGGTTAAACGTGAACCAAGCCATTCGGCGTGGTGGGCGTTAAAATCGCCAAGGATCACGATCTCTGCGGATGGGACCTGTTGTAGCAAGGAATCTGTAGCCATTTGGACGTGGTCGATGAGTCGGTCTGTTTCGGTATTACCACTATGGACCTATAGAGGCACCCGTAGACGCGCAGATGGTCGTTGCTATCACGCGCAGCCAAAGGATGGACAGGTCCAAACCTTCAAGACTGCCGAGGCGTCGAGACACATGTCCTCTCTGACGTATACGCAACTCCAGCCCGAGGCACAAAGGAGTGTTCCAATTTGTACCCCGGGTAGGAGAGATACGAAGTATCAGCCGGAGAGGACACCTGCGTCTCGGTCAGAAAGAGCAAGGCCGGCTTCGCCGTCTCGAGATGGTAGTGGACGGCGTTTAGCTTCGAGTGAAATTCACGGATAGCGTGGCAGGGGTTGCCTTGGTCTTGTTTCTGAGTTTGCCCTGAACAGTTATTGTTTTGAGCGGAATTTTGCCCTCCCCCAGAATACGCGGGGCAGCCTGAGCACCCACGCTCAGGAGTGGAGTAGCATGGTAGTGGATGCTCAGCGAGTTCTCCAGGGGTGCTGGTACCTTCCTGGGGTAGTCTATGATTTAATTCCGCTACCATGTTGATGGGGAGAATTGAGCCTCCGGTCACCTACACTCACCAGACGAAACGCAAAAGCAGAGCTTCCACTTCACGCCGGTATTCTGTGAGGTCGTGGTACTAACCCGCTCGAGCCTGCCCATACGTGCAACAGCAAAAGCTGCTGCGTGGCTCTACCACCGTTAAACCGTTAGTTTTTAATTCATTGAACATTTTTAAGATTGTGTTGAAGCTCCACTGGTAAAAAAAACAAATATATGTATATTATATTTTTGACGAAAATGAGGTACCTATTTATACATCGCATGCCACCAAGAATTGGTAATGTAAGCTAAGATGTGATAATAACTGTAAACAATTGAATAACGAAATAATGAAAACATTTGTAAATACTTGCTTTACAACCGTTTTAAATATTATTTGACCGTAATAAAGTAGAAAAAGATAGTTTTCGGCATGAAAGTAAAAATAAATATTTTCGATTATGTTTGCAATATTTTAAGCCGGGTCAGCGCGTGATTCAGATCCATCTAGAGACGCTAAATTTTGGCGAGCACTGTAAAATTTAATACGAGTGACAGAAAAAACTTTGCTTGATAGTAGAAGGGCAAAATAAATTATTTAAATTAAAGTAAAATCACTTTATTAAAAATCAAAATAGCCCAATAGCTTTATTAACATGTGACACATTGTAATTATTACACTCAAAATTATTTTATAGAAATCTGAGAAAGTTGAAAATTTAGGTATTTCCGAAGCTACTTTGCAATTATTTTCTATTGAGTGAATTTTGTGGAATCGTGTTGTGCAAACCACCACCTGAAATACGCTCAATTGTAAGTACAATTTTTTTCAATAACGATGTGAAATCACAAAACGATCCCCATGCAGATCAATGTGGCTCTATTCAGCCTCTTAATATGGACATACCTCGGGATTCAGAGATTTTAAAAGTTTTCATGCGCAGATACTGGAAGATATAATATAATATTATTACTCTCCCATGCGAGACAACATTTATTCTTATATACATATTCCTATCATACGTAATATATTTTTATGGTTATTTAGAAAAATTATATCTACATGCAAACTTTCACAGGGTAAATTTCTTTTTTTTTACTATTCTTACCCAGCAAGTAGTTAAGCAACTACAATCCCACCTGATGGTAAGTGGTTATGTAGCCTAAGATGGTGAAGCGCACTGAATTAACAATAGCCTATTCACTCTTGCCTAATAATATTAGGTAAGTATTATTTGTGACCTATTTGTGTGTATGTGTGTGAAGAAAAGCGTATGAGAATACGTGATGAGGAATAAAGATTGAGTATTCAGTAAGTACATTTGGCTTCATTATTATCATCATGACAGCCCTTCATAAGGCCTATAGAGGGTGGCCTGCACTTCGCTTACCGGTACAAGGTTGCCACTGAGAACCTTTCTTTCTATTGTTTATCGTTTTCCAAGTTATTTTTTTAAGTTGGGTTATGTCAGTTACTCTGGTTCTACTGCGGATATCCTCATTTCTAACTTTATCATGCAGACAAACCTCTCTAATTTAAATTTTTACTTTTTCAGATGATGGTTTGTCTAACATTTAAAGAAAACATAAACCCAAGAATGTCTTTATATAGCATTTAGGAAGCACCATTTTTTTGGTCATTCCACATCTAAATTATATAAAAATGCATTTTTCAATTTCACTAATCAACGTCGCCGGGAACATTTCTTCTTCTTTGGACACCTTAAAATTAATTCATTTAGAAAACAATATTTCCAGTTACCAATGTACAGATATTAACAAAATTAAGTATTTCTATTCATAAAAATATTTATAATTTAGTATAAACTCTCAAAAACTAAAATATATTTGAACGAAGTCGCTCCAACACCGACGCGCGGTCCACCCTCGACGACGTCCGAAAACGAACTGGGACAGAGCTCGCGGAGGATTACAGGGCGACGGAGCAGGCACGCTCGCGCGAATATATTAAATTTTTGGGAAAAATGATATTTCCTCGAGGAAAACGGGGAATAAAAATAAAACTCTCAATTAAAAATATTAATATTTTTGAAACCTTTTTTTTTAGTGTAAAAACTATTTAAAAAACTTGTGCCGTTTTGGAGAAATTTTGCAAAATATGACAAAGATAGGTACTATTTGGGGATTTTTTTTCTAATAAGGGGTTGACAAAAATACAATTTTATTCAATTGAAACATTTATTATATCCTCTTCTGTCACACTGTATTTTTTCTTTGCGGATTAAATGGACAGTTATTGTGATTTTTTTACTTAAATATCCAAGAATTTAGTCATTTCACCCGCTCGTTGAAATGAGCCGTTTAATGTTAACCAATAATTTCATGAACACAACATAATCAATTGCATTAAAATTAAGTTAGGGAACAATTATCTGTAAGTAGAATGCAAAGGCAACATATCAAATGCAATTTTAAAAGGGAACATACAAGACCTAAATAGCAAAGCACTTGAAACTTAAAGGAAGGAAGACTTTATACATGGTAGAGCCATGCTGCAGCTATATTAGTAGTATAGTTGCAGTATGAACGGGTCGGCTCGACCGGAAGGATCACGCTCGCACAGAATACCAGCGTAAAATAGCAGCTAACACTGCTGTGTTTCGTATGGTGAGTGTAGAGAACCGGAGACCCTTTTTACTGGAATAGAGGCATTCCATCTTAGTCCTCACGGGTGACAACGCATCTGCATTTTGATTATTTATTGAAGATAGATATAGATGTCTATGGGCCACAGCAACCACTTACTATCAGGTGGACTGTGTGCTCGTTTGTCACCCTATCCTATAAAAAAAAAGGAAGAAATAGTTCAAACCAACACACCAAGTCCACCGCCATCTATCTCATCACATGAAACACAACAGTATTGAGCTGCTATTTCACGCTGATATTGTAAAAGCGTGGTCTCTCCTCGGTCTTCCGATTCATTCATGCTACAACCATACTATAGCTGCAACGTTGCTCCACCATGTGTGTACTTAAACGTATTTTGTCAGAACTTTATTACGTGTTTGAAAAGGTGTCGTTAACAGATTGAACTCATGCCTTGATAATAATCAATCAAAATAATAGTTAATTACTCAAATATAAATATAATAGTTTAAAATACCAGTGAGAATCGATCGAAAGACCAAGCTAAATTTTGGACCATCATCACCATCGTCATTGCAGGCCATCACAATTCCAATGCTAAACATAGGCCTACCCGAATTAATGCCACAAAGCAAGATTCTGAGCCATCTTCATCCATGGATTTACCGCATTTCTAACCACTCCCTTGAGTATGAGTTTTTTATCGTATCGAATTAATATTCCCATTCAGTGAGTTTTTCTTATGACATAACGTATTTCCATTTACTTGCGCCAGAAACGCTGTTCATAAAACCATTCAATTTTATTCGCTAACAATACGAAAACGTTCGTGTCAAAAACATGGGCTAAGGGCACAAGTCGTCTATACATCTAGAGAGGGACCGTCCTATACTTTGCTTACACGTACGAGGTTGCCACCGAGGATCTACCTTCCTATTAGTTGTCGGTTCTTCGAGCTATATGGCTGACCAATTGCCACTTGAAATAGGTAAAACAAAGTTTTACTTACCAGTTTTTATCTCTGTGGAGGTAGCGATCTTATGAAAAATTCAAAAATTAAAGTCAAAAATTATTACATTGTTATTGGTTTTACCTTAGGCTTTGGTTTTAACACTGACCAATAAGCCACCATACACCACCATACCAATTAGCCACATATACAGCAAACAAACAAACTACTTTGGTTATGGAAATTGATTTTGAGTACAAAAACATAACCTTTGTATGACTAATGTACTTTTACTTATACGTTTGATAACACTATAAATTAAAATTATACAAGTAAAGGGTGAACAGTTTATGACAGTTAATATTTACGACCAAAGATGAGAAACAGCAAACTTTATAAAGTTATTATGACAAAGTATAAAATATACAAAGCTTTTCAACAGTCGTAAAAACTTAACTGCCGTAAACTACGTTTAAAACTGTTACATAAATTTTATAACGCAGCTCTAGTAAACTAAAGTAAAGTACGATAAAAAGTTGCAGTCATTTTTGTGATATGGATACATTTCATTTCAGTTTCATAATATTTATTTATATAATTAATTTACTAACTATAAATCTGGATGCCGTGAGGCGAAACTGATCAGTTTTAATAGTGAGTAAATTATAATTTATAATTTAAATAAATATTGTGAAACAAGTTAAGTAATATCTAAATTACAAAAAGAAGCTGAAGGTTTACCTGGTGAAACAACCGCAAGTATAAATTATAAAAGTTGCAGACCCATTCATCATGGACATTATCATCATTGCAGTTCAGAACAAAGAGACTTTCCTTTTTCAGTGTATTAGCACAAATATCAACATGCCTTTACAAAATTTAAGCAGAAATCTCCGTCTGCATATCTAGGCCGATCAGAACTACAAGTGTATCTAATCAGCTCACCTTCGATCCATCACAGAGACACCAATACCGCAAATAGTAGTGAGCATCAACAAGTTCCACACGAATGGCGACTTTGGTAAACGAGGTTGTAAAAGTAAAGTAAGTTACATACGTCACAGCTGGGCTGGGCCTCCTCTCATTTCTGAGAGTTTTAGGGCAGGATAGCTTGCCACAATGCTCCAATGCGTGTTGGCGAACTTCACATGCCTTTGAAATATTTTTTTCCTAATTCTTAGACACGCAGGTTTCCTCACGATGTTTTCCTTTACCTCCGAGCATGTGATAAATCAGCACTTAAAATTGCAATTAACATTTCATTGGTGCTGTCAGGGATCGAACCTGGGTTGTTCGCGTACTGTTAAATTTATAGCAGCAGTTGTGACCTACCACGGCGAAACAAGGTTGGAAATTAAAAGCAAAATTAGAATTTTAATAAAAGGCAAAAACCGACTTCAAAGTATGTACTAAAATAATAAAATAATTTATGCATAATAGCTTCAGAAGTCGGTGATAAGACATATGATATGTATATAAGTACTAAGGCCCCAGACTTCTGAAGCTATAATGCGGGAATTATTTTATACCTTTTAGTTTTTTTAAGTCGGCTTCTACTAATTATTAAAGTCTAATACTTTAACCTTCTAACGCTCCACAATAGTGAAGATATAAAGTAACATATACAAAAAAGAACATACACTTAAATTGAGGTTTACTGCCCGCGTCAGCATTAGTAAATATCGCGTTATTTTCCCTGCCTGGTTCCGAAGGTGAACCCCGCCCTTAAGTACGTGCGTTGTGAGACGCTTTTTTTATATTATTTTAAGCCAGCGCTTAACTACAATCCCACCTGATGGTAAGTGGTGATGTAACCTAAGATGGTGAAGCGCACTGACTTAATAAAAGCCTATTCACTTTTGCCTTGAAGACACCCACATTGTAATCGGATGGAAACACAGATGCTGGCAACTTATTCCACTCCTTTGCTGTACGCATGATGAACGACGCAGCAAACCGTTTGGTTCGAATGCGTGGTAAGTCAACAATAAAAGGGTGGAGACTGGCGAACGTCTGGTTGTCCGATGGTGGAGGAGGAGAGGTAATTAAATTATGCAATTCCTGCGCATACTCTCCGAAATGCATTCTGTAGAAAACCGATAGGCTGGCTACCAAAGTATGCCAGTAATGCATTTTACCAGCCTCGAACACAGGCATTTGCGCCTGTGTTCGAGGCCTATTAAGTGTTTTGACCAAATTTGGGTCACAATAACCTCTTAACACGCCTTTCCATTGAGGCTAAAGCTGCTGGGTGGCATTTTGCAGATCCAGCCCATATATGGCAGCAATACTCCATGCGACCGGACTTTATACTGGCTGTTCCCATACCAGAAGACCGACCACGCTGAGAGGAGGCGTGGTTTTGCCTTGTCGCTGGGGCTCTCCCAGCTGGTGCAACAACGCGACTATGGTACCTGATGTGGATGGGCACACAGACAACTGCCTCGACTTCTGCTGACAATAGATCGGATGGGTACGATGTTCAGGTTACCTCACCTTTGGCAACTTCTGACCACTGTCTGGTGAAATCTGTTTCGTTATATTCCCCAACTAACTACGATTTCCACGGTATGCGGCGAGTGTGGCGATGCAAGTCAGCAGATTGGGATGAGATGCGTCATTTCTTTGCATCGTATCCTTTGGCGGCAGGTTTGCTTCTCGTCTGAAGACCCGTCGAGCTGCTGATGCCATAACCGATGTGATACGTCAAGAGATGGAGTATTTCATCCCTTGCTGACGTGCCCATTGGTGGTAAAGCTCGCCCATGGTTCAATGCCGAGTGCGCTCTTGCTAAAAAGCACAAACATTTGGCGTACTTATCCTGGGTCGATGCTCGAGACTGCAAAGCTCGGATCTTAGTCTTAAGAAGAGGGCCTTTAACCAAGCCGCCAAGTCTTGCAAAAGGCATTACGCTAAGCCAGTTTCGACCGCATTAAACGCATCGGTACAAAGCTCTCTGTCAAACCATCTGTCATTAGAGCTTTTTGGTCTCTCAAAGCGGTTGAGACAAACTTCTGTCGGTCTACTGCCTCCGCTGTTAAAACCAGATGGCTCACTGGCGCATGCGCCTAAGGGAAGCAGGTTGCTTCTCTTTTGCTTTAAATCGCGTCTCGACAGTAGCAAAAGCGTACCATCTCAATTTACTCGCGGTAGCTCTATGTCTGAGGTCAGTATCACCAACAAGGAGGTTCTTAAAACCTTGCGAGTCTAGACATGAAGCTAGTGGACCTGATGGTATACCAGCTATAGTTCTAAAGGTCTGTGGACCTGAGTTGTCTCCTGTCTTGACACGCTTGTTCCGCCCTCATTCAGAACTGGAATAGTGCCTAAATCTTAGAAGCTGGCCAATGTACAGCCTGTGCCTAAGTAGCCGTGCCAACCCTGCAACTATCGGCCAATTTCAATTACCTCATACTCTGCAAGATTATGGAGCGTATATTGAACGCCCACCTCTGTACCTAGAGCAAAATGATCTCCTCAGTGAATGTACGGGGTTTCGCCGGAATCGATCAACTGGGGACCTTCTAGCGTATGCCACTCACACATGGGGCGAAGCCCTCGAGAACAGTGGTGAAGCACTTCTTGTTTCCCTCGATGTTTCGAAGGCCTTTGACAGGGTTTGGCACTCTATTCAATTGAGCAAGATTTCAGCGTACGGCTTATCCTGGCCTGATTGCCTGGGTGAAGGACTCTGAGTGAAAGGTCTCTCCGTGTCGTTGTCGATGGCTGCTCATCCGATGCTGTGGCGACTAACGCCGGTGTTCCTCAGGGGTCCGTTCTCTCCGCAACTCTCTATCTGCTGCATATAAATGATGTGCTTATTCCCGGTATCTATGGGTATGCAGACGACAGCACAGTTATGGAGAGATACCAACCAGGTGCCCGGGCCAGTCGGGATTAAATGCAGTCAGAAAGAGAGGTTATTGTTGAGCGTGTGAGTCTCACACTACAGGCAGTCTCCGAATGGTGCGATGCCAATCTCGTGAGATTTAACGCCTCCAAAACACAAGCGTGTCTTTTCACTGCTAAAAGGAGCTCGCTCACCTTGGCTCCTACTTTCCGGAATGTTTCCTTGGATGTCGCCTTCAGTTGTTAGGGTTGAATTTTCTCCGAACCTCAATTATGGGCTGTTCATTGAGTCCAGAGCCAAAGCAGGAAACTTGGTGTCCTTGCAAGGTTGCGGCGGTACTTCACGCCGGGGCAGCTTCTAACCTTATATAAAGCGCAAGTCCGGTCGTGCATGAGTACTGCTGTCACATATGGGCTGGTGCTGCAAAATGCCACCAGGCGTTGGACTCAGTGGAGAGACGTGCTAAGAGACTTGTTGGTAACCCTGATTTGGTTGAGACCAATCTTGTCAGCCTCGAGCACAGGCGCAGAGTGGCAAGCCTTCGATATTCTTTAGGATGCATTTCGGAAAGTGTGCACAGGAATAACATGTTTAAACTCCTCCTTCATATTCCACCGTCGCACGATACATTACATACGGCCATTATTCCAATCATTTGAACCAATCGTTTGTTTCGGCTCAGTAGTTCAGCAAAGTAGTGGAATAATCTGCCAACGTTTGTTTTTCCGTCTGTTTACAATCTGCGCGTCTTCAACACAAAAGTACGTACACGGCTTTTGTTACGCTAAAACAGTGTGATTGATTATCTAAGGCTTCATCGCCACTTACCACCAGGTGGGATTGAATTCAAAAACTGGCATTCAATAAGAAACAAAAAATTTACTTTTATGATTGTTAAACATGTTGGTACAAACTTTTATTTTTGCAAATAATGTAAAATAAACAAAAATATAATTTATATGGCAGCGATTATCTCATTCCTAGGAGTAATTTTCATTAATGTATTTCTTATATGATAATTTTTGTTTAATGATCCATTGAACGTTTTCCGGCACTTTGTTTTAAATGCGTATACATTGCCCATAAAATTACTAATACTGTCGAGTCTAGTAATTGGTGAAAATATAAGTGCTGTTGTTAAATATCTATATTTAATACACAGTATATACTATAGTGATAAGTGTATTCAGGAGAGAACTAATCATAATGCTTAACATTTACATCTTCTTATGTGACTTTTAATAAATTTATGTAGAATGAAAATTAAAATCATTATTCAAAAAACAAAGGAACGTATTCTCTTTGTGAATATTATCGAATATTAAATTCAAATTCGTTCCCATTATTCGTAGAACAGCAGCTGTTTTAATTGTTCGTTAAATTTGTCTCTTCCATGGTTTGGATGATATGCCAAGCCAGTGCATTTGATGTTAATTAAATATGGATTTATATAGATAACTCTATAATAATATGAGATATTTACACTAAATAATAAATTTATGTAAATATAAAATAAATTTATCCTTCTTCTTATTCATTATCAGCATGAAAAAGTACACTGCACCTCCTCTCTTGTTGTAGGGAGAGATATATCATATAAGGTATATCCAAATCATCCTGTTGATGTCGTTATAGGCGACAGAGGTAAATTAAACTTGTTTCGTATACTTTTGTCACCTCTTACGATACCCAAAGATGGCTAGTCTGGGTGGATTGGCAGCAGCATATTCCTGATAAATAACCCAAAATGATAGAAAACTATCTACGGGGGTGTCCTTTGTTCAGCAGTGGACTGAATAAAAACTGCATAGTTTTAAACCCACCTGCTAATTGTAGAGATCAATTGCAAATATATTCCTTACGAGGATATATTTGCTATAGTTTCAATGCATGGCAGAGGCCCATAGGCCTCTTAACATATTAAGCAGTAGTCTTTTAATAGACTCATAGGGAGATATTTGCCATAATTGCCAAGCTTGGCAAGCGGGCTGGCTTTTATTCGTGGTAGAGTTATGCTGCAGCTATATTAGTAGTAAAGTTGCAGTACGAATGGGTCGGCTCGACAGGGGAAGGACCACGCTCTCACATAATACCAGCGTAAAATATCAGCTTTATGCTGCTGTGTTTCGTTTGGTGAGGTAGAGAACCGGATACCCTTTTACTGGAAAATAGGCATTCCTTCTTAGTCCTCACAAGTGACAACGCATCTGCATTTTGATTCTCTATTAGGATAGATGTAGATGTCTGTGAGTCACAGCAACCACTTAACACTGTGTTTTTGTTTATTTTGTCACCCTATCCTATATAAAAGAAAAAACTGCAGCTTGTTTTTCGTCGTTATTAGAAAGACGCTGCTGCCCATCTCCTGATTTGTTACCCTCTGTTGCCTTTACGACACCCACGGGATGATATGGGGTAGTGTATATTCTTACACCGCTACCACACAGTATTGCTTTAATAGACGTGTAGTATATTAATCCGGTTCTGAGCAATGTCGAAGGTGTAAGGGTATGTATCGAAATTGCTATCCAACCACACTGCATACTGAATGATGTTAGTGCTATGAAGATAATAGTAGACTAATGAGGTGAAATTCACGCGCCATTTATTTAAGCAGATCGTATCATTAAATCTTAGCTTTTTCGCAGATTCTCCACACATTTGAACATGCACAAAAAGAAGTGAAGGAATAATTATTGCAATATATTAGAGAGCATTGTGCGCCAAATAATCACACTCATGCTCTACGTAATCTCTATGTCCTCAAAAATCCTACTTATTTGAATTTATACTTTGTGTCATAGAGTTATAAAAAATACTATTATATATAAAACGCTGGCAAAAATTGTCTATGGCCTTTTTGCCATTGCTTTTATTATGTGAAGATGAAAAGAACAGTAGTTTTAAAAAATTGTTTTAAGAATCCAAAGTGTATTTTGGTTGCAATTAAAGGACTTTTCCTTCTTAATTATTATTGTAACAAGGAATAGTCTTAGTTGCACCCATTACATCCTGTTAAAGCCACACTGTTCTAAAATAGCCATGTCGTTACTTTGAGATTTGATTATTTATAAAGGCTCCATCAAGAGCAAAATTGACATAAGTTACACCACACCTTACACTCCGTCGTAACACGTAAAATATTTCGCTATCAAATTTTATTATCCGCCTCCTCAAATTCATACTTCGTACATACTCATACATGAACATTGATATCGCTGCCCATGATTAGCTCAGATAAAATGCCAGCTCATGAGGTACCTTGAGGATCACCAGCTGATTAGTGACCGCCAATACGGTTTTCGTGGTGTCGATCAGCTGGTGATCTTCTGGTCTACCTAACTCATAGATGGGTGGAGGCAGTAGTGTCCAAGGGGAGGCATTGGCTGTTAGTTTGGACATAGCCAAGGCCTTTGATCGGCTCTGGCACAAAACACTTCTTTAGAAGCCCCTACCCTATAGGCTTCCTGAGAAATTGTGCAATTGGATCACCAGTTTCTGCTGATCAGAGCACAAGTTCGTAGTAGACAGTGCATGCTCTGATTACAAGCCTATTGATGCTGGTGTTCCAAGGCTTGATATCACCAACGCTTTGTTTCTAATGTATACCAATGACATGTTGCATACTGGTAACATTCATTGCTATACGAACGACAGCACTGTTGATGCTTTATACCACCAGCGGTGCCAATATTTCTCGCGAAAACGCCGCCTAGTACCGGGACAAACTTGTGTCTGAAGTCGAGGTTTTGCTGAACAAAGTCTCGGATTGGGGCGACTAAATCTAGTCCAGTTCAATCCCCAGAAGATACAAGTTTGCGCATTTACCGCTAAATGAAACCGTTTGTTGTATCTTCTCAGTTTCAAGACACTCCCTTGTTTGCACTCCTTTTCATGTTTAAAATAAAATCAATGAATGAATCATATTTTATTTGGGTTGTTATAAACACTTCACTTCACTTTCAGCTTGAGTAGTAAATTTAAATTTAAATCAACAAGAAGATATGTTGATTTCAATCAAATTTTTAGCAAAAATAGTACTATGCTTATTAAGTAATCTTTTTAGTTACTCAGATGTTATTATATAGAAACTATTATTATATAATAGAGAAAGAAATTTCTCCGCCATATTTAACCTGATGTCAACGATTCTTTGTTTTGTTATATGCTCGTTATATGGTGATAGATCCATTTAAATTTGTTGAAAAAATTCCACCCTTTAGGAGGCAAACAAGTAAGCGCCACCGATGGTAGTGACTCCTTACTCATGGACTACGAGAAGAATTGCAGATGTTTTGCCAACTTTTTAGAAAAGAGTAGTTTCTTTTCATGAAGGTCCCTAAACCGTATAGGTATGGAAATTTCGGAACGAAATTTGAAATACGAGTACAACTTCTAAAATGTTGTATTGGTCTGGAAAAATTGCTGGCTATATGTGGTAGTGAGTGACACAGGAATTTTTCCTGGAGGAACGCATGACCATCATATTGCCAACAATCAGATGACTGATTTCCAAATTCCATCATTGAATTTAGAACTTTGTCGCATTGGGCGATAATGGATTTAATGACTGGTTTAAGTAAAAAGCTTAAAGGAACAAGCTAACAAATTACAATGAATTACATTTACTCTACAAAATTATGCAACATCACGATTACTTGATTTTTGAGGAAGGAAAATGTCTTGTAATATTATGTAAATATGTAAGCACGGCCTTAATATAATTTTCCACTAAAGCAGTAGGTATTTTTCGGTTTTCGTTTTTTTTTAAATCTATGCATAGATATTTGCCATCCGTCATAGTATCTTCGTTCTTGTTTGGCTTCCTTTGGTTTAATTTAAGTGCACTCATGACGTATTCCAGTTTGAAGGATAAGAAAGTCAGAATAATCAGAGACGGCGGGGCATACTATCGTAGTCTTCAAGGTTAACCGAAAAATACCTACTGCTTTAGTGGAAAATTATATTAAGGCCGTGCTTACATATTTACATAATATTACAAGACATTTTCCTTCCTCAAAATCAAGCGTTGTGACGTCGCATAATTTGTAGAGTAAATGTAATTCATTGTAATTTGTTAGCTTGTTCCTTTAAACTTGTTAGCTTAAATCCAGTCGTTAAAATCCAGTATCGTCCAATGCGACTAAGTTCTATATTAAATGATGGAATTTGGAAAATCAAATCATCTTGATTGTTGGCACAACGATGGTCATAGTAGTTTCTCCAGGAAAATTCTGTGTTACTCATACCACATATAGCCAGCAATTTTTCCAGACCAATACAACATTTTAGAAGTTGTATTGTATTTCAAATTTCGTTCCGAAATTTCCATACCTATACGGTTTAGGGACCTTCATGAAAAGAAACTACTCTTTTCTAAAAAGTTGGCAAAACATCTGCAATTCTTCTCGTAGTCCATGAGTAAGGAGTCACTTACCATCAGGTGTGGCGCATGCTCGTTTGCCTCCTAAAGGGTGGAATTTTTTCAACAAATTTAAATGGATCTATCAC
The DNA here is from genome assembly GCA_029286625.1 of Parnassius orleans. Lineage (NCBI taxonomy): Eukaryota > Metazoa > Arthropoda > Insecta > Lepidoptera > Papilionidae > Parnassius > Parnassius orleans. Next base: position 32,994 of record JAGSMP010000347.1, on the reverse strand, counting down.
CATATAACGAGCATATAACAAAACAAAGAATCGTTGACATCAGGTTAAATATGGCGGAGAAATTTCTTTCTCTATTATATAATAATAGTTTCTATATAATAACCTCATAACTAAAAAGATAACTTAATATTAAGTATAATTATATTTTAACAAAAAATTTGATTGAAATCAACATATCTTCTTTTGATTTAAATTTAAATTTTGCTCACTTCAAGCTGAAAGTGAAGAGGAAGTGCTCTACAACCATTACAAGTAAAACATGATTCATTCATTAATTTTATTTTAAAGATGGGAGAGCTGCGATGCAGTTATATTATGGACCACGGACCATGGGACCATGCTGTCACAAAATACCAGCATGAAACATGAGCTTAATGCTGCTGCGTTTCGCATAGTGAGTGTAGACAACCGCAAACCCTTTCATGAGGCATTCCAAGAGCATTCCATCTTAGTTTCTAAGTCAATTCTGCATTATCTGATTCTTAATCGAGGTCAGATGTAGATATCTATTGGTCATAGCATCCAGTTATACATACAAAACATATTGACGAACAAATCTAATGCAATTTAAGCCTTTGTTATTTACGTATTTTGTCAGTATATAACAAGGAAAAACAATGAATGAAGAATACAATATATCCTGACATTAATATAGTTCGAACGTTGAATAATTGTATATTCGATATTTTCTTTTCAAATATTACTTCAACTAACCTTAGCTTAATCCGTAGTGGTTCTGGTAATATTGGCGTCAAGCTTAAAATGAAATCGTAGAATACGAACAAACCGAATTTGATTCCCGATAATGCTTGGTGGCACTCCTTGAAGGAGGCCTATGTTAAGCAGTACACTTGTGAAGTTCTCTTAGTTTGATGACGATGATTGTACCTATTTTCTGCTAATGGAATTGTGTAATGATGATGATGTTGTTCTGCCTAAAATTCAATTTTACCTACAAAGCTACTTAAAATATAATAATTTATTTTTCGACCACTACGAACCTTTGGCAATTTATTCTGGCCATTACCATCGATATTTGTTTATATTAATACCTCATAATTCTGGAAAAGTCATGGAGATGTGCCTCTACCGTTGTAACCCTGCGTTGTGCTTGGCCCGACATGCACATGGCCTTGATTTTTTAATTATACCAACTCTCGTTATAAATGATGCTGATATTTTTGTTGGAATATTATTTTAAAAGGTTAGCTCACCATTTTTTGTATAAAATTTTAAGAACGTGTTTTGCAAACAACATTATACTCATTTAAATGTTCAAGGTCAACAAACATATTTCTGCTGACAGAAACTCTATGAATTGAATGACTGTAAGCTCTTATATCTTAAACACGCGAGCGAAGCGCAGATAAAACCTAATAATGGATAAGAGTAATATCAAGTACAATAAAGCGATTGAGGTTGTTTTCTATAAACTATTATTTACAAGTATATTTTAAGGAAGTTTTACAAAATGTATACTTACATAATTGAGCATCGTTACATTTTCAATAAATGGGAGTAAATAATTGCTTTGCAATACACTGTATTGTTTGCCCTTAATTGGAAATCTTGATTACGATAAGCATTCAAAGGTTCTTTGAGGTGGTTGATTCGCATGCTTTGTTCAATTCCATTGATAGATTTCTGTTGTAAACGTTGTCTACTATTACAGATGCGTTGTCACTTCTGAGAAATAACATGGTATCTGACTAGCTCTCTATACCTTTCAGACTGGAATACATCACTGCATATTAAGGTGCAGAAATAGTTACCTACTCACACAGTCTCCTATGCAATCAAGAAGTCCTATTTATTACCCAGTTAAGTTATGTGACACAAAGCCTTTTCCCGTTCCATAATCTTGGTCCATCAAATTTTTGGAACGCCCAAATTTTATTGAAGTGAACATCTCTTGAAACCTCTCCACAAAATTAAACCTTTTGACACTAAATTATATGTCTGTAATATTGAAATAACTGGCTTCAGTAAGCTCAGGGCGTTATTTGTATGCTATTAAGACATGAACAACCATTTTCAAAAGTTTGTCTATCTTTTGTTTATCTGTCTGCGCTAATCTTCGAAATAGCTGAACCAATTGTGATGAAATATGACGAAATGTCTATCATTCAGAGCAACGCCAGGAGGGATCTAGGCTAAATTATATCCGAAAATTGATAAAATAAATGGTCTTTGATTATCTCAAATCTACATAACGCCACTAACTATGATAAAGAATGATACTTTATTCTTTTGTCTGGTGCTTTATAAGATAATGTAATTAAGTCGAGAATATTAGATTATTCCAGATATTTCTACAACATAGCTATATCTTACATAAGTAATAAGTATTTTGTTAAATAATATTGAGTATTTAAGTATAGTGTATAATCTACTCTAACAACACATTCCGATTCTAACCAATAATTATCGAACATAGATGATTCCTTTGTTCTGTTTCCATCCTGTACATTCAACGGTTATTTTGGAGAAATTGGCAGTAGTAACAAGATCGTCTATTGTAGTAGTTACTACTAACTATATTTTCTTTAAAAAAAACGTAACCTCCACAATAGGATTTTCTCCTGTATCTTGGGGGCAGTTTACAAACATAAATTCCACAAGGACAAACATCCAGACCCGGAAAGTTATTTGTAGGCCATACAAATTCTTGTTCCGTGCGGATTCGAACCCGCGGCCCTTAGCGCTGCAACTCAATTGCTAAGCCACTACGCCACGGAGCCGTCGAAAAATCGATTAAATATTTGTATTGTTCCTTAGATATTCAGGTTTACCTAAGTTAATGTTTAGTTCTTTATTAATACTTTTATTTTTCCTTTCCTTCAGTGATTTTTTAATATTGGCCAAATATGCATACAGTTAAATTACGTTAAAATCAATAAAGTTATTTTTCTAATTTCATTCGACACAACACAGGAGATGTTTAAATATAATAGGTTTAATTAATAGAATCAGACGTTACTTTGAAGTCCATTATGTAAAAGTTGGTAAAATTTATCTTGCCTATATTTAGTTTGAAGAGCACCTCCGCCCTCCCTCAATTGCGTGCACTATCCCCGTCACCACTAATCCTAGCACCACTAACTCCCAATACCACTACACTAGGAAAGACACACCACCGTCGATAATACGTAATTCGATATAGGCAAAGTTAACCCAATTAAATAATATGGTTTATTTTTAAAATCTATCTAAAGTTTTTATAATTAATTTGACGCTTCTTTAATTTTGTGTGTGTGTGTGTGTGTGTGTGTGTGTGTGTGTGTTTGTGCGTGTTTATTTAAGAACTATTGTAATTATGGCTTCTACCTCGTCATAATCAAGGCTTAGTAGCCACTCATTCAGCAGGGCTTTAGATTTATTTAAAGGCAGAGGTAGATGTTTAATTTTTATTAATTTTATTGTAAAGTACCGCAGTGATAAAGTCATAATGTTGTTTTACCACTACAAGCCTACACCTCACCGTAGAGCATACTTTGTCTTTTCTTTTAATCAGTAAAATTTTAGGATCATATGCAAGGATTTTGTGTTTGCGAAGAACCGTATTTAATATAAATAATTTACGAACGGAATGAACTTTCCAATATCTAAATATAACTTTAGTTGAATACCTAATTGGCTTGGAAGTCTTAACTTTCAATACAGCCCTTGTGCCTTTCGAGCTGTATAATGTTAGTTTTTCCGGAAGCACCCCAAATCGTAATGCAGTAAGTGATAATGGATTGAGCTAGGCAAAATACGCAGTCCTAAGAATCGCCACGTCAGCGCCAACACGCAGCTTTCTAAAGACAAATATTTATTTATTTATAAATATAATATAAATAACGCAACATAAAATAAAAATCTCTGATGTAAATAAACAGTTGCACTTGCATTCGAATACACAGTTGTCTACGATGACGTCACCGGGAATCGCCGCTGGTCGTAACTTGAATCGCGGTGTGGCCACTAAACATGCGCCGCCCTGCTTACGTCCGTCTGCTCGGTCACTTCTAATTATTGTATAACCAGATGGAATTAATTCAGCGTCCCTAATTGAATTATTACAACCAGTTTCGGTAATAGCGAACAAATCCGCTTCATGTATAAATACACCTTCACAAAATTCATCTAGTTTTGTTCTAAGGCCTCGCATGTTTTGGTAGAATACCTCGATATATTTATTGGTTTTTGACTTATTGGCTGGCTTGCGGAACCACACCCATTCACAAAACTCTATATTTACCGCCCAATTTTCTGATTGACATAGTAAGTTATATTTGCTCTCTGGAACACCTATTATGAAGGATGCATAATCTCTTTCAGTTTTATGTTTAATTTTTTCCACCTTGATAGCTATATCCTGTCCACATATGTTTTACATGCGTTTCTACGCATTCTATGGTAGTATCTTTCTTGAGCCCAGATATGTAAATATTTCTTTCGCTCTGTGCCTTGAATTTCTAGTGAGGTTGTGTTATCTCCTCTTTTGACTTTACTTTTCGGGTACCTACTTTTTTCTATGAATGACTGTCCATTCTTCACTTTCTTTTTGTTCTCTGTCTCTTTCTTCTTAATTTCTTCTTCCGTATTGGGTTTTGTACCGCTTATTTTCTCGGCTTGTACCTCTGTGGTAGCAGATGTCCCCTGTTTCGTGGCCACAAATTCTTTTTATTTTGATTTTGTTTGACAGTACTTGCAAATGATTTTGGTAGTACTGGTGATAATTGAGTCGCTTCTCTATTATTCACAATATTAGTCCCCGATTGACGAGATTCCAGTCTTTCGTTTTTCTATCAATATTTTAATTTTATTTTCTAACGAATCTACTTTTACTGCCTTTTTCTTGAACTACCTTCAATATATATTGTACTTTAATTAACTCTGTTTCTGTACGGATAAATTTGTTCTCCAGTTGTTTATATGCCTTTATTTGCTCGTCTAATTTATTTTTCATTTCCAATTGAAACTCTCTCATCATGTCAAAAAAGTTACATTCGTTTTCTACCATAGGTATATCGGTCTGCTTTATTCGCCTGCGCTCAGTGTTAACGAAATTGGTCGGCGTAAATATTTTATTCATTATTGTGCCCGCGAAAAGGGGTATCAGAATTACCTCTCTTTGAGATATCCGTATACATTCAGGGCATATCCAGTTTCATATACTCCTGAGTGAAAGTCTCATATGTTTTCTCCGTAATTGCCAGACATTTTAAGTGAAATAACTTTTACATGTTTCTTGCGAACACTCCATATATGATATTTCAAATATTCCAGAATCACACCATTACATTTAGTCCCATTTGACACTTCCTAGCGAAAAACTGTTTGTTTGTTTTAAAATATATGCTACACACACTGAACACGTATACGTACACGTCCGTATGTTATATATTATATATATATATATATAAGTTTCCTAATACGTGACGTCATACATTTTATGTGTTCACTCCATGACAACACACTGTCGAGCACAACATCTAAATATGTAATGCTGTGCGTGCGCAATATTGACACACAGCTACAAGGAATTTGCGTATTACATTTGTGAGCATATATTACGAACGATGCGTCTGGTTGTGAAGAAAGCCTAGTAGCAAATGTAATAAACTTCGTTTTGCTAAGGTTTAATGTCAGCAAATTTCGAGACAGCCATGTCATAACTGAGTGCAACGCGGACTCGGCAAATGAGCGCCTCCTACCAACTCTGTCCATGAACAATGATCGCCATGTCGTTAGTATATGTAACAATTTTGCTATTTTGTAGTTTTAATTGACAGATCATTTATACCGAGTGACGATGAAGTTATCACATTAAATGAAAAGACGTATCCTACATAAAGTTCTTTAAACATACACAAGTAAAAAAATATATAACAATTAACATTCTAGTCGCGGTAGCATTTTTTTCGTTTTAATATTAAACAACATCATGTAAATGCATACAGATATCACCTGATGAATAGTAGAAGGTCAAAGACCCATGGCCTTTGAAGGCGAAGATACCTAGTTTAAACGTTGCCAATCCGAATTACTCAAATAAAGTGTAAAATCAAGCAAAAAATGTACTTACGGCTAACAGTTTAAGGCATAGTTTTATGCGCGAAATTAAAAACAAAGGGACCGCGCGCTGCGGGTGTGCGAAAACAAGTTCAATCGAAAAATCTACTTACAATAAAGGAGTTAAGGCATAATTCTCTATGCGCGAAGTGACAAGAAATGGGACGGGGTGTCGAAATTCATATTTGTCTGGCGCGTGCGACGATTAGTAAGAAAGTAAGTCACTTGTCCGACGCCGGCGTCCTTGGTTCTAGTTCATGAGTCGCTTGACCTAATTTTCGTTTTTCGCGTACACGTCCTTTGAGTTTTAATTGTTGTTTTTTTTTATTTAGTGGACATTTTAATAAGTTTCTTAATTTGTTTGTGATAGGACACGTTAATACGGTAATAATAGTTGTGATAAGAAGGTGGTGTGACAGTTTGTGCGAAATTGGACGCTTTCTTTTACTGTATTGTATTTATTATTTGTGACAGGACACGTTAATAATACGCTAGATAATCATATTTAATAACTTAGTGGTGTGACAGCCCGTGCGCAATTGCACGCTTTTATTTTTTTAACGTCTTAACTTTTTTTAAATTTAAGATGCCTCGTATCAATTTTACGTGACCGGAATAGATTGATATGATTTTTTTTTGAAATTTTGATTTGTTTTGATTATGAAACTTGAGTGATTTCAAGATTAAAGTGATTATTTGGATGCAAACAATACCATTAAATTTGTGATTCGTTGATAACATCGGATTAGCATCGCCCTACGCATGCCTAATTATGGGCAAGTGTAGGTATTATAATTACCTATGTCGATGTCGCGTGAGCACTGTGCGGCGTTGCCGCTTTTACAGGTCACTTCAGGTCAGTAAACTAATATTATCAAGGATGATTTATTTCTTGTCAATTTTACGCTATTTATTTTGTTTGAAAAATGCATTTTTATTTTCTTTTATTATTGTTTATTTTATTATTTTAACAGACATATATCAACTTGTATTAACTGCTGTGCTATTTAACGTGATAACCTAAGCGCCACCAGTATATATCAGGAACAGAGTCGGGCCAAGGACACTGCCTTGCGGCACCATATTCAATCAATTCACCCGACTAGTGTAATTACCAATCGTAACATATTGCTCTCGATCACAAAGGTAGCTCTTAAACAAGTACAGTACAATGCCCCTAATTCCAACACGTTGGAGTTTGGAGAGAAGAATGGAAACAGATAGTATAGATTTAAATATAAGTTTACATAATGATTTCTTATATTTACGGAATACTACATTGAATAAAACTATTTTTTTACGGATTTTATCGCGTTTATTTTGCTTTTTAATTCCCGACGTTTCAGGTGCTTTACAGCACGGTCAGGTCACGGGGGACTGAGATGTTTGACGTCCTGATGTCACAGTTAGCCCGGCTACCTTCAGTTTTTAATATTAATTTTTATTCGATCTACGCAGAATGAGCTTACAGTATCTTGAAGTCTTGCAGTGGTATGCTTGGGTTTGGATTTAATTTTTTAATTATAGGTTCCCAAGCAGATGGCAGCAACCATCCATTTTTTCTATTGAAATTAGGATGTTTTTAATTTCAATAGTCTCGCGTATCATCCTTGGTAGGAATCGGTATTCTTTTGCAAAGATTTGTGGTCTATCAAATCTGATGTAATGGCGGGGACGATCTTGAACATGTTCACAGACTGCAGACTTCTAAGAGCGTCGGTGCTTCACGTCAGCTATATGTTCTTCACACGGGTTTTAATGGATCTTTTTGTTTGTCCTATGTTAGTAAAGGAGAGACAATAATTGGAAATTATTACGCATCAGTAATCAAAAAACTATGCGAAGAACTAAATGAAAAGAATAAACGTCGAGGAAAATTGCGTGCTGGAGTCCTTATTCGTCATGATAATACCCCTGCCCATCGATCTGATGTTGCAGGCGCTGGTATCCAAACTGCTGGGTTTTGGTTGATGCAACACCCACCATATTCTCCGTACTTAGCTCCGAGTGATTTTCACCTTTTTAATCACCTGGACAAGGTGTGCTGTAGAGGACTTTTTCGAGTCCCAGGATCAATCCTTTCAAGCCTTATTAACCAACTTGCAAAACGCTATTCAAGTTGTATTAGCTTAAAAGTCGATTACGTTGAAAAATAAATACAATTTACATATACTTATCCCAAAGTTTAATTGCTTTTCTAAAAACTTATTGATCAATCTAGTATTTTCAAGTTTTTGCGAGACAGACGCACGCCAATTGATTTGTATAAATATATATATGTCGCAGGTTTATGGTAAAATCAGGTTTTTTATCAAAAACCTATGCTTTTGAACAAGAACCAAAGATCGGAGACAAAGTTGTTATTTAATCTTATCATCAACCTGAAAAAATCCTGTTTTTTATCAAAGACTTGTTTAGGTTTATGTTAAAATTTAGGCTTAGGTTAGCTTATGTTAGGTTAGATTGATTTTATCACAAAACTAAATCAATCTAGGTTTTTGATTAAAAAAAATCTGGATTTTCTCAGGTTTATGATAAGATAAAGTAGTAATTTTGCCTTCTTCCGGTTCTTGATTACACTTAGGTTTTTCATCAAAAACCAGATTTTACTATAAACCTGCGACATATAAATTTTAACTTGTTGTATTCTTTTACTTTTCGAAATATCCGTAGTTTGGTTTATCCATTAACAATCAAATTTTTATAAAATACAACTAATTTTTCTAACAAATTAATTTCCTCTGCTATGAAATCTGTCAAATCGGTAGCTCTTAAGTACACAATCATATGTTCAAGACCAATCTTTCCAGCAGAGCCATTTATTGATATTTTAGTTTTGTAGCTCTGTTTTATGCTTATGGTGAAAAAATTAAATCAGTGGCTTTTAGCTAATTTTTTTTATTTATTTATCTAATTAAAAATTGCTTTTGCATAGAATAGGGTGATTTTCAACTAAGCTTTAAGTGGATCAAAAAATAAGTTATACTTCAATATACATTTTTGCCGAGATTGGGTATCTGTGTCATCTCTTCTTTAGAGCATACCCATTGTCTCTGATTATCTTCTAATTTCCAGTAAGCTTTAAAAGAACAAAAAAGAACATAGGAATTAATTAAATTTTGCAATGCCTGTAAACAATTGTAATAAAATATTATAATAGCAATAAACACATATTTTATTGACGTAATCAAGCGTAAGTTACGTATAAACTAACGAACGCATGTATTCAAACCACGTAAATTATCAAATGTATTTATACACATGATAAAATGATTAATTGAATAGGTGGCGTAACATATCGTATTTATGTCATATATACGATAGTGTACTTAAGAGCCATCGATTTGATGACTTACCTAGTTCTCTATTGGTTTCCTTCAAATTATCATTAAGGTAGCATTTTCTACATTTTCAGATAGAATATTGGACTCAATATCTCCTGATCTTACTATTTTACACGCAATATCGCATAGCTTGCGAGCTGTTGGATGTAAATTAAAGTAATTATTTGAAGATAGATTACTCATTTTTTAAAAACTTATTTGAAATCTGTCATCAATTAAATACTAATTTAAGTGGCAAACGCGGACGTGCGCACACACTCCGTGTAACAAACTGTATATAATCTTTACCACAAGCAGCGCCACTCTGCGCCCGCGCGCTTCTTTCCCGTAAATGATAGTTGAGGACAAAACGCTTGTTTCTATTACACACAGTTATATACGAGAATAAAATCTTAGCTTTTTTTAAAGATTTTGAATTCTTTGTTAAAAGTGTAGATAGTAAATAAATATTTCATTTTAAATCACTTAAAACATAATAATCGCTATGTTATGGGTTACCATAGTGAACGTAGGAACAAACGAACTATTTAACCTTATTCCTAAGTGAGAAAAAAAGTAAATGCTCTCATTAACATATCACAAAATAATTTAAAAAAAATATCTTCAATAAGTTGCACCAAACCTAACCCCATAAGTCGAAAATAAAATTACTGTACCTCGAAGAATATTTTTTTTTATTTTTTTTATAGAAGAGGGGGTAAACGAGCATGCGGCTCACCTGACGATAAGTGACTACCGCCGCCCATGAACAGCCGCAACACCAGGGGAATTGCAGGTGCGTTGCCGGCCTTATAGAAGGGTGCAAGCTCTTTTCTTGAAGGTCCCTAAGTCGTACCGGTCCGTAAAAATCGCCGGTGGTTAACAATTCCACAGAGAAGTTGTACGAAGAAGAAAACGCCTAGTAAAACGCACAGTGGTGGACCGCCAAGCATCCAGATGGTGAAGATGGTATCATAAATTTTGACGGGATGTGCGTTCGTGAAATTTGGCGGCTGGAATTAATCCGAACAATTCCTCAGAGCACTCCCCGTGGTAGATGAGTTAGAAAATGCAAAGGGATGCAACATCCCTACGCAGCGCCAGTGAATCAGAAGGAACTCGGTCGTCGACGAATCGAACTGCTCTGCGCCGGATGCGGTCAAATGGAAGGAGCTGGCACTGGGGTGCCTCGGCCCAGAGATGAGAACAGAACATGGAAATGTGAGATCGAACTTGCGCTTTGTAAAGTTGCAAGCGATGTGCCGGCATGAAATGACTGTGCCGCTCTGCTGAGGGCGCCAAGCTTTTTAGAAGTCAATTTGGCCTTCCATTCCAAGTAACCACGAAACTGCACACTATTCGATATGTCGACGCCGAGGATTCCGATGCTCACTGAGGCAGCAAGGGGAGTGTCTTGAAACTGAGAAGATACGACAAAGGGGTTTCATTTAGCGGTAAACGCGCAAACATGTATCTTCTGGGGATTGAACTGGACTAGATTTAGTCGCCCCCAATCCGAGACTTTGTTCAGCAAAGCCTCGACTTCAGACGAAAGTTTGTCCCGGTACTAGGCGGCGTTTTCGCGAGAAATATTGGCACGGCTGGTGTATAAAGCATCAACAGTGCTATCGTCTGCATAGCAATGAATGTTACCAGTATACAACATGTCATTGGTATACATTAGAAACAGCGTTGGTGATATGAAGCAGCCTTGTGGAACACCAGCATCAATAGGCTTGTAATCAGAGCATGCACCGTCTACTACGACCTTGATGCTCTGATCAGCAAGGAAACTGGTGATTCAATTGCACAATTTCTCGGGAAGCCCATAGGGTAGGGGAACTTCGAAAGAAGCGTTTTGTGACAGAGCCGATCAAAGGCCTCGGCTATGTCCAAACTAACAGCCAATGCCTCCCCCTTGGACTCTACTGCCTCCACCCATCTATGAGTTAGGTGGACCAAAAGATCACCAACTGATCGACCCTTACGGGACTTACCCCTAATTCATGTAGGAGTAGGAGTACCGGAAAGACGCGTTAAGACCGATGCCAACTCCGGAGCACACATCTTCAGCACAATGGGAGAGTCTCTATCAGGCCCACTCGACTTGTTGGCGTCTAGGGAGAGGAGTGCTTTGCGAACTGAGCGCTGTGTAAACTGCACATCCGGTATGGAACACTCACACCGCGGGATGGTCGGCGGTGTGGACGCAAAGAGAGAGCTTAACAGATCGGCTTTCTCCTTTGCGGCATGGGCCAGTGTGTCGTCCTCTCTGTGCAGAGATGAAAGAGGTGGCTGACAGAAGTTCCCTTGGACAGCCTTGGGAAGAGACCAGAATGCGCGGGTTCCCGACGGAAGGCGAACTAGATTCTCGCCAATTCTGCTGATGTGCTTTGACCTTGCCTTGGCAATGACTCTTTTGAAGGACCTGGAGGCGGAGTTATACTTTTTTTAAGAGCGCTGGTGTTTACATCCATCCATGATGCGTCAGCCCAGGCCCGGTAGCACTTCTGCTCATAGCGTCATGTTATTTTACAGGAGCGAACAAACCATGGCTGGGATCTGCCTCCGATGGCCACCACAGAGGATGGAATAAAAAGTTCCATACCCTGAAATACCACATCAGCGATAGAATCAGCAACAACGGTGGGATTGTCCGGCTAGAAACAAACTTTCTTTTGCATCCAACCAAGGGTAGGATGCAAAAGAAGACCGCATATATGACCTATAGTAGCAAACGCTTTTTTTAAATTTGTTTTTGTTTCAATATGTGTTGGTGTACAATAAAGAATATATTCAAATTTCAAACCGCACCAAAAAGTTTATAATAGCTTTCATCCCCTATTTTACCATTATGGGTGGAGTATCCAAACATCCTTAAATCTGTGTTACTGTTTCTAATTGAATGCATATAATAGTGTTTTCAAAGGTATAATTAAAACATGGACGAATTTCAATCAATATTTCATCTTTGATTATTAACATATAAAAATACTGAAAAACGTGTTTCTAGTTTTCAATTTCAAGCCTGAATACGAATATTTTTCCATCCACATTTTTAGGGTGAATAGGGTAGATTTTATAAAATTTGAAAATATGTATTGTCCATTTCAACTACCATACCATACCAACTACTATAATTTCGTTTTGAGCGTATCTTCACACCATGCAAGCCAAGCCACGCAAACAATATACCCTCATGTAAACACTTTATGATTATATTTGCAAAAATTATAAAATGCGTATTTGATTATTTTAATCCAAAAGTAATTGTACCAATTTTCAAGTTACAAAACATATTTAATAATTGTTCACAATACAAACATGAAATCACCCCGTCAAATAAAATGTGTACAAAGGGTAATACCTCATTTCACCCTCTGAGGGTTTGAATGTTTCAAAATCTGCCTACGTCATAAAAGGCAGCTACTGTCCAAATTTCATTTATATGTCTACCGTTTTGGGCTGTGCCACTTAATACAATATTTTTATATTGCAATCTCGTTTTAAGACCCTAAGGGTAGATTTTTGAAGAAACTAAAACATAAATTTTATTATTTTTAATTGGAGTGTATGCACCAGTTTTTTTTCATACAAATTAAACAGCATCTGGACCCCCTTAAAGAGTTGCTTTGAAAAATTACTAAATCAACTAATACTAATATACTAATTTATTTTATTTACAGAGTACTTTAAAAAAGTTTCGAATCAATCGTCGCGTAAAATAAAAAGTTTCATACAAACTGTAACTCCCTATTTCACTCTTTTAGGGGTTGAATTTTTAAAAAATATTTCTTAGTGGATTTTTACGTCATAAAAGGTAGCTACTGTACAAATTTCAGATTTGAACGTCAAGTGGTTTGGGCTGTGTGTTGACGGATGAGTCAGTCACTCGGATATACTCTTTTATATATATTTAAATATATACAGGGTTATATTACAATATACGCCCAAGTTTGCAGAAAAGGTTCAGAATAAGTAAAATAGGCGAATGGCGAAGAGTTTAATTATAAAAAAACTCTCAAACGTTCTGTAATTTTTATCTATTAAATTCAGTGGTAACGCATTATTTTAACTGATTGCCTTTCATAAATATCCAACGCCTACTATTTTACTACATACATTTGTACACATTTGTAAGGGTCGCTCGGTTGGTAAAAACGCTGTGAATTGAATCGCACACAGAAGAGCGCGCGTACGCGTAGTTGTTATACCCATAGAACACATTCAATTTGGAAAAATTTCAAATAAAAGCAGAAGCCAGGGTACCATGGAAATTACGGCGAGCGCTTGAGCTGAGCTAGCACGGCTCTATCGAATAAAATTTAATGTCCTCCTGATTGAATTTCGATCACAGCAACCAGTCTCAACGGAGACTAATCATCTGTGCGAGACAGGATCCATAGTGCAGAAGTGTGTGCGCAAGTATACGTGCACTCTCTATTATCCCTTATTCTCATAGTCATATGGAACGGCAATGCCACCTGATCATAAAGAGATCAGGCGCAGGAGATGAGAATATATAATAGATAACCTAAATATAAAATTTAGATACTCTTTGAAAAATAGCCCTGTATAGATAAGTAGATAATTAGATAATGCCATGTATGTAAGAAACTAAGGTCATTATTGAATAAAATATTATAGCGTTTATTTTAACTTATTTTTAATTCCCGAATTTTCGGGTGCTTTACAGCACCCATATTCACAGGGGACCGAGATGTTTCACGTCCCGATGTCTTAGTTAGCCCAGGCTATCTTCAGCTTTTAAATATAAATTTTTGGTCTACATATAACAAGTTTACGGTATTTTAAGTCTTGCAGTGGTATGCGTGAGTTTGGATTTAATTTTATTATGTATAGCATGGGATACAAAGCTGAAGGTAGCACCCAGCCATCTTCTCTATTGAAATTTGGATGATTTTTAATTTAAGTAGCCTCGCGAATCATCCTTGGTAGGAATCGGTGTTCTTTTCCAAGGATTTGTGGTCTTATCTGATGTAATGGTGGGGACGATTTTTAACATCGTCACAAACTGTAGACTTCCCGTAGTATTGTATAAGGTAAGTCATCTTCAGAGTATAATCAGTAGTGGAACATTACATAAACTGTTTAATGCCTTAGCGGGTGCAACGTTTTCTTTATATTTAAACAGAAGTTCACAATTACAATTTAAAGTTTAAAGCTTTTGTTGGAGAAATATAGAAGCGGTTAATGTAAGAAAAAATAAAACAAGTTGTTTAAGAAAAGTATTAATTTAATACTTGTTAAATTTTTCATGTACACTGTGTACACGAAAACGTTAAAACTTAATTAACCAATGAACAGTATAATAACCGTTACCGTTACCATTAGAGTCAATTATAATCAACTGCTCAACATAGGCCTCCCCCATAAATTGAAAATGAAATTAAATGAAATGAAAAATGAAAATTGCCTCATATTTGCTATAATTGGCACGCTTGGTAAGTGGGTTGCAGTTTTATTTAATAGGAAGACGCTGCTGCCCATCTTTTTTTTTATAGGAGAGGGGGCAAACTAGCATGCGGCTCACCTGATGGTAAGTGACTACCGCCGCCCATGAACAACTGCAACACCAGGGGAATTACAGATGCGTGATCTCCTGATTTGTTTCCCTCCTACGCCTCATACGACAACCACGGGATGATATGGGGTAGTGGATATTCTTACACCGCCACTACACACAGATGAAAATTGAATTTGAATTGAATTGAATTGAAATTGAAATACTAAAATCATTTAATCCATGATTGCCATTAATTATTACGGAGAAAGAACAAGAATGTATCTACGTACTAACACAAAATTTTAATGATTTTTTGTGAATAAATATTTTTAAATAAATTGAAATTATAGTTATTAGAAACATTCAAATATAGTTGTTTAATTCTTTGTAATTAATTACATTGAGTAGTTTTATTTTTATGTAATTTAGTGTAAAAATGTTAAATCGGATACATATTTACGCCAATAAACCGTTAAAATTTTGTAAAAATATAATGAAATCTTTTTAAGTAATTTGTATTGACAATGGCATATTTTAATTGGGAACAACGGCATTTGAAAATAAAACACAGAAATTTGTCAACGAGGCGTCGATTTATCAGCACTTTAATTATTCCCAATCGTTTACTGTGATTAAAATAATATTAGCACACCATGTCTACAACAGTAAATACACTCCATATTTAATTATTTAAAATAAATTGTTGAAAGAATAATGAAATGTGTGTAAGGGTGTACTAAGTGTTAAAGTAACTTTTTGCCTAGGAGTCTATCTAGATGGTCACGCCCTCTTACCTATTGCTGTCACCAAGCAGCTATGCGTGTTCTACTGTGTTCTAGTCCAAAAGGTACTCTGTATACTGTCATTGTATTGACAGGCTGTGAGGTATTCCATCTTAGTTCTCAGAGATGACAATGCATCTGTAGCTTTCTTTGTTTGAAGTTGGTTGCAGGTGTTTATGGCCTACAGCAGCTACTCAGAATCAGGTGGACTGTACATTGGTTTGTCACTTCAATTTTATAAAAGCATGACCTTTGTATGGGGAAGGCCGCGTGTCTTACGGTGTGAAAAAAGAAGATATCTACATCTCACCATTTATTTTTTTGGGGATAGTACTATTATTAAGAATGAGTCCTTCCGCAGTGTTGTCACTAATTACACGCTCAGTAAATAAATACACGCACTGCGGAAGGATTTCCTTTCACTTGCTTAATCACTTTCAAAGAGAAATAACAAAAAGCTTGCTAACGTTAGTTCTCAGGGGTGAAAACGCTTTTACTTTTTGATTCTAAGCAATAATATTTGTAGGTGTCTTTGAGCCAGAGCATCCATTTACCATCGGTTGAACTCGCTTGTTACCCTTACTTCTATTAAGGAAAGCTTGTTAACGGGTACGTCATGATAAAATATTCCATCAGCAAAATTTTTAAAGCATTTTATAGTTATAATAGATTTAACTTTATTTATTTATTTAATCTTGATTTTTAACACCTTAATAACAAGGGTAACAAAGGGCGGACTTAAAGTCTAACGGCATTCTCTGCCAGTTAACCCGTGGAGTGATGAGATCTTGTGGCAGGTGCAAATTCATATATATATATTTCGTAGGTAGGCAATCAATTAATCAATCAATCAATTACATAATATATTCTTTATTGTACACCAATACTTACATATTTAATCCGTGCAGTGGCGGTGTAAGAATATCCACTACCCTATATCGTCCCGAGGATGTCGTAAGAGGCGACAGAGGGAAAATAAAACAGGAGAAGGGTAACAGCATCATTATTATTTTGATTGGTTATCACCCTGATAACAATTCGAAATAATAAAATCTGCGGTTGCCAACCTGCTTGCCAAGCGTGGCAACTATGGCAGAATCCCCCCATAAGGCAATCTATGAGGGAGGCCTATGTTCAGCAGTTGAGTTTTATAGGCTGCAGTGGATGAAATGGACACATTTAAACAAAAAAAATGAAATAAATTATATAGAAGGTACAATATGCGGTGTTATCGCTCTGGAATCGATTTCTTCCAGACAGCCTTTTTGCGTAAAGAATTGTCGTTTACAATGAATTGCAAATTGGGAAGGTGTACATAAATTTTATAATTAAGTAAATGAAAAAATAAATATAAATAAAAACACAAGATGATGACAGTTGTCGATATGTATGATATAGATACAATTATGGACAGGAATTAAGATGGAATATATTAAAGCTAGTTACAGCTGTCATAAAACGCAAAAACGTATATAAAAATTTGCTTTTAGTAACTAATAAATTAAATTATATAAATAACTAACATTTATATATTTTATTAATTAAAATTACAAAAAAATAATATATTTACAAAGAAGATAATAATGACTTTAATTATAAAGTTTTTTTTTATTTCAGTCTATGAAATTAAAATTGAGATGTTGTTTGTTTCATTACTAATCTATTAATAAAGTGATTAACACTGGTATTTTATGGTAAAACAAGAGGTTTTTAAAGATATAGCTTAACAGTTTCAGCTTGTAATGTTTAATCTGAAAATAGCGCCATCTACTTACTGCTTAATTAAATAATAATAAGTAACAGATAAAATTAAATAAAAGTATGCTACTGATTTCTTATTCGTGCAGCATCAAAATTTTTCATACTTAAATATAAATATCTAGACTGGTAGCCACTATCGGAATGGTTTGGCGCTATTGCCACGTTTCGCAAAGTGAGCACTAACTAAACTATTATACTGGATACTAACTACACAAAATTGTGATTAAGTGAGAAACTCGTTATTGAATATCTATATCGGCATAGCAATAATTTCACCAACTTCTTTTGATATCAAGTTATCCGATGTAGTTAATAGAAAATTAAGTGCACTGTGTGGATGGAATGCTGAATGATGGAATACTAGATACTCATAATGATCCAAGAGGTAGTTCGGAGCTATTCTATATATACTGCTTTTACTTCGGAACTTTGATAGCGCGATTTAGGCTTCGATGTATTTTCGTTTGTGGCGCAACGACAGCGCCGCCACATCACCCCCCTGCTCAGACCGGAGGTCGATAGTGCAGTCTAGATATCAACGAATGTGTAAGTGCCAGGGAATTGCCTTGTAGTCAGAGATGAGTCGAGAAGATGGCATGTAATCTGCGAGTGTGCCGTGAAGCAGAAGCAAGCAGTAAGGCTCGGAGCCGTGCCGAACACTGTAGCGCAGAGAGTAGCTTGAAGGAACAGGAAGCATTATTATTCCAGTGCTGTGATGAAGCTTTGAAAAGCTAGATGGCTTGCAGAATGTGAAGACTGCAGACAATATCTGCTCGGGAGCGAATGAAGGGTACTTGAGGACGATGACGGTGGGCGTATATGTGCTTCTATCGGTGCATGACTCGCAGTAGCGTAAACCCCGCAAAACCGCTACGTATACAAGAGTGGATTTAAAGAAAAATATTTGTATTTATTTAGGTAAATAAATACAAATTTAAAATACAGGTTAATTTACACGTTAAAACGGCATAAAACATTATTGCCAAGAAATTCAAGTAGACATAGCTTTCTTGTAAACGTTATTGGTAGAAATTTTTTCGTTTGGACTCTAAAGGAGAAACGCTTTTTGTAGGCGAAAAGAAATTCCTCAATGTTATGGAACGTTTTACGTGGTCATTTATGTGGGTTTTGTGACGTTCCTTAAAAAAAACATACAAGCTGCTTTATTTATTTTAAACAACATTATACAAAGACTATTGAAAAATTTTATCGCTTGTATGACCTAGTGAGGCAATCTACGGGAGGCTTTATTTAGCAGTTATGTATACTATAATGTAGCGCATCTCCGCTCTGCCACGTATGCGAACAAAATGGTCATTGTTCCTCTTTTATGACAAAAAAACAGGTAGCTGGCAAAATCTTTTATGAACTCTTACTTTCAAATTCAAATCACTACAAATCTTATAATTTAGTGGTCTAGTTCAAACGTATTAACTGAATTTTCAAATAGTACTAAACAAAATATACTAAATCGTTCTGAAAACTGAGAAGTCTGGTAATGCAGGCTAGCCGGGCCTAGAAGGGAGTTTATTATGCGAACTTACTCTGCCTTTCATTACCAACCATTAAAATAGTGCTAGAGAGAGACGTCTTTTAGAATAGACGTCTTTTATAGTATAAAGAAAGATCGATAAACGACACATTACATTCAAGTTGGAAACAACAACTAAGATTCTACAAAAGCTAAAATTATTTACGAAAATATGCCGAACCCACAGACAGGTGGCACCCAGCAGTACTATTGCGAGAGTATCAAGTGCTCATCTATATGTATAATGTAAACATAGCAAGGCGAGTGCCGCTAAATACTTAAAGAAATGCAAACGCACTCTTATATTTAGAATTGTATTGTACTTAATAATGAATAATATCTATAAATTACAATTTTCTTTGATATGGCTCTAATTTGTATTCCCATCGTACAACGTTTATTGTTAGAGGTACAGTCGCCTTTTATTCGAACGTGTTGTGGTCTCAAAGTGACAATGGGATTTAAGTATGTAAAACAGAACGTAAAGATATGATGTTTGTTGTGGTTGAAAAAAGCAATAATAAAACACTTCTGCCTCGTTAGTCTACTGGTCGTAAGCGCGACTAATGATCATGAGGTCAACTGGAGATCATTTTTACTGGAAACGAGGCATTCCATCTTAGTCCTAAGGGGTGACAACTCCTCTGCATTTTGATTCGGTCTGATATTTTTTAAAACAATTCAAGTTTACAATAGAACTATCAAATATCTTTTATTGGTAAAGCTAGAGTTACAAACATTTCGTGAATAAATATAATATAATATATTATGTCATCTCAAAATTTGTTGAAGTAGTTAACGGGCTTAATATTGGTTGAAGATAGTGTAAAGTAGAATTCTTTAAAAATTTTCACCTCGGGCCGGCCCTACACAACGGGCCAGCCAAGAGGTTCGCCTTTGTTCACCGCGGGTGACCATGTCACGGCTACTAAGCCCCCGCCACGACAAGTCGGGAACCCGTTAGGGGTTCCCGCCTTATCGGACGGACGGACGGACATGGCGAAACTATAAGGGTTCCTTGTTGTGTAACTACGGAACCCTAAGAAGGTGAAGATAGTAACACAAAACTGATATAATTAAATCTAACATCTGTGTGATATATTTTAAAGAATTTTATAATACAGAGTGCTGGTTTTTGAGGACACAAATCACAAAAATAGGCAGTTTAATGATGAAGCTTGTTTTTAGGGCAAAATTTGCATGGCTTAGTCGGATCAGCCTTCTTTTTGGTTGGCGGAATCTTAGACAGATCATGAAAATGTTCCGCATTTAAAAAACGTTTGATTTACCAAAGATCGGGGCGCATAGTGCCTCTCTGTCCATAGAATCAATATCAATCAAATCCATTACTATCAATTCCCTGAATTTCAAGAGTCTCATTTTGAAACTTGGATCTGTTTTGCGGTACAACTTATGTGCATTTGCACAAATACATATATCAAAAATATGTAGGGCTATTTTCTTATGCCAACGTAAAGTTTTCCTTAGACATAAATAGTAAGACGTCATTTGATCAGCTCTGTCTATACCGGATATTCCTAAATTATAGTCCGCAACAATATTAGGTTTGTTAGAAAAACCTTGCCATTTTGGTTGCGCACTGTCACCATATTCAGATAATGCATATTTGATATTACCAGGACATTCCTCTTATCTTTTCATATACATACGGTGATATCTCCACTACTCATTGCAGCTAGCCCCCCTTTCTTCAGTTGGGCTGTAGTCACTTGCTGTGGATTTCCTTTCCATGAAGTTGTTATAACTTAATTTGCTTAATTCCGCCTAAAGAAAGAAAATGATGTGTCCTGCCCAGTTTGAAGTGGACCTCCAACCCTCCCTCAATTGCGTGAATTATACCCGTCACCACCACTCTCAAAACCACCACATTAGGAAAGACACATCACTCTCAATAATATGACACATGTTCCGCCTCTACACGAGGCATTTTCAGGTAAAGTAGACTCTGCGGAGGCTGTCCGCTAAGTAAGCGGCGAGTTTTTTTTGCGCCCAATGCAAGGATACCCTCCGGAAGCGGGGGAGGGAGGTGGTGAATGCTCATAGCATACCACGCAGCCGGCTGTGTGGTTATGTGGGACTCACTTTGAAGAAGTGCCTTACCCACTAAACACCACCTGGGAACGGCTTTGGCCTGTATGGCCTTTCCGCCGAATCTGTGACGACCTCCCTCGGCGGAGGGAGGCTTGGGGCACAACTATCCGGGGACGGAAGTGCGGGTCAACCAACACAGCCGCAAAGGGCGGTGGTGCTGGAGTGAAGGTGTGAGATTCGCATGAGTGAGAATGCACTCACCGTACGGGGAGGGCGAACACGGTCTGCAAACACAATCGCACGGGGGCGGCGGTGATAGCGGAGGCGGGAAGGGAAGGCGCTCACCATACGGGGACGGTGAACGCGGGCGCACAACACGGGGGCGGCTAGCGGAGACGGGAAGGCTCCCACCGTGCGGGAATGGTGAGACACAGCTGCTATTTATACTACTTTCCGAAGGAACCGCTCCCCACTTACGTAGCGAGCGACTACGTCATGCGACCAATTACCACCTGACGTATGAAGCCATTTGCTGTAATATTAACAACAGACCACTGCGAAACGTCCGCCTACCCACCAACCACGCAACCAATTGCTGGCCACCGCACCGT
Organism: Parnassius orleans; assembly: GCA_029286625.1. Taxonomy (NCBI): domain Eukaryota; kingdom Metazoa; phylum Arthropoda; class Insecta; order Lepidoptera; family Papilionidae; genus Parnassius; species Parnassius orleans. The sequence goes on along the minus strand of JAGSMP010000347.1, from coordinate 11,347 downwards.
GAGGGTGACAAACGACCACATTGCGAGGATATATGTAATTAAGAAGCAGGTTTAAAGATGTTTAAGAGAGGCGAGTTACAAACATCTTTTTGTTCACTCAGCAGTGCAACGTTACCATTATCATTTTTGAATATGTCTAACTGTTCCAGCACATACAGTCGAAGCCCTTTATTACAAGTATATGTAAGACTTTAAAGGAGTAGCCATTGGCTGGGCTGTGTCTAGTGTCCAAGAGATGTTTCGCAAAATGTGATTTATCAGGATTACAATTCCTGTACGCGGCTAAATGCTCTAAATGCGTAAACGGCGTGGCATTCGTCACAAACAAGTTTGTAAACACCAGACTTTTGACGAATATCTAACTTATCTTTATTATTATAGATATTTCTAAGAGATTTGTTTATTGTTAACGCTGCGTAAACGTCGCTCTGTGGAACAGTATTAGCTATTTTTCAGATATGGTAGTATAAATAGCAGCTGTTTCAGCTCGCCGCTCACTTAGTGGCCAGAATAGAACCCAAGACAAAAAAAAATAAACTTGAATTGCCCTTAATTTCCTCGACTTAACAATAACAAGAAAAGAGTGGTCGCATGAATTCCAAATTTATCGAAAGTCCAACTCATACCGACACGGTTATTCCTGCGTCATCGTGTCATCCGTGGCAACATAAATTTGCCGCTTTTTTGTTATATTAAAACTAATTAATCTTACTACTAATTAAGAAACTTATATAAAAGAGCTTAATGTGATTTATCAAATTGCGGTCTCTAACGGTTATTCAAAGAATATCATTGATAATCTAATCAAAAAGAAACAAAAGCATGTCGTACGCAATTCTCTGTATGCGGTTAAACCTCAAAGTACTCGTCGATATTTGGGCAGTTTGACCTACCAGGTTTAAGTTCCATATCTGAAAAAACAACTAATACTGTTCGACAGAGCGGCTTTTACGTACCGCTCAAAACTAACAATTTTCTTAGGAATATCTGCAATAATAAAGATAAGTTAGATATTCGTCAAAATTCTGGTGGTAACGTGGTCTGTTGCTAATTTTACAGCAAATGGCTGCGTACGTCAGGTGGTGATTGGTCGCATTACGTAGTCACTCGCTACGTAAGTGGGGAGCGGTTGCGTAAGCAAGTAGAATAAATAGCAGCTGTTTCGGCTCGCCACTCACTTAGTGGCCAACCACCGCAGAGTCTACTTCACCTGAGGATGCCCCTACGGGCGAAACAAGTGTCGTATTATCGAGAGTGGTATGTCGTTCCTAGTGCCTAGCCCCACAGAAATAGACCTGATCGAGCCCCGACGTTTCGACAAAAAGAAATTGACTTAATTATAGACATAGACATAGACATGCATTTATTCAACTTACACTCATACAGTTTTGATACAGAAAATAAAATGATACATAAAAACATCAAAGATAAAAGTAAATGAAAAAACAGACATAAAATTATCCGATTGCTTGGTGATGTGATGCTGAAAGGGCACTGACTCAACATAATGCTATCGCAGAATTGCGGTAGCGTTGGTTTTCAGCAATGCTCATTGAAGTTGGACTCGCCCGCGCGGATAGTGTGTACGCTTTATTTCTATTTTCGAGAAAGATGTTATCAAAATAATAAAATAAAATAATGGAAATGAAAAAGGATGGGAACTTTATTTATGCTGTAGGTATATATAAATGTATATAATAAATAATATAATGAGTATTTACTATAAAACAATAGAGATATTTATATTATGCTATGAAAATAAAATAAAATAAAATGCAGCTATTTTATCCGCCCTAAAAGTTAAACTGTTAAAAGTATTCTTTTACTTTTACTTTGAAAAGGCTGATGCTATTTAGTTGACGGATAGGTGTAAGCAAGTTGTTCCAACATTTAGTCGCTGCATATAGGAAACTACCGCGAAATGCTGCCGTTGTGTGTTTTGGTATCGAAAGGACATTTGATTTTGTTCGAATGTTCTTAAAACTACCGTCCTTGCGTCATTTAGTTTTCTAACAGATACGGGCTTTTGTTTTGAAAGACACCGAACATTAGTGTTGCCAAATGTAGCGCTCTTAATTGGGACATTCTTAATAACTTTGATTGTTTAAATAGGGACTGACGTGAGTTCGTGGGGGAATGTGGTGTATATATCTAGCACAAGCATTTTGGATTCTCCGAATTATTCAGTCAGTTTTCGAAAGTAGCCTTGGTCCATATACCGTATCGGCATAGTTTAGCCTGGAGAGTACAAGGGAGTTACAAAGCTTAACGCGCAGATCTTCACTCAAAAGTCACGTATTCGGTATGACACTTTTAGTCTGTAAAAGCAATTACGTGCGATCTCGAGCACGTGTCTCTCAAAGCAAGCGTCATCCATCAACAACCCCAGATTCTTGGCTTCAGTCACACGATTAACCTTCTCCTCGAGGACAAACAAATCAGGATTATTTGCAACTATTCGATTTATCTGTCGCTTTGATCCCAATACTATGTATTTTGATTTTGCTGGATTGAGTACAAGAGTGTTGGCTTCTGACCACTGACACGATTTTCGTTAGATCTCTATTAAATTATTAACAGCCCAGTTAGTTTGACTTGGTACAAAGGAAAGATATACCTGCAAATCGTCTGCATACATATGATATTTACAGTTCTGAATGACTGTACTAATATCTGCTATATACAGTATGAATAAAAGAGGGTCTAGTATGGATCCTTGAGGAACTACTCTCGTTACAGGACAAGGATTTGATAGAGAATGTACCATTTTTTAATTATTTTAACCAACTGCATGCGATCAGGAAAGCTTGGACAATAATAATTCGATATTAAAAATTGAAAGCCCGTGAGAAATCAAGGAGTGCCATAATTGTTCCTTCACCTTTATCTTGAGATGCCAAATATTGTCCACTACGTCTAATAATGCTGTTGTCGTGCTGTGATGCTTTCTAAAACCAGACTGCAGTTTCGGTAATATGTGATTACTCTCCAAGTACGCTTCAAGCTGCGTACATACTACTCTTTCAGAGTTTTTGACAAACAGGGTAGGATGCTGATAGGGCGCAGGTCTTTGAAATTTATAATGCTATTAATTTTGGAATTGGTGTAACCAAAGCGGTTTTCAGACGTCAGGAAATAAGACGTGGTTATCGATCTGTTTACTATCGCGGTAATTACTTTTAGCGTGTAAGGAAGTGTTAAAAGAACCATATCCAGGTATATGCCGTCAGCGCCCAAAGCGTTTGACTTAAGTGAATTAATTATTTTGGCTATCGTGTTTTCGTCTGTAACACTTAACTTAAATGTTGAAGAGCAGAATCGATGGGAGTTAAAGAAAATATGTTCTGAATCGGGAGCTGAATCATTTCCAGGTATAGTGCAAAAGTGAAATTAATCAAATCCGGATCATTTAGTTGGTGGGAATTGCATAGTCTCTAGATTTTTCTGATATGTTATGACGACTAGACGACAACCGTTTAGTGATGTCTCAGTGATTGCAAGGTGAAACTGGTAGCGATCACTAAATGGTTAGGGTACACTGAACCTAAACTTTAAGTAGGAGGTCTCGTCTAATGAAGTCAACGCCCGTCCCTCCGTGCTCTGATCCAAACTCCTGAAACCTTTCAGCTCGAGTTTTCAGTGCCTCGAAGATTGCGATGTAGTGGACGATATGAGCGACAAGCTCGTGGAAACTGACCATGCGGTCAGGCTAAGTTCTGCCAGACCCACCGCAGAAGAACACAAAACTCTCCGATCACTCTTGATCTCATGGGTGTTAGACGGGAAATGAAGCTGCAATCTTCAGCAGATATGACAGCATACAGGCAACTAAATAGACAGATCTCAAATGCATGCGGCGGGACTTACGCAACTTTACTGCTCGTATTGAAGAAGCGATCGAGCAGAACCAGCATTCAAAGTCTTTGCCAGAGATCTGTATGCCAGAAAGAAACAACTGTCAAAGCTGAACACCGAATGTGGCAGCATCATTTCCGGGACACCTGAGATTTTGAGTGAGATTGAGAGGTTCTATGGGCAGCTGTACATGTCATTGTCGGAGCTAAACGCAAGTGTGAGTAACGATCAAAGAGCAAATTTTATCTGACGCTATTCCGATGATATCCCGGGCGTCAGTCGGAGCGAGATTAGAATGGCTCTCCAGCACCTTAAAAACGGAAAGTCCCCGGGTGAGGATGGAGTTGCAGCGGAGCTTCTGAAAGCGGGTGGGAAACCGGTACTTGAAGTCCTTCAGAAGCTATTTATTTCCGACATCCATGGTTGCACTACTCCGGAGGTGTGGCGCAGATGTGCGGTGGGCTTGTTCTTCAACAAGTGTGACAATGCTCTCTTGAAGAAGTACATACCGATTTCCCTTCTGAGCCGCGTCTACGTGCTGTTTTCGAGAGTCATTACGAATCGTCGCGCACGTAGACTCGACGACTTCCAGCCTCACGAACAAACCGGTTTCAAAAATTATTGGCAAATTGTACAGAAGATGGAAGAGTTCAATCTGCCACTTTTCTTGCGTGTGAGGACTATGAGAAAGCCTTTGAATGTGTTGAAATTTCGGCGGTGCTGCAGTCCTTCAGCGGTGCCAAGTTGACTCGGTATATCGAAGTGCTGAAGTGTTTATACAGTAGGCTGTGATAGTTATCCGAGTACAGAACAAGAGTACAAAACCTATCCAACTGCATGTGTAAGACAGGGTGATCTTATATCCCCGAAACTCTTCACCGCTGTATTGGAAGACGTTTTCAAGCTACTGGACTGGGAAGGATACGGTTTTAACGTCAATGGCGAGTATATCACTCACCTTCGATTTGCCGACGATATAGTCATTGAATAAAAATACTTGTACGGATTCTTCCGCGTTTAATTAACTTATTTTTATTAATTCTTGACGTTTCGTGTGCTTTACAGCACCAATAGTCATGGGGGACTGAGGTGATTGACGTCCCGATGTCAGAGTTAACCCGGAGTACCTTCAGTTTTTAATTATTAATTTTGGTACTTACTGTGTCTTGAAGTCTTGCAGTAGTATGCTTGGGTTTAATTTTGACTTTATTAATTACAGGATCCCAAGCAGGTGGTAGTACTCAGCCTCCTCTCTATTGAAATAAGGATATTTTTAATTTCAATAGCCTCACGTATCATCCTTGGCAGGAATCGATGTTCGCGAGAATTTGTGGTTTATCAAATCTAATGTAATGGCAGGCCGTCTAGGATACGATCACATACTGCAGACTTCTCGGAACGTTGGTACTTCACGTCAGCTATGTGTTCTTTACGCGGTTTTATTGATCTTTTGTTTGCCCTATATATGAGAGACCAACATTCACAATCAAGCTTGTACACTCCTGCATCTTGTAGAGGAATATTGCACTTAAAAGATGGTAAAAACTGACTAATCTTCTTCGGTGGCTTGAAGAATGTTCTAATAGAAGCTCGCTTCAATTTTATTTAGTTGTCTCACATTTTTCTAAAGCAACTATTATAATCATATGTCGATAAAACTGTCTTTAGATCACTTGACGATTTGTCTATGGTTTTATTTATGAAACATAGATCGGTACGTTTTTGCTGAATCACCGTTATTAACAACTTTTTGCTTGCCTGATTTAAGATGTTAGTGCTTATTCGAATGTCTTTTTTAGTAGATATCTTGACACACGTGGGAGTAAGATTATGGTCTCTGCATCTCTTCAAGAAATTTAAAGATGTTACGTATTTTGCGCGCTTGGTCTTAAGATCTCCTAGTCGGCGTATTTTATTTGCAATTCGTACTGGTTTACATACTGATTTCTTATATTTACGAACACTACTCATTTAATAAAACTACTTTTGGATTCTATCGCGTTTAATTAACTTATTTTATTGATTCCCGGCGTTTCGGGTGCTTTACAGCACTCATGGCCACGGGGGACTGAGTTGATTGACGTCCTGATGTCAGAGTTAACCCAGAGTACTTTCAGCTTTTTAATTATTAATTTTGGTCCGATCTACGCAGAATGAACTTACTGTGTCTTGAAGTCTTGCAGTGGTATGCTTGGGTTTAGTTTTAGTTTTATTAATTACAGGATCTCAAGCAGGTGATAGTACCAGCCTCCTTCTCTATTGAAATAAGGATGTTCTTTTAATTTCAATAGCTTAACGTATCATCCTTACTACTGCAGACTTCTCGGAACCTTGGTACTCACGTCAGCTATGTGTTCTTTTACGCGGGTTTTATTGATCTTTTGTTTGCCCTATATGAGAGACCACATTTACAATCAAGCTTGTACACTCCTGCATCTTGTAGAGGAATATTGCACTTAAAAGATGGTAAGAACTGACTAATCTTCTTCGGCGGCTTGAAGAATGTTCTAATAGAAGCTCGCTTCAAGATGTAGCCAATCTTCTCTGTGACACCTCTGACATATGGTACTACAGCAGGTACACGCTCGACTGTGGCCTGCTTCACACGGTCACTGTAACGTAGGCACGGGACCAGCTTTGTCGTGCAGAACCTGCTTGAAGTGCTGAAGCTCGGCGGCCAGGTGTTAGCTGTGACAGATCTCTCGTGCTCTCTGTAACAAAGATTTGCCCACGGTAGCTAACTGTGAAGGATGATGGTGGGATTCACCGTTTGAATATCGGTTTGTATGGGTCTTTTTCTATGCACAATGTGACCCTATGGGTGATGTTAGGATTTCAAATGACTAACACATCTAGGAAAGCTAAAGAATTATTTGCCTCTAACTCCATATTAAATTGAATTTTAAAGTTTATGAAATCAAGATGTTCTAAATGCAGTTAGTTTGTCTGATGGTAAAATTGTGAAAGTATCGTCTACGTACCGCTTGTAGAACTTTGTAGTTTCTGGTGCATTAACCAGGGCTTTCTCCTCAAATTCCTCCATGAAAATATCGGCGACAATAGGAGATGCCGGTGAGCCCATCGCAACACCATCTACTACTTGTAAATCTCTTCCTTCCACAATAAATAGCCAGATATAAGCAATGTCTGAGTAAAACTGCATATTCTGCTGGCATGTTGTTTTCCTCTAGTTTCCTAATTACAATTGAGATGCAGTCTTCAACAGGTAGGCATGTAAATAGAGACTGTACATCAATACTGATCATAGTTTCATTGTCAGTAAGACATAGGTCTTTTATCTCACTGACAAAATGGTATGAACTTTGTGTGCTCTTGTGTGTCCTCTGAGTGGTGATAGTATTTTTGCTAAGTGTTGGGCCAATCTGTAAGTTGGCGAATCGATCTGACTCACTATTGGACATAATGAGTGTTCGGTTTGTGTATTTTTGGTAACCCATACAACTTAGTGGTTTGCACACGCAGGTATTATCGAATTAACGTCTATATTAAATTTCTCGGAGTATTTCTTAATTAGATCACTAGTTGTTTTAAGGGTATTAGTTGTGGGGTCAGTTTGACCTTTCTGTACGTACTTTCATGCGATAAAAGTTGTTGTATTTTAAAATTGTAATCCGATGTATCCATTATAATCATAGTATTACGTTTATCTGCGCGGAGAATCATGAGATCTGGTCTATTGCGTAAGTTTTTCAATGCATTAAATTCATCTTTGGGAAGATTTAATTTTGGCGCTGAGTTTCGACGTCACATAGACGAAATGTCTTTACGTATGGCCTCTAAATCGTCATTATCAATATTATTTTTATACAGACAATCCTCAACACTACATATAATGTCTTCATAAGGGATTTTTCGGAGTTATTGTGAAATTCATACCTTTAGCCAAAACTTTTATTGTCGCGTCGTACAGAGATTGTTTTGACAGTTATAAACCTCGCGTTGTTTATTACTGCGTCTAATGTCAATGGTTGCGTTCCATTCTTACATTGACATTGATGTTGACATTTGATTTGGTTGTTAGTTTGGTATTTATCTATGTTTATTTTGCATTCATTTTATTTAGTTGTCTCACGTTTTCTAAAGTTTCCATGCAATTCTTAAAATAAAATGTCGAGAAAACTGTCTTTATATCACTTGACGATTTTTTATGGTTTTATTTACGAAACATAGATCGGTACGTTTTGCTGAATCACCGTTATGTTAATAACTTCAGTTTGTGATCATATCCTAGACGGCCCCGCCATTACATTAGATTTGATAAACCACAAATTCTCGCGAAGGAACATCGATTCCTGCCAAGGATGATACGTGAAACTATTGAAATTAAAGAACATCCTTATTTCAATAGAGAGGGAGGCTGGTACTATTACTTGCTTGGGATCCTCTAATTAATAAAATTAAACTAAACCCAAGCATAACACTGCCAGACTTCAATACACGGTAAGTTCATTTTGCGTAGATCGGGCCAAAATTAATAATTAAAAAGCTGAAGGTACTCCTGGTTAACTTTGACATCGGGACGTCAATCACCTCAGTCCCCGTGACCATGGGTGCTGTAAAGCACCTGAAACGTCAGGAATTAATAAAATAAGTTAATTAAACGCGATAGAATCCACAAAAGTAGTTTTATTCAAAGAGTAGTGTTCGCGTAAATACGAGTATAAGAGACGATATAGTCCTTATAGCAGAATCGCTGGAGGACCTAGGCACAATGCTCAATGACCTCAATAGTGTATCTCAACAGATAGCCCTAAAGATGAACATGGACAAAACAAAAGTCATGTGTAACGTCTATGTCACACCTATGCCGGTAGTTATTGGGCACTAAGCCCGAAGTTGTAGACGAGTATGTTCACCTGGGACAAATAATCTGACTAGGTAAGTCCAACTTCAACTGAGAGGTCAATCGACTGATTCAACTTGGCTAGGTAGCGTTCGGGAAATTACGACACATCTTCTCATCAGGCATACCTCAAAATCTCAAAACAAGATTGTTCAACCAGTGCGTGTTGCCAGTGATGAAATTTGGATCTGAGACGTGGTCCTTCACTGCTGGCTGTATGGGGACGCTCAAGGTCGCTCAGCGAGCTATGGAGAGCTATGCTCGGGGTTTCTTGTTTTTAAGTCTTTCACGCAGAGAAACCCTGAGCATAGCTCTAAAACTAAAACGAAGATATCCGCAGTAGAACCAGAGTAACCGACATAGTTCAACGAATTAGTAAGCTAAAATTTAGAAGTTAAGAAGCATTTCCGCTAAAGTTGCTCGAAGAACCGACAATCGATGGGGAAGAAAGGTCCTCGAGTGGCAGCCTCATACCGGCAGGCGAAGTGTAGGGCGTCCCCTCACTAAATGAAGTGACGACCTGGTAAGATATGCGGGAAGTCAGTGCATCCACTGACTTCCTGCATCGATGGCTCGGGACCGTGCTTTGTGGCATTCCTTGGGGGAGGACTATGTTCATCAGTAGACTTGGGCTGTAATTATGATGATGAATGATGATGACCCTATCGCTGGTCTGTTGAGTATCATTCGAAAAATGAAGGAAGCGAAGTAAGATATGAAATCTGTTGCGACACGTAATTTAATGGAAGAGTGGGTAACTATACAACATGTAACGAAAACCCTGTGGTTCCCGTTAAGTGCGTTACCAGAATCAGTATTCAAACGTATAGAAATTTTTTTTTGAAAACTCGACCATTAAAAAAATTATTTTAATAATATTTTTTTTACAAATTGTATGTGGTTTTATTATCTCTAACTGACACGAGCACCGATAAAGCGGAGTATTTGACAATCCTCTCACTCCCCGAAGAATGTAGAGGTAATAAAACCAAATACAATTTTTTTAAATTTTTTTAAATTAAAATAATTTTTTTTAATGGTCGAATCTTTTGGAAAAAGAAACTATTTCTATACATTTGAATACTGATTCTGTTATCAGAATGAGTATTCAAATGTACTTAACTTACTTACCGGGAACCACAGGGTTTTTGTTATATGTTGTATAGCCCATCTGTGCTCCAGTAATGTGCAATGGTTAGTGATTGACTCCCAAATATAGTAACATAACAATATGTTTTCTCATTTCTACCCTCTTGGTGTTTTTCCAATATCTGAATCTAGAATGTGGAGTTGTGGGTCTTCTCAACGCTTGTTTTGCTTAATTATTTCTACCAATTACTATTTCATCAATGGACTCGTCAGAAAAAAATAGATCTGAGAATTGCTTAGGAGTCGAAGCGTTTACCTTCAAACCTGGTTGTCATGAAAAAGCGAATTGGCGAGAAGCTAACGAGTAAAACTTCCACAGCGGTTTGCGATTGCATGATGGCCCTTCTTGCATTCTGTCGACATCGCTATTCGATTCGGAATCCGCGTTTGAAGTAAAGTTTTGTTTGCTATCAGTATCCGGTAAATACTCATCCCCAGAACTCGAAGAAAAATCACTGTCATTGAAGCTGTCCGACACGTGAAGTGCAGAAATAACATCTTCGTCCTAAAGATTTTGTACTGTACGCTGTCGTCGTGGCATTTCGTAAAGTCTAATCACACTACAAAACCATCACCAAAAACACACCTCCCGTAGCGGATGACTGACGCGCGGTAGAAAAAAGCGATAGAAATGCGCAGGTGCGAGGGAAGGGACCCGACGCCTCCTCTGCGGCGACAATCGTTGTTGGCGAGTCAACTCGTAGTTGGCGTCTTTGACTAAGCCAAGCTATCTGGATACTAAACTACGACGATACTGTATACGATTTTTATCGTAGCTTGGCGACCATATCACACTATCTGTATCGTTTGCCAATTACGTGTATACTCGTAAAAACCGCTTGAATGGTGGCAAACCACATCGTTTACGAAAAAAAGTTGACAGTCATTGGGATGTGACTTACTTTCTAATAACCTAATTTTTATATGATAAATTATTCTTTTCATCTGAGCCCTCATGCTGCAGTGTATGGTAAATATAGAGCAAGGCGGCAAGGGTCTTTTGACCCGAGTTTGAACTTGCAGCGCTGATTATTTTGTCACTATTTGTTTATATAATTTTGTACTTCGTGACTTTTAATGAATAAAGATTGTTTTATATACAAAAGTATTTAATTTTATTATCGAATTTAATAAAAATAACATTCGCATAAAATAACGGCCAGGTTTATTTGACCTATTCAATAGATGAATGCATTGATGTTGTGAATAGGATAATTATATGTACTTTTATTTTATTGCCTGATCTTGCTTCACGTACTTTAATATTTTAGATTATACGTTAATTACTCTACGCATTCTCATTGAGTCAATTTAATTATTTTTATTGATATTCATTTGATATTTCTTGAAAAATGTCTCAGTGTATCAGTGAAACAGAAATATTGACATTATTGCAATAGTTGCCAGAAGATCAATCGGAGAGTGAAGGTGAAGGTGTCTCATTACCACCAGAAATTGAAGATAGTGATTTATATATTC